>PVIH01001170.1:0-255841 GCA_004025045.1 Sigmodon hispidus | reverse complement strand
GGAACAGCTTGGGATCAGAAATACCCTGGACTGACCCTTTGGATCCCACTCCACCTAGAGGAACACCTGACTCACTCTTGAGGGAGGGGGGAAAGAACTGGATTTGGCCAGAAGTGGAGACTGATCTAAGCATTATTGGGTCAGTGGGACCATAGGACTGTCTGCTCCCTGCCCAGGGAGGGGATGGGGAGTTGCAGAGAAAAAAAATGACCAGATGTGTTGGGAGGGGCAAGAGACCTTGAATAAGGATATACAGGGATGGAAAAAAAAAATTCAGAGGGAAAGATGAACACAAAGAAAATATAGGTGTAGCAATCTTATTTGTATTTCTACCCTTGATAAGCCATGCTTATCATTCTTATCCTCTGTATAGTTATTGTTAACTCTTCCACATTTTAAATTCTTTTTACTGTGTTTTTTTTTTTTTTGATAAATACAAAATAAAGAAGGAAAAAAAAAAAAAAAAAGAAGATACGTCTCCTGGCAATGCTGGAGATGTGCCTGAATTACCATTCCCCTGTAGTCAGATTGGTAACTAACCCTAATTGTCTTCATAGAACCTACATCCAATGACTAATGGAAGCAGATGCAGACACCCACAGCTAAGCACTTGGCCTAACTCCTGGAGTTCAATTGAAGAGAGGGAGGAGCAACTAGAGGAACAAGGGGAGGGTCAAGAGCACAATGAAGATATCCACAGGGACAGCTGACCCAAGCTAATGATAGCTCACTGACTCTGGACTGACAGCTGGAGAGCCTGCATGGGTCTGAACTAGGTCCCTCTGAATGAGGGTGACAGTTACCCTAAATAATCTGCTAGTGGGCCCCATGGCTATGGGGCCAGGAAATATCCTGGTTACCTGAACTGGCATTTTCAACCCCACTCCCTATGGTAGGATGCCTTGCTCAGCCTTGATACAAACAGGAGAAGATGGGTCCTACCTCAACTTGGTATGTTAGCCCATGATGACTGCTCAAGGAAGGCCTTACCTCCTTTGAGAAATGGATGGAGGGAAGGCAGGGGAAAGTGGGAGAAGGGGAAGGAGGGGGAACAGTGGAAGGTATGTAAAAAAATTATTAATAATTTAATGATACTTTAAAAGATAATTGTTCAGTGAATATCCCTGGAAGCATGAATAGGAAGAGGACTTGACTATGAATCATGCAAAGATTTTTGTTACTATTTTATAATAATAGTGAAAGCAGCTGAGATTGTTGAATGTAAAATAAACATTTCTTAATTGTTTTTTAAAAATCTAGTAACTGCTACAGAATTTCACATTGATATTTTTTATAATCCTCAAAGAACCTGTTATATATGTATACATATTACTATATATGTATACAAATTACATTTAAGAAAAGTGCATTTATGAAAAATTTAGAAAGTGTAAAAATCAATAAATTAACACATAATGTAACTGCTCAGAGCAAACTTCTATTTCAACAGTTTGTCTTAATGACTTCTACGCAGCTATTTTATAATTCTTTATACTAGTTTTTTGGAAATAGGTTCTTATTTTATAGCTCAAGCTGGCCTTGAGTTTGCCAAGTAGCCCTGGCTGTCCTTACACTCTAAATCCTCCTGCCTCAGATGGAATGATAAGCATGAGTTATCAGGACTTTTTTTTATTTAATAGCATACTATTCCTTTTGTTTCCCCCTCCAGATAGCCACTTCCTAAAATTCTGCATAATAGGCCTTTGCTGCTTGTACATGTCACTACTCTTTTAGCTTGCCGTCATTATTTTCTGCCACAATCAAAGGGTACAGAGATCTTATATGCTTGGTATCAAGGCTTTTTAAACTTATTTCACTTGTGACCCCTTTTAGCCTGAGAAAATTTTATATTACAGTATGTAGATAAATAAAATCAATATGCAAACCAAACATTTACCAAAAAAAAAAACAAACTTAAAAGCATTCTTTGGTGTACATACAATTTTGCTATTTACTAAAGATAAAAGTCAATTTGCATAAAAATGATATGGATACTCTTGTTTTTCTCACATAAAAATTAGATTATCTGGTCTTGGAACCCCACCCCCAATCATTTCTCCTCTAAATTCACACCAGCAGATAAAACTGATACAGGCCAGAATGCCTCAGTAAAATCTAGTTCTCTGGACACCCTCATTTACAAATCCCACCCCAACCCCCAATCCCTCTGATCATTGGCTACCTGAGACTCACAGACCTATTAGATCATTAGAGATACCTGAGATTCACAATTTAGAAGCACCTATTGGATCAAGAGCTCCTTCTGGACCAAGACTGGATCCCTGAGACTCAGAATCAACCAGCTCATATTGTATGAAGAACAGCTCACTGTGACACAGAATATACTAACTCTAAGTGGACCAAGAGCCTAGATTGAACCAAAAGAGGCTTCCTAAAACACAGACATAGCCAGAAAAGATTGCACCAAAATCAGTTCCCTGAGATATGGACAAATCCTACATTGATCTGAAGAAGCAATGGGCAGATACCACTGCAAAAATACATATAACAACATAAAGAACAATCTGGCATTACCAGTGATTGTACAACAATAAGACCTGAACATGGCAATGTAAAAGAAGTAAAAGGAAATAACTTTTAAAAACCAAATTTATGAAGATAATAAAAGCCTTAAAAGAGGAAATTTAAAAACTCCTTTAAAGAAACAGAAAAAAAGACAAGCAAAAAAAAATTAGGAGACATCAACAAATCTTTTAAAGAAAATCAAGAAAACCTAGAAAAAGTAATCAAACAGGTGAAGGAAACATATCAAGATTTGCAAAATTGAAATAGTAATAAAAAAGACACAAACTGAGGGAATTCTGGAAAAAGAAAATTTGAAGAAACAAACTGAAACTATAAATGCAAGCATAACAAACAGAATGCAAGGAGAAATGGAAGAGAGAATCTCTGGAGTGGAAGATTCAATAGTGGAAATAGATACATCAGTCAAAGAAAACACTAAACCAAAAAAGTCATAAAACAAAATGTCCAGGAAATATGGGCACCATGAAAAGACCAAATCTAAGGACAACAGGAATAGAAGAAAGAGAATACCAGCTCAAAGGCACAGAAGATATATTTTTAAAAATCATAAAAGAAAATTTCCCAATCTAAAGAAGGAAATGCCTATAAAGATACAAGAAGCTTATAGAACACCTAATAGACTAGACCGCTAAAAAAAGTCTGCTTGCCCCATAATAATCAAGCCACTAAACCTACAGAATAAAGAAAGAATATTAACAGCTGCAAAGGAAAAAGGCCAAGTAATGTATAAAAGCAGACCCATCAGAATAACATCAGACTAATCAGTGGAAACAATGAAATCCAGAAGGTCCTGGTCTGATATTACACAGACACTAAGAGACCATGGTTGCCAGCTCAGACTACTACCCCAGCAAAAGTATCAATCACCATAGATGTAGCAAACAAGATATTTCACAACAAAACCAGATTCAAACAATACCGATCCACAAGTTCAGCACTACAAAAAGCACTAGAGGAAAAACTCCAACCTAAGGAAGCTAGATATACCCACCAAACCACAAGCAATAGATAATCCCACAGAAGGAAAATTCAAAGAAGGGAAACATACACACACACACACACACACACACACACACACACACACACACACACACACAAAACCACCAAAATAACAGGAATTAACAGTCACTGGTCATTAATATCCCTTAATATCAATGGACTCAATTCACCTATAAAAAGACACAAGCTAAAACAAGGGATATAAAAACAGAATCCATTCTTCTGCTGCATACAAGAGACATGCCTCAACTTTAATGACAGACACAGGCTCAGAGTGAAGGGTTGGGAAAAGAATTTGCAATCAAATGGACTTAAGAAACAAGCTGGAGTAGCCATCCTAATATCTAACAAAATACTTCAAACTAAAATCAATCAAAAGAGATCAGAATAGATATTACTTATTCATCTCAGAAAAAATGTATCAAGATGAAGTCTTAATCCTGAACATTTATGCCCTCAACACAAGGGCACCCATATATGTAAAAGAAACATTACTAAAGCTTAAATTTCATATTATATTTTTGGTTGTAAGCCTAGCCTTTAATGACTGAGCCATCTCTCCAGCCCTAAATCTCACATTAAACCCCACACATTAATAGTAGGAGACTTCAATATCCCACTCTCACCAATGGATAGGTCTACTAGACAGAACATTAAGAGAAAAATAAGGGATTTAACAAGTGATGTAGCTCAAATGGACTTATTAGATATATACAAAACTTTTCACCCAAACACAAAGGAATATAGCTATTTCTTAGTACCCCATGGAAGCTTTTCTTAAATGGACCATATGCTCAGTTATGATATGAATAGATACACGAAATGAAGATAACTTCTTGCATTCTAATAGACCACCATATTTTAGTTCAACAACAACAAAAACTCACAGAGAACCTACAAATTCATGGAAACTGAACAACTTTCAACTGAACCACCTCTGGTTCAAGGAAGAAGTAAAGAAAAAAATCAAAGTCTTCCAAGAATAAAATAAAAATGAATCCACAACATACTGAAATTTATGGGACACAATGAAAGTAGTGCTAAGAGAAAAATTTATAGCACTAGATGCCTACATAAGAAACCTAGTGAAATCTCACACAAGAGACTTAACAGCACAGCTACAAGTTTTAGAATAATTAGAAGAAAACCCACCAAGAAGGAGAAGGCAGGAAATAATCAACTCAAGGCTGAAATCACTACAACTGAAACAAAGAGAACAATACAAAGAATCAATAAATGAAAAAGTTGGTTCTTTGAGAAAGTCAGCAAGATAGATAAACTCTTATCCAAACTAACCAAAAGGCAAAGAGAGTATCCAAGTTAACAGAATCAAGAATGCATGGAGGAACATATCAACAGACACTCAGAAAATCCAGGGAATTATTAGGTCATACTTAAAAAACCTATATTCCACTAAATTGGAAGACCTAAAAGAAATGGACAGCTTTCTGGACAGGTACTACTTACCAAAAATGAAATCAAGACCAGATAAATGACTTAATCCCCCAAGGAAATTGAAGCTGTTATTTAAAAATATTCCTCAAACTATTCCATACAATAGAAATCAAAAGAACATTGTCAGAACTCTTTCTATGAGGATACAGTCACCCTGATACTCAAGCTACTCAAAGGTGCAACAAAAAAAGAGAATTGCACACCAATCTCTCTCATGAACATTGATGCAAGGATAATCAATAAAATACTGACAAACTAAATTCAAGAACATATCAAAAAAAGCATTTACCATGATCAAGTAGGATTTATCTCAGAGATGCAGGGATGGTTCAGCATATGAAAAACTATTAATGTCATCCATCATGTAAACAACCTGAAAGAAAAAAAACCACCTGATCATCTCCCTAGACGCTTAAAAAGCCTCTGGCAAAATACAACACTCCTTCAGGATAAAAGTCCTGAAGAAATCAGGAATACAGGGAAAGTACCTAAACATAATAAAGGAAATATACAGCAAGCCAACAGCCAACATCAAACTAAATGGAGAGAACACAAAGCAATCCCACTAAAATCAGGAACAAGACAAGGCTGTCCCCTTATCTATTCAATATAATTTTTGAAGTTTTAGCTAAAGCAATGAGAAAAAAAAGATTAAGAAGATACAAATTGAAAAGGAAGAAGTGAAACTATCTCTATTTGCCGATGATATAATAGCATACATAAGTGACACTCAAAATTCTCCCAAGGAACTTTCGCAGCTGATAAACATCTTCAGCAATATAGCAAGGTACAAAATTAACAAAAAAAGTCAATAGCCCTCCTATACACAAATGATAAAATGGCTGAAGAAGAAATCAGGAAAACATCACCCTATATAATAGCTGCAAATAGCATTAAATATCTAGGGGTAACTCCACCCAAAGAAGTGAAAGACTGATTTGACAAGAACTTTAAATCATTGAAGAAAGAAATTAAAGAAGATATCAGAAAATGAAAATATCTCTCATGCTCCTGGATAGGTAGGATCAACATAGTAAAAACGACAATCTTACCAAAAGCAATCTATAAATTCAATGCAATCCTTATCAAGATTCCAACACAATTTTTCACTTACCTTGAAAGAACAATACTCAACTTCATATGGAATAACAGGAAATACAGGATTGTCAAAACAATCTTGTTCAATAAAAAAACTTCAGGAGGCATCACCATCCCTGACTTCAAGCTATACTATGCATCTACAGTAATAAAATGCCTGGTCCTGGCAAACATATGGTAGTATGTAGAAGAATGCAGATAGATCTATATCTATCATCCTGCACAAAACTCAAATCCAAGTGGATCAAAGACCTCAACATAAACCCAGCTACATGAACTTAATAAAAAAAAAAGTGAAAAATACCCTTCAATGCATTTCCTAAATATAACATCAATAGTACACTAAAAACAACAATTAATAAATGGGACATCTTTAAATACAGAAGTTTCTGTAAAGCAAAGGATACAGTCACTAAGACAAAACAACAGCCTACAGAAATGGGAAAAGATCTACACCAACCCTATATCTGACAGAGGACTGATCTCTAAAATATATAGAGAACTCAAGAAACTAGAGCCCCCAAACCCAAATAATCCAATTAAAACTGGGGTTCAGAGATAAAAAGGGAATTCTCAACAGAAAAGTTTCAAATAGCTGAAAGATACTTAAAGAATTGCTCAACATCCTTAGCCATCAGAGAAATGCAAATCAAAACAACTCTGAAATATCATCTTTTATCTGTCAGAATGGCTAAGATTAAAAACACAGGTGACTGGGGCTGGAGAGATGGCTCAGCGGTTAAGAGCACCATCTGCTCTTCCAGAGGACCAGGGTTTGATTCCCAGCACCCACATGGCAGCTAACAACTGTCTGTAGTTCCAGTTCCAGGCAAACACCAAGGCAAATAAATAAATAAATAAATAAATAAATAAATAAATAAATAAACAAATAAATAATAAAGTTAAAAAAAAAAAAACAAAACACAGGTGATAGCCTATGCTGCAGGGATGTGGAGCAAGGGGAACACTCCTCTATTGCTGGTGGAAATGTAAACTTGCACAGTCACTTTGGAATGCAGTATGGTGGTTCCTCAGAAAACTGGGAATTAATCTTCCCAGTGATTCAGCAATGCTATTATTGGGCATAAACCCAAAGAATGCACATTTTTACCCCAAGGGCATTAGTTCAACTATGTTCATAGCAACATCATTCATAATAGCCAAAACCTAGAAAAAACATAGATGCCTCTCAACTGAAGAATGTATTAAAAAAAATGTGGTACATTTTCACAATGGAGTACTACTCAGCAGAAAAAAAAAAAAAGATATTCTGAAATTTGAAGGCAAATGGATGGATTTGGAGAGAAGTGGATTTTAGACATAAAACAAAGAATATCGAGGCTGAAAACCATAACCCCCAAACAGCTAAGTAACAAGAGGAACTTAAGATATCCAGGGAACCCCTGGGAAGGGGAAATAGAGAAGATCTTCTGAGTAAACTGGGATCATAATGGGGAGCGAGCAAGGGGAGGTGGAAACAAATCATGAGAGAAGGAGATAGTTGAGTGAGAGGAGCAACAGAGAGGGAGAACAAAGAAATGCATATCCTGATAGAGGGAGCCGCTGTGGGGTTAGAAAGAAACCTGATTCTAAGGAAACCTCCAAGAACCCACAAGATGTCCCTCCAAGCAATACTAGAGAAGATGCATAAACCAGACTTCCCGTATAATCAAATGAATGACCACTCTAATTGTCATTATAGAACCTTCATCCAGCAATGGATAGAGGCAGAAGCAGAGATCCATAGCTAAATACCGGGTCAAACTCCCAGTCCAGCTGGAGAGAGAGAGAGAGAGAGAGAGAGAGAGAGAGAGAGAGAGAGAGAGAGAGAAGAGGAGAGTGTATATTAGCAAAGGGATCAGGATCATGAGAAGGAGCCCCACAGAGATGGCTAACCTGACTACTGGGAGTTTACTGAATCTGAAACAACCACTGAGGAACCTTCAGGGAAAGGAACTAAACCCTCTAAAGGTAGATGACTATTAAATAACATGAGCAGTTTGTGGATCCTCTTGCAGTAGAATCAGAGCATGTTCCTGGTGTATTAACTGACATCTCGGAACACATTCCCTACAGAGAAACACCTAGCCCAGACTTTATACTGGGATGAGAAACTCAGACCTAACTCAACTGGATATGCCAGACTGAACTGCCTCCTTCCTCTCCTTGGGGAATGGATGGAGGGATGGGGTGGGTGAAGGCTGGGAGGGACTGGGACAGAGAAGGGAGAAGGAGCAGTGGTAGATATGGAAAAATCTTTTTAGATATAAATATGCCAATAAAAATGTGGTGCATTTACACAATGGAGAACTAATCAGCAGAAAAAATAATGGCATTCTGAAATTTGCAGGTAAATGGATGAATCTGAAGAGTATCATTATGAGTGAGGTAACACAGATCCACAAAGACAGACTTGGTATGTACTCACTCATAAGTGGATAACCTGGCTACAATCCACACACATACCACCCCAGCAGCTAGGTAATAGGAGAAAGTTAGAGAGGCATCGATAAATCCTCCTGGGAAGGGAAAATAGAGAAGATCTCCTGAGAAAATTGCAATCATATGGGGGGAGGTGACAAAGAGAGGTGAGAAGAGAATATGAGAGAATGGGATGGTAGTGTGAGGGGGGAGGAGGGAGCAAGAGAGAGAGAGAGAAAGAGAGAGAGAGAGAGCAAAGAAGTAGATATCCTGAAGGAGGGAGCCATTGTGGAATAGAGAGAAACCTGATACTAGGGAACACCCAAGAACCCACAAAATGAGCCCAGCTAGGACTCCAAACAATAGTGGTGAGGGTAATCCTAAACAGGATTTACCCTATTATCATATGAATGACCACTCTAATTGCCATTATAGAACCTTCATCCAGCATCTGATGGAGGCAGATGCAGAGATCCATAGCTAAACACCAGACTGAGGAATAAGCTACTGGTCTACCTGAAGAGAGAGAGAAGAGATTGCATGAGAGGAGGGAGAGGGATCATGATGGGGAGACCCATGGAGTTGGCAATCTTGTGCTGTTGGGAGCTGTCAGACTCTGAAATAACAACTGACAAACCCCATAGAACAGATCTGGATCCTCTGAATGTAGATGACAGTCAAAATGCATGGGCAGTTTGTGGAGCCTCTTGCACTCGGACCACAGTCTATCTCTGGTGCATGAACTGACTTCTTGAAGTCCACACCTAGAGAAAAAACACCTTCCTCAGCCTTGATACTTGGGGGAAGGACTCCGTCCTACCTCAGCTGAATATGCCAGACCCAAATGACTCATTTCGGGATTCCTTGCCTTCTCTGGGGAGTATAAGGGAGAGGGTAGGGGAGGATGGGGAGAAGGGGTGAGGGAGGGAGCATAGTGGGTATAGGAAAAAAATTAAATAAAATAAAAATGAATTCGATTACCTAAATATTTGATACTTCAGTATGTTGAGAAGGTTCAGTGTTTGTCATAGTTGGTTAATATTCTGATCGGTTCTGACAAAACTATTTTGCCTAAACACATAGTACAAAAATGACAGTAATATGGCCATTCCAAAATTGTTGGAATGCTGTTTAAATCCCAAGCCAAAATTCTTTTATTTCTTTTTAATGAAATTCAAGTCTACAACGCAAATGGCTGTTCCGCTGTTTAAAATTAAAAAAAAAAAAAGCAAAGATCCCAACACAACAAAATCCAAAGATGTATTAATTTAATACTTGTTGAGGAATGATTCTAGGACAATAAATATTGTCTTTGTTTTCAGCAATTAAACCAACATCTCTGGAACAGTAGAAAGCTGTGTTGTGTATACAGTAAAAATACTACAGTTCATAAAGGACAACATAGTCTCAAATTTGAGCCAAGAGGCTTCTTGTGGCTGTTAGCACAGCATGGTAAGAACACATGTGCAGTATGTCCAAGTTGTGTGTTCAGAGCGCTTGTTATGAAATTGCTTGATGCAACATGAGGGAGATCCAGACACCCCTTAGATTTGTTGCACATCTTATTTGAGTTAACTTGGAGGGTTGTTAAGTGTTCAGAAAATTGTTCTTAATTTTGTTTTGTTTTGTGTTTTTTGTTGTTGTTGCAACCCCTACGTTGACTTATGGAGCAGTGACCCACAGCTTAAGATGGTCTATTTTATGCCACTTCTTTAGGATACATCCAGAAAGTGGAATTAGGAGGTCAACAAACTGAAATTCCATTACTGACTTACTACAGTGTTTTTGCGGGGTCATCAGATGCTGGGCCAAATCTCCATGTTCTAAACTATAATCTTAATTCTCTTGCAGCCCTTTAGTTTGGCAGCAGTAATGTCAAACTGCTATGGATTTATTTTCCTTTTCTGATAGATATATATCAGAATTTTTATTCTTTTATTTTCTAAACAGGGTCTCACTATGTATCTTAGGCTGTGCTAGAGCACACTACATAAACCAGTGTGATAGCTGTTTTGGTTGTCAACTTGACTGCATCTGGAATGAACTATAATCTAGAAATGGCAGGCACATTGTGATCTGGATCTTGAGGCAAGAAGACAACATGTATGGTCTAGATTTTGTGTTTGGATGACACTGGTCTTTAATACATACAGACTTTGAGGCAGGAAGACACACCTTTACTCTGGGCCTCACCTCCTGAAAGGACAAGGAAATAAGGAATGGGGTGTTTGTCCTTTGCCTGCTTGCCCTAACCTTGTCAACATATTTATTTCTTCACTGGCATTGGAGCCTATTTTGGGTGGGATTCCATCATATACAGAAAATCAGCTGAGACAGCCAGCCTCAGGGGACTGAGCAATTACTAGATTCTTGGACTTTCTAGTCACAGCTAACCATTGTTGGTATCTTAGTTAGAGTTTCTATCACTGTGACAAAACACCATGATGAGAAAGCAAGTTGAGGAGAAAAGTGTTTATTTGGCTTACACTTCAGCATTGCTGTTCATCACTGAAGGAAGTCAGGATAGGAACTGAAACAGGGCAGAATCCTGGAGCCAGGAGCTGATGCAGAGGCCATGGAGGGGAGTTGCTAATCCAGGACCACCAGCCCAGGGATAGTACCACACATCATGGCCCAGGCCCTCCCCCATTGATCGCTAAATGAGAAAATAAATACCTTACAGCTGGAGCTCATGGAGGCATTTCCCTCGCAAGACTCCTTCCTCTGATGACTATATAGCTTGTGTCAAGTTGACACACACAACCAGCCAGTAGAGTTGGACTGCAGCCTGTAAGTCATTCCAATACATACATACATACATACATACATACACACACACACACACACACACACACACACACACACGTAAAGAGAGAAAGAGAGAGAGACTCATTCTATAAGTTCTGCGACAACCAGAGTGGCCCTGAACTCCCAGAGATCTACCTGTTTCTGCCTCCTGACTGCTTGTATTAAGACATATACCACAAGCCTGGCAGTGGTGACGCAATCCTTTAATCCAAGCACTTGGGAGGCAGTGGCAGGCAGATCTCTGAGTTCAGACTAGTTTGGTCTACAAAGAAGTATCAGGAGAGCCAGGACTACACAAAGAAACTCTGTCTCTAAACAAAACAAAACAAACAAGAAATCTGTACCACTACACCTGGCTCAAAGAATTTTTCTTAAGACAGGTCTATAGGCCTAGCTTGCTGTCATTGCCCTTGGTCTCAGGATCTTGCTTAACACCTGGCTGTAATCAGAATAAACTTACTTCAGCTTGTAGGTGAGTTCTGGGTTCATATACTTGTCCCTGTAGGATTTGTCTTTGAATGTTATCCAGAAAGGAAGGATGATTAACTGCCTTCTGGAATAAGAGTGTACTCTTTCAAAGGAAACTGAGGCCCAAGAAATAAGTTACTCAGAAGTAAAGACTTAGCTAAATCACAGAATGTTCACATTTTAAAAGTTATTGGAGACATAAAAACATGTTTATTGCTTTTTGAAAAAAATATAGGACTACATAAACAAACACAGCAATTATATCAAAAATTTTGCTATAATTACATTCAAATTGCCCTTTTGTTGTTCTGCTCATATTCTATTGGGAAAATATTAAGATAAATTAGTGTATATTATTAATATAATATTATAGAGATAGTATGCTAATATATTAATTTATTTTATATAATATATTAATATATTATATATTATAAGAATTACAATGGAATATAATTTGCCTACAAAGTGAATATATATATATGTGTGTGTGCAGATATATCTACATATAAAATGGAAATTCAGCTCCTATTGTCAAACAAATAAATAGGAACTACTAATGATCTTGATTTACAAAATGCACTTTCAAAGCTATCCTTCAGTCCTTTCCATGACATAGAGTATAAAACTTTGTTCTTAAAAACTCTTTCTGAGATTCACCCTAGATCTTTGAATTTAAAGAAATTTCTTGTATCAATTATATAAAATGTTTATTATTGGCTGCCTTTATGATACTTAAAAGACTGGCCATCACTTTGTCTCTTCCAACTTAAATACAAATGGAAATTTGCTCAATCTGAAAGGATAATTTCACATAAAACTGATATAAAACAAATGCCATGCTCTATATATTTTACATCAATATGAAACTTATGAAATTCAGCACAGCAGGCATTAGCTATATTTAATGCAAAAAAGAAAATAATACTGTTATTATGGTTTTAAATTCAGTATATTGACTTTCACCTTAGGCAGATTTATTCTGCACTAAGAATTATCATGGGTTATACCTTGCCTAGAGGCAGCAATTACTTTCTCAGGATCTAGCTAATACAAATATATAAAGTCCTACTTTTTTACAACATAAGTGGTACCGACAGACTTTTAACACGGTAGTCTTTTAAGAGGTTAAAATTCTAGCAGTAAAGCCCACACCTGTGAAAGATTCCAGTTAGTCAGCATCTTGTTTTTAATTTCAAAGTGTTTCTAGAAATCCCACTCTTCTCTGGCTTATTACAGTGGATTAGCTGTCAGGTCCACTTTGAAACTCACCCAAAGCTAGGAACTTATTTTGAAACAAGAGTTGTGAGTGGTTTGAATCTACAGTGGGACCATCTCATCAATGAGTATAAAACAAAGATGCTTTCTGGGAAAGGGGGAACACTGTGCTGGCAGAGGTGCCAAGAAAAGAGTGTTATTAAGTTTCGTTGGACAGAAAAGGCTTCCAAGGAAAAACACTAAAATCTGAATAGTTTGTCCTGGCCCATAATCTTTTATCAGTAATAGAAAACAAATCTCTATTACTTTCCAAAGCTCCATCTGCCTAAGATAAATTATCTCTCTGAAGCATGGCCCCTTACAACTGAAGCATCTGTCATTCATGGTGATACAAACTTTCATCAATGCTGTAGACCTTTTAATGAGTAGGAGCTTCAGGTAGAAGCCTGATCTCACAAATTTGTAACATGCTGAGAAAGTATAAGTTGAACACTTAATTATAAGGAACTTTTATTATTATGTTGGAAATTTGCAAAAAATTATTTTAATCCTATTCTTTTTTTTTTCTTTGCTACTTCTTAAATCAGGAGTGACTACCCTTCCCACATCTGATGCATACTCTTTTTGTCCTTTTTTATTTAATAATTGTTTTGTTCATTTTGCATTCCAATCCCAAATCTCCCTCTTATTCTCCTGCTCCCTCTCCCCACCCTCCACCCCATCACCTCCTCTGAAAAGGTAAGGCCTCCTATGGGAAGTCAGCAAAGCCTGGTACATTCAGTTGAGATAGACCAAGCCCCTCTCCTCTGCAGCAAGGCTGTGTAAGGTGTCCCACCATAGGTAATGGGCATTAAAAAAAAAAAAAAAGCCCAGCTTATGCACCAGGAATAGATCCTGATTCCAATGACATGGGCCCCTTAAACAGACCAAGCTATACAACTGCCTCCCATATGCAAAGGTCCTAGTCCTGTCCCATGCAGGCTCCACAGCTGTTGGTCTAAAGTTCCCGAGTTCTCACTAGCTTGGTTCAGTTGACTCTGTAGTTTCCCCATCATGAACTTGGCCTCCCTTGCTCAAATAATACCTCTTCCCATTCTTCAACTAGACTCGTGGAACTCAGCCTGGTGCTTGGCTGTGAATCTCTGCATCTGCTTTCATCAGTTACTGGATGATGACTCTATGATGACATGACGGGTATTCACCAATCTGATTACAGGGGAAGGCCAGCTCAGGCACCCTCTCCACTATTACTAGTAGTCTAAACTGGGGTCATCCTTGTGGATTCCTGGGAATTTTGCTCGCACCAGGTTTCTCCCTAACTCCATGATGTCTCCCTCTATCAAGGCATCTCTTTCATTGCTTTCCCATTCTACCCCTGTTCCAGCTCAACCATCCTGCTCCCTCATGTTCTCATCCCCCATGCCCTCCCTCATATTGTCCCCCCATATTTCCCAGTTTACTGTGGAGATCTCATCTATTTCCCCTTCCCAGGGAGATCCATGTGCTCCTCTTAGGGTTCTCCTTGTTAGCTAGCTTCTCTGGACCTGTAGGTTGTATCCTGGTTATCCTTTGCTTAACATTTACTATCCACTTATGAGTGAGTACCCACCATGTTTGTCTTTCTGAGTCTGGGTTACCTCATTTACAATGATATTTTCTAGCTCCATCCTTTTTCCTGCAAATTTTATGATGTCATTGCTTTTAACTGCTGAGTAATACTCCATTGTTTATATGTTCCACATTTTCTTGATTCATCTAGGTTGTTCCCAAGTTCTGGCTATTTGAAATAAGGCTGTTATGAACATAGTTGAGCAAGTGTCCTTGTGGTATGATTGAGCATCCCTTGGGTATATGCTCAAGAGTGGTATCATTGGGTCTTGAGGTAGATTGAGTCTCAGTTTTCTGAGAAGTCACCATACTGATTTCCAAAGTAGCTGTTCCAAGTTTGCACTCCCACCAACCATGGAGAATTGTTCCCCTTGCTCCACTCACTCTCCAACATAAGCTGTTTGATGCATACTCTTTTTAATATAATATTTTATTATTTCCCTGGAGATTTCACACTCTTAAATTTGTAAACCAAGAAATTGTACTCAAAATATGTCTAACTTTTCATCATGAATTTGAAATGTTACTTTTTTTTATAGAGAGGCCAGGACTTTAGATCAAAGCATGTGCCTGTATTTAAATTTATTTTGGGTGGTCTTGTGTACATATGTTGGATTTTTTCTCCCATATTATCAAGTTTTGACTACTGTCAAATTTCAAATTTTTTTTCTACCAACTTCTGTGGTTTTCTAGGACATTATTATAAACTTTTTTTTAATCCCAATACCTAGTAGAATGTTATGTTATTTTATCTGATCTTTGATGAAATTTCTCCCATTGTTGGATTCTTCTTTATAGAGAGAAGTGATATTTTGTTTTGCATAATTTATAACTTTACATTTTTATGTAAATTCTAAATAAAAACTAAAATATTTGTATTATGGCTACTTGTTCTACAATATTGATTTATAAAGATAGAAAAAAACACATTCTCTTTTCACTAATCAACATGCTTAGTCAAATGGCATTATAAATGGTTAGATCTAACCATAAAAATGGGTCTTGTTTAAAATGCATATTTGTTACACATTACTTTTATCTTTTTGTATTTTAAAAGAATTATAAATATTGTATAAACAGATACTTATACTAGTGTAGGGAATGTTTGTGTGTTTATAATAAGCATTCTTGGCTCCCAAATATACCAGGTACACAAAATGTAGTCATTTCTTCTAAACTTATTTATTTTGATACATCTTCTGACTGTAATCCATGTACAGATAATATATTTAATAAATGTCACAAACATTTACTAAGTGCCCAGTGTGTTTAAGTCTCTAGATATTGCATGCATAAAGAAGGCATCCTAAGAGATTCTAAGAATCTAAGTCATAATAGCAAATCTGGACAATATATGATGCTTTCTACTAGTGTTTTATAAAGAGAAGAAAAGAAAGAAAGAAAGAAAGAAAGAAAGAAAGAAAGAAAGAAAGAAAGAAAGAAAGAAAGAAAGATTCAATGTTAAACAAAGTTTTCTCAAGAAGGTTTATGGTGCTGGGCAGATGTTTCAGTCAGTACAATGCTTGGTACACAGCAATGAGAACCTGAGTTTGATTCCTAGAACCCACACAGAAGGCCAGGCATGGTGGTGCATGCTTGCAATTCCAGTGTTTGGGAAGTAAAGAAAAGAGGATCTGAAGGGCTTTTCAACCAACCAGCCCAAACAAATTAGAAAGCTCCAGACTTAGAGACTCTGTCTCAAAAAAGGGGTGAAAACATAACCACCCAAACATGAGCTGAACAAGAAACATGCCAAACTTGATAAGGAAATGCCCACCTGGTCTTAGCCCTACACAAAGAACTATAGGAAAGCGTGAGAGGTGGGTTTTCCCAGAGTGGAGCACACCAATTTGTTGTCCAGAGGTGAGCACTGAAAACATACATATCAATAAAATTATATAGACTCAACAGGTTATATTTTAGAATGTATTATATACACATGCATACATTTAATAACAATTTATGAAAAAGAAACCATGAATTTGAAAGAAAACAGGGAAAGGTATATGGGAGCTTCCAGAGGGAAAGAAGAAAAGAGAAAAATATTATAATTAAAGTAAAATATCAGCCAGCCATGGTGGCTTTTTTGTCAAAAATCAGGTGGCCATAGGTGTGTGAGTTTACATGTGGGTCTTTGACTACATTCCATTGATCCACCCATTTTTATGCCAATACCATGTGGTTATTTTTTCTATAGTTCTGTAGTAGAGCTTAAAATTAGGAATGGTGATATTTCCAAAAGTTCTTTTATTATACAGGATTGTTTCAGTTACCTTGAATTTTTTTTTTTTTTGTATTTCCATATGAAGTTGAGTATTGTCCTTTCAAGATCTGTAAAGGATTGTGCTGAGACTTTTTTCTTTTTTTTTTTTTGTGCTGAGATTTTAATGGAAATTGCATTGAATATACTGATTGCTTTTGCTAGTATTGTCATTTTTACTATGTTAGTCATACCAATTCATGAGAATGAGATATCTTTCCATCTTCTGATATCTTCAGTTTCTTTCTTCAAAGACTTGAAGTTCTTGTCATGCAGGTCTTTTACTTGCTTATTTAGAGTTACAACAAGATATTTTAATTAGAGTTTCTGGCCCAGGCTAGCCATGGCTCAGACATATTACTTGCTAACACTTAAACTAACCCATGATTAGCAAAGTGGCTTAGTATTTTTTCTCAGAGCATTTTTTTCTTCTTTCCTCTATGTCTGCCTGGCATCACTGCTCTGCTCTTCCTCTTCCCAGAGTTTTTCTAAGTCTGGTAGCCACACCCATACTTCCTGTCTGCCTTCTGGCCAATCAGCATTTTATTAAACCAACAGGAAGAACAAATACTTAAAAGGTACAAGAGCATAATCCCACAAGGTATTTTATATTATTTGAGGCTATTGTATAGGGTATTGATTCTTTGATTTTTGTCTCAGCCTGTTTATTGTTTGTATAAAGGAGGACTACTAATTTTTTTGAGTTAATATTGTATCCAACCAATTGATTGAAGGTGTTTATCAGCTGTAGAAGTTCTTGGGTAGTTTGGGGGTCACTTGTGTATCCTATCATATCATTTGTGAATAATGATATTTTGACTTCTTCCTTTTAAATTTGTATTCCTTTGATTTCTTTTAGTTGTCTTATTGTTCTAGCTGGAATTTTAAGTATTATACTGAAGAGGTCTGGAGAGAGTGAAAAATCTTGTCTTGCTCATAATTTTAATGGAATTTCTTTGAGATTCTATTTTGCTTGATGTTGTCAATCAGCTTGCTCTATATTGTATTTATGAGGTTTAGGTTATTCTTTGTATCTCTGATTACTTAAGGACTTTTATTATGATGAGGTACTGAATTTTGTCAAAGGCTTTTTTAGCATCTAATGAGATGATTATGTAGTTTTCTTTTCTTTTAGTTTTTTTATATGGTAGATTTATATATTGACATATTTTTATATGTTAAACTATCCCTGAATTTCTGTGCTAAAGTCAACTTGGCCATTGTGTATAATCTCTTTGACATGTTCTTGAATTCAGTTTGCAGTATTTTATTGAAAATTTTTATATCAATATTCATGAGGGGAATTGGTCTGTAATTACCTTTCTTTGTTGGGTCTTTATGAAGTTTGGATACTGGGGTAACTGTAATCTCATAAAAAATTGTCAGAGTTCTTTCTGTTTCTATTTTGTGGAGCAATTTGAAAAATATTGATATTACCTCTTCTTTGAAAGTCTGGTGGAATTCTGCATTACAACTGTCTGGACCTTGGCATTTGTGATTGGGAGATTTTTAATAACTGCTTCTATTTATTTAGGGGTTAGCAATGTATTTAAATTGCTTAGCTCATCTTGATTTAACTGTGGTAAGTAGTATAGTCAAACAATTGTCTATTTCTTTAGAATTTTTATGATTTTGTGGAGTGCAGGATTTCAAAGTATGATCTAAAAACCGTTTGGATTTCCTCGATGTCTATTGCTATCATACCCTTTTCATTTCTGATTTTGTTGATTAACTATTTTCTTTCTGCATTTTAGTTATTTTGGATAAAGGTTTACCTAATTTTGTTGATTTTTCTCAAAGAAGCAACCCTTTGTTTCTTTGTACTGTTCTCTTTGTTTCTATTTAATTGATTTCAGCCCTTAGTTTATTTCCAGCAGTCTACTCTTCTTGGATGTGTCTTCTTTTTTTTTCTAGAGATTTCAAGTGTGCTGTTAAATTACTAATATGAGATCTCTCTAAATTGTTCATGAAGGCACTTAGAGCTATGAACTTTCCTCCTATCCACTTTCCTAGTGTTTCCTAAGATTTGGTATGTTATGTATTCATTGTCATTGGATTCTAGAAAGTCTTTAACTACTTTCTTTATTTCTGCCTTGAACCAGTGATCATTCAGTACACAGTTCTTCTGTTTCCATAAGCTTGTAGGTTTTCAAATGTTTTTGTTGCTTTTGAAATCTAGCTTTAGGGCTCATTTCAACAGCACATATATTAAATTGGGACAATACAGAGAAGAGTAGCATGGCCCCTGCACCAGGATGACACGCAAATTCATGAAGTGTTCTATATTTTTAAAAGACACACCCTAACACGATGGAGTCTTACCAGGGAGCCAGAAAATCAACGGTCTCTTCTAGGAACACTAGTTCAAGTTTACGCTGGCTGAGGGGGGAACTTACCATTCGAATCTGATGGTGGGCAAATATACACTACAACTGGGCAAATAGAAGGTGGTCTCTGATGGAGGTTTCAACTAGGGCCCCCAGCGCCTATGCACACTTATAGGGCTGGGGGAAGCCATCTGAGTCACAGCACCAAATGTTGGTTTTATACATGTATTAAAAGGTCTCACCACCAGGTACCACACTTGAGTTTATTAACGGGGAAGCAGAGATGCAGCAAAAGTAAAAGAGAAAAACAGGGAGTTTCGAGTGACTGTTTTCTTTTAGAGAACTCAAGAAACTGGAGCCGAAAACCCTTAATTACCCAACTAAAAATGGGGTTGAAAACTAAAATGGGAATTCTCAGCAGAAGAATTACAAATGGCTGAAGGACACATGAAAAAGTGCTCAGCATCTTTAGCCATCAGAGAAATGCAAATCAAAACAACTTTGAGATACCATCTCACACCTGTCAGAATGGCTAAGACCAAAAACACAGATGATAGCCTATGCTGGTGAGGGTGCAGAGCAAGGGGAACATTCCTCCATTGTTGGTGGGAGTGTAAACTTGTTCAGCCACTCTGGAATGCAGTATGGTGGTTTCTCAGAAAACTGAGAATCAGTCTCCCCAAGGATCCAGCAATACCACTTCTGGGCATATACCCTAAAGATGCACAGTTGCACTTCAAAGGCATTAGCTCAACTATGTTCATAGCAGCATTATTTGTAATAGCAAGAACCTGGAAACAACCTAGATGTCCCTCAACTGAAGAATGGATTAACAAACTGTGGTACATCTACACAACGGAGTACTACTCAGCACTAAGAAAAAATGATATTCTAAAATTTGCAGGCAAATGGATGGATATGGAGAGTATCCTCCTGAGTGAGTGTCACAATTCCAGAAAGAGAAGCAGGGGATTACTCACTCATTAGTGGACTTATCACTACAGTTAAACACCAGGTCAAGCTCCGAGTCCAGCTGAAGAAAGAGAGAGAAGAGAGTATACCTTAGTTCAAGGTATCAGGATCATGAGGAGAAAACCCACAGAGACAGCTGTCCTGAACTATTTGGAGCTCACTGACTCTGAAATAATTCCCTACCTCAACTGGATATGTTAGACTGAACTGACTCACTGTGGGACTCTTTGCCCTTCTTGGGGAATGGATAGTAGGATGGAGTTGGGAGGCTGAGGAGGACTGGGAGGGACTGGAAGGAAGGAAGGAAAGGAAGAGGGAGCAGTGTTAGATATGAAAAAACTATTTAAATAATAAATGGGAAAAAACAAATCCTTTCTACATATAGATTCATTCTATAAGTACTATTACTCTAAATAATCCTGAATTAAGCATACATATAAGAAAAAACAGAATATTTGTCTTTTGGAGTCTTAGTTACATCCCTCAAGATAATTTTTCTACCTCCATCCATATTATCTACAAATTTCGTAATTTTTTATTATTTCTGAATATTCCATTTTATGAATTTATCACATTTTCATTATCTGTTCAACAATTGGATAGACATTTAGGCTGTTTCTAAATGCTATCTTTTATCATTAGAGAGAAATAAATATGAGTGAACAAACATCTCTGTAATAGGATGTAGAGTCCTTTTGGTATGATATTGATGAATCATGAGGAAGATTTTCAGTTTCTTGAGGAACTTATCACAATGATTTCCATAGTGGGTGTACAATTTTCACTACCAAAAGTGTTAATTTTTCCTCACATCCTCCCTTGCTTTATTTCTCAATATGTTTGTCATTGGTATATTGGAAGGCTATTAACTTTTGTATATTATTTTTATATTCTTCTTTGCCCAAAATATGGGCTATAGAAGTTTCCTAATGAAATTTTCTGGTATTTTATTTATAAAATCATATCCACAAATTTACTTTAACTTCTTTCCTGCTTGTATTCCCTTGATCTCCTTCAGTGATTAGTCTAGTTATTGAACAGGTATGGGTAATGAATATCTTTGTTTTATTCCTGATTTTAATGGCAATGCTTTCAGTTTCTGTTGAGATTGATATTGGCTGTGGGCTTGCTATAAAGCACCTTTATTATGTTGAGAAACATCTCTTTTATTCCTATTTTTTTCCAGAACTTTTATCATGAAGAGACATTAGATTTTGTCAATGGCATTTTCTATGAGTAGGATCAGCATGTGGTTTTTGTCTTTCAGTCTATGCAGTGAGTTATATTTATTGATTTATATATGTTCAACCATTTCTAAATCATGAGATGAGGTCAACTAGCTTATGTTGCAGAGAGACAGACCGTAAAGGTTTCATTAAGGTCAAACATAAATTAAAGGGACAATCTGTAACTCAATCCTCCCATTGTTGTTCACATGTCTCCATGGATACTACACAACAATCTTATAGACAGAAGGAAAATGCATTTTGTGTGTTTTGGAAGGAAGTATGTTCAGGAGGTAGCTCTGAGCTCTTATGACCTCTAAAGATCCATATAAGGCCTGACTGTCTGAGTAATACTCCCTTTAAATATACCAAACTATAAAATCAAGTTGCTTTCTTTTCACAATAAACTCCAAAGAGCCATGTGAATCTTCATGGATCATTGTTCTTCTCTTCTAGGAACTCCAAGTATTAGCATTTTCTGTATTGGACATATAAATCATATACTAATCTTATTTTCCACTTCCTCCCTTCTGCCCAGTCATCCCCCAGTCATTCCCCCCTCCCACTCCCAAATCCATTTCTCAGGGAGGGTAAAAACTTCCAGAGTAAGTTAATAAAGTCTGGTATATCCAGTTAAGATACAACCAAGCCCCTGCCCCTAGTATCCAGGCTTAGCAAGGTATTCCTCTGTAGGGAATGGGCTTTATGAATTCAGTTCATGCACTAGGAATAAGTTCTGGTTCCACTGCCAGAGAACCCATAAACTGCCCACACATTTCAGCTGTCATCCAGATTTAGAGGGCCTGGTACAATTACATGCAGGTTCCCCAGCTGTCAGTCCAGAGTTAGCGAACTCCAAATAGCTTGGATCAGCTACCTGTGTGGGTTTCCTCATCATGATCTTGACTCTTTTGTTCATAGAGTGATTCCTCAATCTCTTTGCCTGAACTGGGAGTTTGATCCAGTACTTAGTTGTGGATCTCTCAGTCTGCTTTCATCAGTTGATGAATAAAGGTTCTATAACAACAATTAGGACAATCATCAATTTGATTAGAGGAAAAGGTCAGTTTAGGAACCTTATCCTATTGCTTGGAGTCTTACCTGTGGTTATCTTTCCCAGTTCTTGGGTATTTCCCTAGCACCAGGTTTCTCTTTAACCCCACAGTGGCTCCCTCTATCAACATATCTTTTTTGTTGTTCTCCCTTTCTGTCTACCCCCCAACTCAACCACCTCTCATGTTCCTTCCACACCTCACCTTATTCCCAGACCCCTATGGTAAGAATGCACATCCTTTGGGTATATGCCCAAGAGGGATATTACTGAATCATTGGGTAGATTAATTCCCAGTTTTCTAAGAAGCCACCATACTGATTTCCAAAGTGGCTGTACAAGTTTACACTCCCACCAGCGATGGAGAACTGTTCCCCTTACTCCAAACCCATTCCAGCATTGGTTGTCATCTGTGTTTTTTATCTTAGCCATTCTGACAGGTGTAAGATGATATCTCAGAGTTCTTTTGATTTGTATTTCCCTGATGACTAAAAATGTTGAACAGTTCTTTAAATATCTTATAGCCATTTGAGATTCTTCTGTTGATAATTTTCTATTTAGCTCTGTAGCACCCTTTCCAATTGAGTTATTTGGTTTTTGATCTCTAGTTTCTTGAGTTCTTTATATATTCTAGAGATCAACCCTTGGTCAGATATATAATTGGTAGAGATATTTTCCCAATCTGTAGACTGACATTTTATTTCATTGATTGTGTCCTTTGCTTTGTAAAAGCTTCTCAGTTTCATGAGGTCCCATTTATTAATTGTTGGACTCATTATCTGTGCTACTGGTGTTATATTTAGAAAGTGGTCTCCTGTGACAATGTGTTCAAGGATACTTCCCACATTTTCTTCTTTCAGGTTTCATGTAACTGGATTTATGTTTGATCCACTTGGACATGAGTTTAGTAAAGAGTGATAGACATGGATCTATGTGTATGATTCTGCATACCACCATTCAGTTATGCCAGCACCACTTGTTCAAAATGTTTTATTGGATATTTTCACACCTTTGTAAAAAAAATTAGGTATTCATGTGTATGAATTAGTGTCAGAGTCTCCCATTTGATGTCATTGGTCCACATGTCAGTTTTTATGCCAATACCAAGCTGTTTATATTATTATAGCTCTACAGTAAAGCTTAAAGTCAAACTTGGTGCTGACTCCCAAAGTTCCTTTATTGTATGATTGTTTTGGCAATCTTGGGTTTTTTGTTTTGCCATATGAAGATGAGGATTGTTTAGGTTTTTTGAGGTCTGTGAAGAATTGTGTTCAAATTTTCATAAAGATTAGAATAAATCTGTAGATTGCTTTTGGTAAGACTGTCATTTTTTACTATGTTAATCCTACCTATCCAAGAGCATGGGAGATCTTTTAATTCTCTTTCTTCAATGACTTAAAGTTCTTGTCATACAGGTCTTTCATTTCTTTGGTTAGAGTTACCCTTAGCAAGATGTTTGATATTATTTGCAGCTATTGTAAAGGGTGATGTTTCCCTGATTTCCTTTTTAGCACTTTTATCCTTTGTGTATATGAGGGCTATTGATTTCTTTGAGTTAATCTTGTATCCTGCTACATTGCTGAAGGTGTTTATCAGCTGTAGGAGTTCCCTGATAAAATTTAGGGTATCACTTATATTATCTACAAGTAGCAAATGTTTGACTTCTTTCTTTCCATTTTCTTTCCTCTTGATTTCCTTTTGATGTCTTTTTGTTCTAGCTAAAACATTAAATACTATATTGAATAGATATGAAGAGAGTAGACAGCCTTGTCTTGTTTCTGATTCTAGTGAGATTGCTTTGAGTTTATCTCCATTTAGTTTGAGATTGGCTGTTAGCTTGCTGTAAAATGCCTTTATTATATTTAGGTATGTTTCTTGTATCTTTGATCTGTCTTGTATCATAAAAGAGTGTTGGACTTGTCAAAGGCTTTTTTAGCATCTAATGAGATGATCACGTGGGTTTTTTTCAGTTTATTCATATCATAGATAATGTTGCCAGATTTTCATATTGAACCATCATCACTGCATCTCTAGAATGAAGTCTTCTTGACTAAGGTGGATGATTTTTTTTTGTTGCTGATTTTCTCAAAGAACTCATTTCATTGATCCTTTGTATTGTTATCTTCATTTCTATTTTACTGTCATCTACTCTTCCTGGGTGAGTTTGCTCCTTTTTGTTCTAGAGCTTTCAGCTGTGCTGTTAAGTCACTAGTGTGAGATTTTTCCACATTATTTATGTTGGCACTTGGTACTAAGTATTTTCATCTTAGCACTGCTTTCCTAGTGTCCCATAAGTTTGGATATATTTTACATTCATTTTTATGGAATTCTAGGAAATCTTTAATTTCTTTCTTATTTCTTCCTTGACCCAGTAGTGACTTCAATTGAGCATTGTTCAATTTCCATGAATTAGTAGGCTTCTGTGATTTGTATTGTTAAATTCCAACTTTAAGTCATGTGATCTGATAAGATACAGGGCCTTATTCCAATTTTTCTGTATCTGTTGTGGTTTGCTTTGTTACTATGTGGTCAGTTTTAGAGAAGGTTTCATGAGGCACTGAGAAGGTATGTTCTTGTGTTTGGGTGAAATGATTTATAGATGTCTGTTAAATTCATTTGGGTCATTATTTCTTAGTTCTCTTGATTCTCTTAAGTTTCTGTCTAGCAGACTTGTCCATTGGTGAGAGCAGAGTGTTAAAGTCACCCATTATTAATGTGAGAGATTTAATGTGTGATTTAAATTTTAGTAATGTTTCTTTTACAAATTTGGGTTTCCCTTGTATTTGAGGCATAAATGTTCAGAACTGATACTTCTTTTTTTTTTTTAAGTCAATACATGTTTATTAAAGAGTACTAGTAGCAAGACAAATATCTCATAAGGTAATAAGCACTATTTTAACATTCTTCTTAGAGTAAAATTTTAATTTATTATTCATTTATTAGGAAAGTAATTCTTTCAAAAACACTTTTGGGCAATGTAGTAGTTTAAGCAGTGATCTATACAGTATCATGAGAACTTAGGTGTGTATCATTGAAGAAAAGAAAGTTTATTGTTATATTGTCTTTTTTTTATATATCCAAAATGTGTTTATTGGGATGGTTCCCACTCATCTTGAATCAGGTGCTTCTCAGTGCTGCTTTCCCCTGAAGGAGCATCCTTCTGTCAGCCTTGCTTTTCCGCCTGTAGGTTGACAGAGGACAGTGGAACAGCCAACACACAAGACTACCGTTTGTGCATGGCTAAAGACCATGGTGATTGATACTTCTTGATGGAATTTCCTGTGATGAATATGAAATATTCTTTTCTATCTCTTATAGTTTGAAGTCTATTTTTTATATATTGGGATAGCTACTCTAGCTTGTTTTTTAGATCTATTTGATTAGAAAATATTTTCCCAAGCCTTTACCTTGAGATATCATGTCTTTGAGATTGACATATGTATCTTTTATGCAGCAGAAGGATGAGATCTCATTTTCATAACAATTCTGTTATCATGAGCATTTTAATAGGAGAATTGAGACCATTTATTGAGACATTAATCATCAGTGATTGTTAATTCCTCTTATTTTTGGTTTTGGGGGTGGTGATAGTGTATGTGTGTTTTCCTTCTTTGGAATTTGTTGGTGGAAGGTTATCTATTGTCTGTGTTTTCATGGGTGTAGCTAACTCCCTTGGATTAAATTTTTTGTTTAAGTACTTTCTGTAGAGATTTGTGTATAGATAGTGTTTAAATCTGGTTTTGTCATGGAATATCTTGTTTTCTTTTATGGTGATTAAAAGCTTTGCTGGCTATTGTGTTCTGGGCTGGCATCTATGTCTCTTAGTGTCGGCAGAACATCTGCCCAGGACATTTTGGATTTCAGAGTTTCCATTGAGAAGCCAGCAATAATTCTAATGGGTCTGCCTTTATATGTTACTTGAACTTTTTCCTTTGCAGCTCTTAATATTCTTTATTCTGTGTGTTTAGTGTTTTAATTATCTGGCAAGGGGCCTTTTTTATTTTTGGTCCAGCCTTTGGTGTTCTATAAGCTTTTTGTACTTTCATAGGCATTTCTTTTAGGTTGAAAAAGTTTTCTTCTATACTTCTGTTGAATATATTTTCTGTGCCATTGAGCTTTAATTCTTTGACTTTTATCCTTATTATGTTTAGGTTTGGTCTTCTCATTCTGTCCCAGATTTCTTGGATATTTTAAGTATTTGTTGGATTTTACATTTTCTTTTACTAATGAATCTATTTCCTTATCATGTCTCTCTCTTCCGTCTCTTATATTCTGTTGCTTATGCTTGCATCTGTAGTTCCTGCTCGTTTACCCAAAAATTTTATTTCCAGAATTCCCATGGTTTACATTTTATTTGTTGCCTCTATATCAGTTTTAGGTTTTGAACTATTTTCTCACCTGTTGTTTTTTTCTTGGCTTTCCTTAAGGAAGTTTATTGATTTCTTCCAAGTTTTTGTTCATCTTTTCTTGTTTCCTTAAGAGAATTTTTTTTTTATTTCCTCTTTAAGGGCCTTGTTCATCTTCATAAAATTATTTTTGACTTTTATTTAAACGGAGTTTTTTTTTAACATACCAACCACATTTCCCTTCCTCTTCCCTCCTCTCATTCATCCCTCAGATTTCTTCCACTTCACCCTACCATCTATCTTTTAAGAAAGATAAGAACTCCCATGGTGATTCAACAAAGTCTAGGATATCAGGTTTCAGGTTGAGGCAGGGCTTAGCCCCTCCCCTTTTTGTCAAGACTAAGCAAAGCTAATCCTTCTATAAGTAATGGGTACCAAAAAGCCAGTTTATACATTACAGACAAATCTTGGTATTACTGCCAGAAGCCCTATCAACTGCTCAAGCCAAACAACTGTCATCCACATTTAAAGGGCCTAGCTTGGTCCTATGCAGGTTGCCCAGCTATCAATCTAGAGTCAGTGAGCTCCCAGCAGATCTGGTAAGCTGTCTCTGTGGGTTTCCTCATCATCTTGACCTCTTTGCTCATATCTCTTGTCCCTCTCTCTCTTTAACTGGACTCCAGAGCCTTGGTCCAGAGCCTAGCTGTGGATCTCTGCATTGGCTTCCATCAGTTTTTGGATGAAGGTTCTATAATAATTAGAATGGACACTGAATTGATTACAGGAAAGGCCAGTTTAGACATTCTCTCCATTATTACCTGGAATCTTTTTTAAATCATGCACCCCATCAATCCCAGTTATCACTCCTCTCAGATTTATACCCACTCTTATAATCTCCCCATTCATGCTGCTCATTTACTTACTGGAGCACAAACTTCCTGTGGCCAGACCCTTAAAGAAAACAGGTCTTTCCTCACCCACATCCTTGCCAGAGGCCATCAATGCAGAAGTGAGGCACTGTGTCATTTAGCTATGTTCTGGCCTTGAGCTCTTTATAAAATGACATCTTTTTTTTTTTTTTTTTAAGTTCACTAATGAGTGAGTACATCCCCTCCTTCTGGGTTTGTGATACCTCACTCAGGAGGATATTCTCCAAATCCATCCATTGCCTGCAAATTTTAGGATATCATTTTTTCTTACTGCTGAATAGTAATCCATTGTGTAGATGTACCACAGTTTGTTAATACATTCTTCAGTTGAGGGACATCTAGGTTGTTTCCAGGTTCTTGCTATTACGAATAATGCTGCTATGAACATAGTTGAGCTAATGCTTTTGGGGTGTGAATGTAAGACTTTAGGGTATATACCCAGAAGTGGTATTGCTGGGTCGTTGGGGAGATTGATTCCCAGTTTACTGAGAAACTGTCATACTGCATTCCAGAGTGGCTAAACAAGCTTTCACTCTCACCAACAATGGAGGAATGTTCCCCTTGCTCCGAAACCTCTTCAGCATAAGCTGTCATCTGTGTCTTTTATTTTAGCCAATCTGACAGATGTCAGGTGGTATCTCAAAGTTGTTTTGATTTGCATTTCTCTGAAGGCCAAAGATGTTGAGCACTTTTTCATGTGCCCTTCAGCCATTTGTAATTCTTCTGCTGAGAATTTTCTTTTTAGTTCTGAACTCCATTTTTTAATTGGGTTATTAAGGGTTTTGGGTTCTAGTTTCTTGAGCTCTCCATATATTTTAGAAATCAATTCTCTGTCGCTTATAGGGTTGGTGAAAATCTTTTTCCATTCTGTAGAGTGTTTCTGGTTTCCTTAGATTGAAGATTTCCCTCTAGGGCTTTTTGTAGGGCCAGGTTTATGTTTAGGTATTTTTAAAATCTGGTTATATTGTGAAATATCTTGTTTACTCCATCTATGTTGATAGTTTTACTAGTTATAGTAGTCTAGGTCGGCATCCATGTACCTTTAGTGTCTGTATAATGTCTGACCTTCTTGCTTTCATTGTTTCCAGTATATAGTCAGATGTTATTCTGATGTGTCTGCCTTTATGGGTGATTTGGCCTTTTTCCTTTGCACCTCTTAGTATTCTTTGTTCAGTAGGTTTAGTGGCTTATTATATGGCAAGCAGACTTTTTTTTGTGTGTGGTTCTAGTCTATTTGGTGTTCTGTAGGCTTCCTGTATCTTTATAGGCATTTCCTTCTTTAGGTTGAGGAAGTTTTCTTCTACGATTTTGTTGAATGTATTTTCTGTGCCTTTGAGCTGGTATTCTCCCTTTAAATTCCAATTATTCTCAGGTTTGGCTTTTCATGGTGTCCCAAATATCCTGGACATTTTGTGTTATAACTTTTTTGGTTTTAGTGTTTTTTTTTTGTTTTTTTTTTTTTAACTGATGCATCTATTACCACTATTGAGTCTTCCACCCTAGAGATTCTTTCTTCCATCTCTTCAATTTTGTTGATTATCCTTGAATCTGTGATTCCAGGTTTTTCTTTTTTAGATTTTCTGTTTCTAGCTTTGTCTTAGTTTGTGCCTTTTTTATTACTTCTATTTCAATTTTTAATTCCTGATAAATTTCTTTCACCTGTTTGCTTTTTCTTGGTTTTATTTTCCTTCAGGGATTTGTTCATCTCTTCTAATTTTCTGCTTGTATTTTTTTAAGGAAGTTTTTTTATATCCTCTTTTAAGGCTTCCATTAATTTCATAAAGCTGTTTTTAAGATCATTTCCTTTTGTTCCCTCTTCATTGTTATGATCAGGTCTTGAAGCTACAGAACCAATTGCTTCTTATGGTGGTGTCTTGTTGACCTTTGTATTGTTGTAGGTACTCTTGTACTGACATTTACCCATTGTTTCCTCAATTCACTCTTGGTTAGTTCTTGGTCGGCTCTTCGTGGGTTGTCTGAGGGCTCTTAATCAGTTATGTGTTCAGAGGGTTGGTTACTCTCATGATGTTGCAGTGCTATGATGCCACTCGTCACCTCTTGACCAAATTACCTATAAAGGCAGACCCATCAGAAATACACCTGACTGACTATTCAACGGAAACAATGAAAGCAAGAAGGTCCTGGTCAGACATTATAAAGACACTAAAGGTGCATGTGTTTTAGGGTAGCAGATTAGCAACTCGTTTAATTTCAAGGCCACCCTTAACCCAGCAAACTCCACATGCAGTGCAGACCGCAGATCAAAACCTATGTAGCCAGGTTGGTGTCCGACTCCCTTTACTTGAATTCTTGCCAGGTCACAGTAGGTAGCCAGTTCAGGCTGCTCCTGAGTCTTAGCTGGGGTCATCCTTGTAGATTCCTGGCAGATTATTATTTTTTTAACCAGATTTTTACCTATGAAATGCTCATCCTTTCCATTATTATCTTTTAGTATTCTTCCTCTCAATACCTACTCCCAACTTGATTGTTCATGTTCCCATCCCCACCCACCCACAGTCCACCCATGAAATTTTTTCTATTTCTCCTTCCTAGGGAAATCCAGGTGTCACTCTTGAACCCTCCTTGTTACCTAGTCTCTCTGGGTCTGTGGGGTGTATCATAGTTATCTTTTATTTTACAGCTAATATCCACCTATGTGTGAGTACATAACAATATTGTTGTATACATACCAATATTGTCTTTCTTGGTCTGGGTTACCTCATTCAGGATAATTTTTTTTCTTCTAGTTTCATTCATTTGCGTAGAAGTTTCCTGTTGTCATTGTTTTGAACAGCTGGGTAAAACTCCATCACATTTTCTTTATCCATTCCTCAGTTGAAGGACATCTAGCTATTACAAATGACGCTACTATGAACATGGAAGAACAAGTGTTCTTGTGATATGATTGTATTCTTTGGCTATACGCCCAAGAGTGGTATAGCTGGGTCTTGCTAAGAGGAAGTGGAACTAGCTCAAGAGAAAAAAATGTGTTGCAGCCAACAAAGTTGAATAGAGTTGAAGATATGAAGAGTACTTTTGTATCAAACATGAAGATGTGGAGATTGGAGCTTGCCCAGCTGGGTTTTGGTCTTTCTTTGATCTGGAGTCCTCACTGTGCTTGTGTTTCAGAATGATAATGTATATCCCGTGCCACTATATATCGGATGTGATCTTCTATTTGATTTTCACAGTTAGGAGACCACCATGCATCTCAGAAGAGACTTTGGATTTTAAGACTATGAAATAAGTTTGAAACCATTATAGAGTATGGGGAATTTTAAAGTTGGGCTGAATTCATTTTAAAATTATAATTATAAGCACTTGAAAGCCAAGGAGTAGAATGTGGTGGTTTGAAGAAAAATGGCCCTCAAATGGAGTGAAGCTATTAGGCTCTGGGAGAAAATATATCACCAATGGGGGTAGGCTTTGAGGTCTGTTTTGTTCAAGCTTCCTTCAGTGTGACTGTCAGTAGACTAACTCTTGCCTGCAAGATGTAGAATTCTGCTACTACAGCACATCTGCCTACATGCCACCATGCTTCCCATCATGATAATGTAGTGATCTTCTGAAACTGAGTGAGCCACCCTAATTAGATGTTTTCTTTATAAGAGTTGCCATGGCTGTTAGTATTTTGAGTGCTGAAGGATGAAACACGCTGTCACGCTGCCAGAACGCCATATTGATTTTATTGGGGTCTGGATATCCAGGCAACGAGTTGGGGAGGGGAGGAAGGAAAGAGAGAGAAAAAAGAGAAGGGGGAGAAGAAAAGAGGTCCTTGCTACATGTTATGTCTCTTTAAAGGAAAGGTGAACATGTACACATGCCCGGAGAGAGAGCACACTTGGGAGGGGGGCGTCAGGGCGTGGCCGCAACATAGTGATGCTGGAATCACACAGCTGTGTCCAAAGCTGGAGAGATGTTCACATACTAACAATGGTCACTGTGTCTTTTCACAGCAATAAAACCTTTATTTCTTTTAGTTGTCTTTTGCTCTCACTAGAACTTCGAGTACTATACTGAATAAATATGAAGAGTGGACAGCCTTATCTTATTCCTAATTTTAGTGAAACTGCTTTAAGTTTCTCTCCATTTAATTTGATGTTGGCAACTGATTTGTTTTTTTTAATTATGTTTATGTATATGTTCCTTGCATGCCTGATCTGTCCAAGAATTTTATCAAGAAAAGGTGTTGAATTTTGTCAAAGGCTTTTTCAGCATTTAATAGATTATGTTTTTTTTTTTTTCTTTCTTTCACTTTGTTTATATGGTGGATCATACTGAGGTTTTTTTTTTTTTCTTTAAATGTTTGAACTACCCCTGCATCTCTGGAATACAGTCTACTTGGTCATGGTGAGTGAGCATTTTTTAATATGTTCTTGGATTCTATTTGCCAGTATTTTATTGCATCAATGTTCATAAATGAAATTGGTCTGTAATTATTCTTTTTTTTTTTTTGAGCCTTTGTGTGGTTTGGATATTAGGATGAATGGCCTCATAGAAAAAATTTGGCAGTGATCCTGTTTCTATTTTGTGGAATGATTAGCGGAGTATTTGTACTAGTTCTTCTTTAAAACTTTAAAAGTCTGATAGAATTTTGAATTAAAATTGTGTGATCCTGCCCTTTTGTTGTTGGAAAACTTTTAATGCCTGCCCTTAGGGGTTGTCAGTGTGCTTGAATTATTTGTCTGACCTTGATTTAACTTTGGTTAAATGATATCTACAGAGAAATTTGTCCATTTCTTTTAGGTTTTCCAACTTTGTGAAGTACAGATTTTTGAAGTATGAAGTAATGATTGTCCAGATTTCCTTGGAGTCTGTTGATATGTCCCCCTTTCATTTTGATTTTGTCAATTTGAATATTTTTTTAGCTAGTTTAGATAAGGGCTTATGTAGTTGAACTTTCCTTTGGGCCACCAGCTTACAAATACCAGTATGGAGACTTATTATTAATTATGAAAGCTTGGACTAACTTTAGACTTTTTTCCAACTAGATCTTATAGCTTAAATTAACCTATTTCTATTAATTTATATTCTGTGCCACATGGCTTGGTTAACTCTCCTCTATATTATGTGTTTGACTTCTTTAGTTTTTCTCTCTGGTATCCCTAGTGTGTCTAGATTAATACCAAGTTCCTCTCTCTGCCTGAAAGTCTTGCCTATGCTATCTTGCCTAGTTATTGGCCATTTAGCTTCACAGAGTGTAAACAAATATTCTATAATATTTCCCCCTATTTTCTTTTATTTTAATTTTTATTTTTTCCTTTTTTTTCTTAAAAAGGGGAAAGAGTTTAACTCTTAACACAGTAAAACTATGTAAAATAAGAACAATTATCAGTTAAAAATTAAATTCTCAGGGCTAGAGACATGGCTCAGAGGTAAAGAGCACTGACTATTCTTCCAGAAGTACTGAGTTCAATTCCCAGCAACCACATGGTGGCTCACAACCATCTATAACAAGATCTGGTACCTTCTTCTGTATACTGTATACATAATAAATATTTAAAAAATTAAATTCTCAATGTCTACTTTATTTGTATTTAGCAATTTCAGAGAAAATACTCTTAATCTATCCTATTTTGTTCAGTCCATAGTTTTGCACCTAATTTACTTTCTATCACAATTTATACTATGAACTTAGACATATCTTTTTAGACCTTAAGATATTTTCTTAGATAAACAACTATAGCTTTTATGTCTCTTAAATTTATATCCTTTACATCTTATATGTGAGTTTTTTGTTTTGAAGCTATCTAGTCTTCTACCCCATCAATGACGCAAGAAGAATATATTACCTGAGTAGATACAAAGTACAGAGTAAACACCTTGCCAAACTATAGAAATAATAGAGACAACTGGTTGCCTGAACAGTTACTCAAGGTTCCTCTGCAACACTGGATCATGTATCTTTGTATAGATGTACCACGGTTTGTTAACCCATTCTTCAGTTGAGGGGCATCTAGGTTGTTTCCAGGTTCTTGCTATTATGAATAATGCTGCTATGAACATAGTTGAGCTAATGCTTTTGGGGTGCAAATGTGCACCTTTATGGTATATGCCTAAAAGTGGTATTGCTGGATCCTTGGGTAGATTAATTCCCAGTTTTCTGAGATACTGCCATACTTCAGTCATAGACTTAAGCCTTAAATTTATTTCTTGCGATCTAATCTTCTGAGGAGCTATTTATTGTACTAGAACTTTCAGTTGTGATGTTAAGTTACTAATATAATATCTCTCCAGCTTATGATACAATAAACTTCTTGCTAAGAACTTGGCTTAGAACTGTCTTCATTTGTCCATAGGTTTGTGCATGTTCTTTTTTATTTTCATTCCATTCTAAAATGCTTGTATGTAGCTAGCAGGCTAGAAAGACAACAAAGATTCCCTGATACTCAGTCCAGGGCCCCAATAACTTGTCACTACTAACACAATTTTACAATTGAAAAACAGTGATGGACAAAGAAAAACATACCATTTCCTACTCAGAACTCAAAATACTATGTAAGACCCTGACCAGAGGTGAGCAGATTCCGGCACCTGGACCATCCGTCCAACAGTCGCTCCCTGGGACCAGGGTCAATCCCTAGAGTCTGATCTTAGACTCTCCCAAGCAGACAGGACTAGGGTTTAGCTGTGAGGGGCTCCACCAGTCACACCTAAAAGAGGGGACCTTGGCCCCGCCTCCAGGTTGAACTGCGTCATCAGAGAAGGACTGGGGCTTTAAAACTGAGAGCCCTGTAGAGAGCAGAGTCAAAGATTGAGCAGACCCCTTGCTCAGAGGAGACAAGAGACACACAAGCCCTCTTGCCACAACTGACTAGGAGCGGCCTAATTATGAACCACTGAAGCCATGGGCAGACACAAGTGCAAAAATACACGTAATAATATAAAGAACAATAAGGCAACACCAGAAGAAACTGGTGGTTCTCCAACTACAAGACCCAAACAGAGCAATAAAGGAGAAACAGAAGAAAACACACAAAAAATACCTTTATGAAGATTATTGAAGCCTTCAAAGAAGATATAAAAAATTCCCTTAAAGAAATAGAAGAAAATGAAAACAAAAAATTAGAAGAGATTAAAAAATCCTTGAAAGAAAACCAAGAAAAGGTAAATGAAAAAATGAAGGAAACATTCCAGGAACTAAAAACTAAAATAAAAGCAATAAAAAAGGCACAAAATGAGGCAAAGATGGAAATATAAAATCTGAAAAAAAGAGCTGGAACTACAGATAAAGGTATAACCAACAGACTCCAAGAGATAGAAGAAAGAATCTCTGGAGTGGCAGACTCAGTAGAAGAAATAGAAACATCAGTCAAAGAAAATACTAAAACCAAAAAAGCCATAACACAAAATGTTCAGGAAATCTGGGACACCATGAAACGACCTAACTTGAGAATAATAGGAATAGAAGGAGAAGAACGACAGCTCAAAGGCACAGATAATGTATTCAATAAAATCACAAAAGAAAACTTTCCTAACTTGAAGGCAGACCCATCAGAATAACACCTGACTATTCAATGGAAATGATGAAAGCAAGAAGGGCTTGGTCAGAAATTATACAGACACTAAAAGAACATGGCTGCCAACCTAGACTTCTATATCAGCCAAAGTATTAAGCAACATAGATGGAGTAAACAAGATATTTCATGACAAAGTCAGACTGAAACAATGCCTATCTACCAATCCAGCACTACAGAAAGCATTAGAGGGAGAACTCCAACCTAAGGATTCCAGACACATCTCTGAAACCACAAACATTCAATAATCCCAAAGAGAAAAGACCAGAGAAAGAAAATATATACAAGCTACCATGAAAAATAGCAGGAAACATCAATCAGTGGTCACTAATATCCCTTAACAGCAATGGACTCAACTCACCTATAAAAGGACACACACTAACAAGATGGATACAACAACAGAAGCCATCCTTCTGTTACTTACAAGAAACACACCTCAACCAAAAAAACAGACACAGGCTCAGAGTAAAGGGTAGGGAAAAGATTTTCCAGTCAAATGGTTCTAAGAAACAAGCTGGGGTCGCCATCCTAATATCTAACAAAGTAGACTTGAAGCTAAGAGCAATTATAAGGGACCAAGATGGTCATTACTTATCACAGGAAAAATTGATCAAGAAGAGATTTCAATCCTGAATATTTATGCCCCTAATATAAGGGCACCTACTTATGTAAAAGAAACATTGCTAAAACTCGATTCCCACATCAGTTCTCACACGCTAATAGTGGGAGACTTCAATACCCCACTTTCACCCCTGGATAGATCAACCAGACTGAGGTCAACAGAGAAATAAAGAGTCTAAAAGAGGTTATGATGCAAATGGTTTAACAAATATCTACAGAAGCTTCCATCCAAATGCAAAGGAATCTATGTATTTCTCAGCACCACATGGAGCAAATATGAATAGATACAAAAAAATGGAAATAATCCCTTGTATCATATAAGACGACCAGGGCCTAAATTTAGAGTTCAACAACATCAAAAACCACAGAAAGCCTACAAACCCATGGAAACTAAACATCACTCAGCTGAACCATCTCTGGGTCAAGGAAGAAACTAAGAAAGAAATCAAAGTCTTCCTAGAATTTAATGAAAATAAATCCACAACGTACCCAAACTTGTGGGGCACAATGAAAACAGTCCTAAATTCATAGCAGTAGATGCTTATATGAAAAGCCTGGAGAAATGCCACACTAGAGGACTAACAGCACAGCTGAAAGCCTTAGAACAGAAAGAAGCAAACTCACGTAGGAGTAGACGGCAGGAAATAATCAAACTTAGAGCTGAAATTAATACAACTGAAACAAAAAGAACAATACAAAGAATCAATGAATCAAAGAGTTGGTATTTTGAGAAAGTCAACAGTACAGATAAGCCCTTATCCAAACTAATCAAAAAGCAGAGAGAGAGAGAGTAACCAAATCAACAAAATCAGAAATGAAAAGGGGGACATAACAGACTCCAGAGAATTATCAGATCATACTTTGAAAATCTATATTCCACAAAAATGGAAAACCTTGAAGAAATGGACAGCTTTTTTGACAGGTACCATTTCCCAAAATTAAATGAAGACCAGATTAATTACTTTAACAGACCTGTAACCCTAAAGGAAATTGAAGCTGTCATTAAAAGCCGCCCAAGTAAAAGAAACCCATATCCAGATGGTTTCAGTGCAGAATTCTACCAGACATTCAATGAAGAATTACTACCAATACTCCTCAAATTATCTCACACAGTAGAAACTGAAGGAATATTGCCAAATTCCTTTTATGAGGCCACAATTACCCTAATACCCAAGCCACTCAAAGACACAACAAAGAAAGAGAATACACACCAATTTCCCTCATGAATATTGATGCTAAAATTCTCAAAAAAATTTTGGCAAATCGTATACAACAATATATAAAAAATATCATTCATCATGACTAAGCAGACTTCATCCCAGAAATGCAGGGATTGGCTCAACATACAAAAAACCGTAAACATCACCCATCATATAAACAAACTAAAGGAAAAAAAAACACATGATTATATCCTTAGATGCTGAAAAAGCCTTTGACTCAGTCCAACACTCCTTTATGATAAAAGCTCTGGAGGGATAAAAAATACAGGGACAATATTTCAATATAATAAAGGCCATTTACAAAAAGCCGACAGCCAGTATCAAACTTAATGGAGAAAAACTCAAAGCAATCCCACTAAAATCAGGAACTAGACAAGAATATCCTCTCTCCGCTTATCTATTCAATATAGTTCTTAAAGTTTTAACTAAAGCAATTAGAGAACAAAAGGAGATTAAGGGATACAAATTGGAAAAGAAGAAGTAAAACTATCTCTATTTGCAGATGATATGATTGTGTACATAAGTGACCCACAAAATTCTACTAGGGAACTTCTACAGCTGATAAACACTTTCATCAATGTAGCAGGATACAAGATTAACTCAAAGAAATCAGTAGATCTATACACTAACGATAAAAGTGTTGAAAAAGAAATAAGGGAAACATCCCCCTTTATAATAGCTGCAAATAAGCATTAAATACCTTGGAGTAACTATAACCAAAGAAGTAACAGATCTATTTGACAAAAACTTTAATTAACTGAAGGAAGAAATTGAAGAGGATATCAGAAAATGGAAAGCTCTCCCATGTTCCTGGATAGGTAGGATCAACATAGTAAAAATAGCAATTCTATCAAAAGCAATCTACAGATTCAATGCACTGCCCATCAAAATCCCAACACAATTTTTTAGACAATGAAACAATACTCAACTTCATTTGGAATAACAAGAAAGCCATGATTTCCAAAACAATTTTGCTCAATAAAAGAAGCTCAGGAGGTATCACAATCCCTGACTTCAAGTTATATTACAGAGCTACAGTAATAAAAACAGCCTGTTACTGGCATAAAAACAGACTTGTGGATCAATGGAATAGAATTGAGGTTCTGGGCATTAACTCAAAAACCTATGAACACCTGATCTTCAACAAAGAGGCCCAAAATATTCAATGAAAAAAAGATAGTATATTTAACAAATGGTGTTGGCATAGCTGGATGGTAGTGTGTAGAAAAATGCAAATAGATCCAAGCTTGTCACCCTGCACAAAACTCAAATCCCAGTGGATCAAAGACCTCAACATAAACCCAGCCACTCTGAACTTGATAGAAAAGAAAGTGGGAAATACCTTCCAACAAATTGGCACAGGTGAACTAAATATAACTCCAGTGGCACAAACACTAAGAACAATAAGCTGCTGACAACAATAAGTGGGACCTCCTGAAACTGAGAAGCTTCTGTAAAGCCAAGGACACTGTCAATAGGACAAAATGACAGCCTACAGAATGGAAAAATTTTCACCAACCTTACAAGTGATAGAGGACTGATCTCTAAAATATTTAAAGAACTCAAGAAACTAGAACCCAAAACCTTGAATAACCCAATCAAAAAATGGGGTTCAGAAATAAAAAGAGAATTCTCAGAAGAATTACGAATGGCTGAAAGGCACTTGAAGAAGAGCTCAACTTATTTAGCCATCACAGAAACTCAAATCAAAACAACTTTGAGATACCACCTAACACCTGTCAGATTGGCTAAGATAAAAGACACAGATTACAGCCTATATTGGAGAGGTTGCAGAGCAAGGGGAACACTCCTCCATTGTTGGTGGGGGTGTAAGCTTGTTTAGATACTCTGGAATGCAGTATGGAGGTTTCTCAGAAAACTGGGAATCAATCTACCCAAGGATCCAGAAATATCACTTCTGGGTGTATACCCTAAAGTCACACATTCACACACCAAAAGCATTAGCTCTACTATGTTCACAGCAGCATTATTCATAATAGCAAGAACCTGGAAACAATCTAGATGCCCCTCAACTGAAGAATGGATTAACAAACTGTGGTACATCTACACAATGGAGTACTACTCAGCACTAAGAAAAAATGATATTCTAAAATTTGCAGGCAAATGGATGGATTTGGAGAATATCCTCCTGAGTGAGGTATCACAAACCTAGAAAGATAAGCAGGGGATGTAATCCCTCATTAGTGGACTCTCAACAAAAAAGCAAAAAGCAAAGCATGTCCAAGCTGCAAACCGCAACCACTGAACAGCATGGGATCTGAAACACCTTGGACTGGCACCTTGGATGCCACTGCCTCTAGAGGAATAACTGACTCAATCTTGAATCTGGGTTGAGGAAACTGGATCTGCCAGGAGTGGATGCTGAACTAAGCCATTCTGGGACCTTGGAACCTATTGCTCTTGCTGGGGAGGAGATGGGGAGATGTGGAGAAGAGAGTGACTGGAGGGGTAAGGGATCTTGAACACAGATATACAGATAGAAAATGTAACTTTATTCATAATAAAAAAAAATACTATGTAAAATGGAGAAAGCATAGTAAACCCCTCTCCTGAAGATTTAAAAATGCAAGTTTCTGATGGGGAAAAATAGGAAAAGGGAGTAGGCTCTAATTAGGATGGGGGAAGGGGAAGATAAATACAGGAGGGTAAAATCAAAGAGATGTCTGAAAATGTCATAAGAAATCATTCTATTAACTATCTACCACTCTGAAAACTTTATTATATCTGCAAATAAATATACATATATAATTTAAATAAAAATTTCACATAAGGGCTGACAATGTTCTAAGAGCCAAAGATCATCTAACAAATAATCTAATACCAGACATGAGAAGTCTGAACATTAAAGTCTATTGCTATTCAGTTTGGTTGTCCCTCCAGAAATGGAAAGTAAATCTCTACTGCTGAGGACACTACATACTCCAGACACAGGGTCCAGAACTGGAACTAATCTGTACTCATTGAGGTTATTAGGCTTGTACCCAGGAGTTATTGAACACATTGCATTTGGCTACTTGTATGCATTCTTCTTTACTTTTGAATATCTTCTGGGTCCTGGACAACTACATAATGTCAAATTTTCTTTTCCTTAGTCAAATGGTTTGTTACTTGATATACACAATCCTAGTTAACATCTTAAGAAAGTTAACAAGAATATAAACAGAAACCTTTTAAAGATAACTAAAATCTTATTTTCAAAAACCAAATTATTAGTATTTAATATGTACATTCCACTCTCTACTGATTAATAACTTATCTTTTCATTTTCAATCTTTCTGGTTACTCTGAAATTCTGTTAACTTTTGATTTATATTCTTAGTTCATTAGTTTTCAGCCCATGTTTTGATAAATATATTTGTAACTATAAATTATATTGTCTTATCAAGGTCCTACAAACACTATTGTATATTGTACTTATTTAGTTCGAAATGTCTTGGGTTAGTATTATTTTTTCCACTTAGCAGGTAAAGAAACTGGGAAAGTAAGATATTAAATTTAGAACTTAAAACTTATTAACGAGAGACTAACATTTTGGTAGTGCAAAATTGTAGTAACATTTAAAGAACGTCTAGCTCAATTTGGGAACAAAATTCCTGATGAAACACTAAGATAACACTAAAGTACCTCTGAAATCTTGGAGACTAATCATCAGCCATAGGCACAACTCATATGTTATGTACACATATTACAAGCATCAGATGATGGCCTAATAGAGATGGATGATTCCAACTGCTAGGTGACTTCACCTTGACTTTTTGGTGCAAGTGACAAAAGCCTATGTAAACAGCAGAAACAAATATGCCAAAACACTGTAAGCAAGATTCAAGAATGGCAGGTTACCACTAGGTTTCTGGAACTAGGAAAGTAGCAGTAGCAGTATTCATTTCACCTAAGGTTTTCTAAGCATGGTTCCCACGACTGTCAGCATTTCCTGAGCTCTTGTCTCTGTTTAACTTTGTTTCAAGCTTTAAAAATCCTAAATATTTGCTGATTTGAAGCAGATTCTTCAATTCTTATTGTAATTACTGTGACCAGGAAAGAGCTTGGTCTAAAATAAAAAACCTCAGGTAATCATTTTCCTCATGGTTTATACTGAAACTCAGCATTAGGTACAGAGAATGGAAGGACATTTTTTAAAGACTGCTAGTCCATAAGACATAGTGTTCTAAAGAAATAGGAGTATTCAATGGAGTACTACTTAGCAATAAAAAAAAAATGACATCCTAAAATTCGCAGGCAAATGGATGGATTTGGAGAATATCCTCCTGAGGGATCACAAACCCAGAAAGATAAGCAGGAGATGTACTCACTCATTAGTGGACTTTAGACAAAAAACAAAGAATACCCAAGCTGCAATCCACAACCCCTGAACAGCTAGGGGCCAGAAGAAACTTAAGAGAGACATCCAAGGAGTCTCCTAGGAAGAGAAAATAGAGATCTCTTTAGCTAATTGGGAGCATAAGAGGCTGCAACCAAGAAGAGGTGGGAACATATCATGAGAGAAGGAGATGATTGAGTGAGAAGAATAACAAGGGAGAAAAAAAAAAGAGAGAGAGAGAGATGGAGATCTTAATAGAGGAAGCCAATGTAGGGTTGGAAAAAGACCAGGTACAAGGGAAATCTCCAAGAACTCACAGGATGTCCCTGGCCAGGACTCCAACCAATAGTGAAGGTGTTGCCTAGACAGGACTTCCCCTATAATCCAATGAATAGCCACCCTAAATGCCATCACAGAACTTACATCCAACATTGAATAGAGGTAGAGGCAGGGATGATACATGGCTGAGCACTGGGCTGAGCTGGTCTAGCTGACAGCAGGGGGAGGAAAGTCTATATGAGCAAAGGGATAGGGATTATGAGGAAAATTCTCAGAGTGATGGCTGGCTGGAGCTCTGGGAAGCTCACTGAATCAAGAACAGCCACCTGGGAACCATCAGGAAAAGGAACTAGGTCCTCCAAGAATAGGAAACTGTCCACTGACATGGGCAGTATGTGGAGCCTCAAGAGGAGGAATCAGACTGTGTTTCTGTGCATGGAATGGCATTCCCTCCAGAGGAACACCTAACCCAGTCTTTATATTAGGATGAGGAAATCAGACTTGCCTGGAGTGGATGCTGAGCTGATCCACCTTGGGAATTCCTGCCCTTTTCTGGGGAGGGGATGGGGAATGGGGAGGAGGGAGGCTGAAGGCTGACCAGGAGGGGTTAGGATAGGGAAGGGAGCTGGAGCAAGGGAATTACTAGATAAACTAATCTTATAATTTGAACATTTCTTTGTAATAAAAGATTCCTTTAGAGGGAAAGAATAGAGGAAGGTTAAAAAAGGCTGAGAGTAGGAAATAGAATCATTCAAACAAAGAAACAAACAAAAGAGATGGAAAGAAAATAAAGTTGGATGGGTAGGGAGGTGGGAAGGATCTAGAAAGAGTTAGAGTGAAAAGAATAAGGTCAAAATGTATTGTATGAGAAAGAACCAATAAAAATAACAATAGAATCATTCTAGCAACCATAACTGATGGAACACTTAAGCCATTGGATTGCTATTTAGTAAGATCCTATATATGTTCCTCTTCATATCTCATTTCAAAGTGAAACATTATGAACCATTTCCAATTAAATGGAAATGACTTTTTTTTTTTAAAGAATACAGAGAAAATGTCAGACTTTTAGAACTCTGCATTCATCAGGGGACTGCAAATATACTATACAAACTCATTTCCCACTTAGAATACATAATGGCTTGCTAATTGAAGTTTTTCTAGAGTGAGGAAAAACAGCTGTATAAATCATTCAACTTTCTAAAATTGAGGTGACTTTCTAAGCAAAAAACAAGAGAAACAGTTAAAATTTAATTGCTATGAAACTTCACATAACAAAATATTTAAAAAGACAAGGTATAAAACTATATATATTACAACATACATATTAAAATTTAATTACATATACAGATTATCAAAATATCTTTTCTACTTTGGCAACTATATTCTTCAGATTAAAAAGTTCAAACATTTCTACATAAAAAAATTCAGGTTTTCATTTACTAAGAACAAAATGGTACAAGTTTTGTTGCCCTAATATATACATCAAAATAAATACTTTCAATTGTGAAAAATAGAAATGGTTAACAGTTTAAAATTTCTTACATTATGACAAATAGTTTACCAGTGTCTTTTTGTTAAAAAATGAATTTACTTAAACTCAAGTCAGTGTGCTTTAATGCTTAAAAAAATTGAAAAAACACTTGCCCGGCAGTGGTGGTGCATGCCTTTAATCTCAGAACTTTGGAAGCAGAGGCAGGTGGATCTCTGTGAGTTCAAAGCCAGCCTGGTCTACAGAGTGAGTTCCAGGACAGCTGTTACACAGAAAAACCCTATCTCAAAAAACAAAAACAAACAAAAAAGTCAAAATATTTAGTTAAGGACTACTGTAGGTTTACATTGGCTAAGAAATAAAATTTACAGCCATATACATATAAATATAATCATTTTAAAAACATAAATTCAATTATGAAAATATATAAAACCCCTAGGTATACTCCATAAAAAATATAAATTTGCATTGTACTGATTATCAAAAACTCTGATGTAGTTTCCAAAAAATGTTAAAAGTAATAAACAATTGTTTTCTTTCTTCTTTTTCTTGAAGCTATAAGCTGGCTTCCAACACACGGGACCTGGATTAGCAGGTCAGCATTGTTTTCTTAATGTAAGATATAAGTAAGAAATACTTCTATCTCAACCTGTAATAAACATTTGTTAGAAAAAAAATGGAGTATACATAGAAAAGTAGGCATTGTCCTGTATTCAAGTATCCAATTTTGATCCTCATGAAAATATTTTCTGCAACTGATACAATTACATAAACAAAAGTAAAAAGATGAGGTAAACATCTGATACCTTTAAGGAAGTATTTCAAAGCACTCAAATATTCCCACTGCTTAGTTTCTAAAATGATGTTGTCTAAGATTTTCCATAATGATGATGATGACAGTATATATCTGAATCACATTTCACAGTCTTCTGAGTAGGCAATGTTCTGTTACTTTTAAACAATCAGGACTTTAACCAACAATATTGCTCTACTGTGGGTTTACATGAGGCACCATGCCACAGTAAGAGCAGCTACAATGCCATTCAAAATTGCCATGCTATAGCCCATGTGGAAAGAATGTCCAGTAAGTTTCCTAGAAAAAAAAAAAAAAAAGGAAAAACACATTAACACACAAAAGAACATGTAATTTAGTATGAGAAAAGTAGTAAAATCTTACCAAAAATGCTTACGACATCACTGTGAGTTTTCGTAAGGTTTTACACATTAATGCATATTTTAAAAAATACTTTGTTGGATTAATACAGCATCATCAATCCTAAATTTTTTTTTCAAAAGCCCTCCAGGGGACTGAAGAGATGGCTCAGTGGTTAAGAGCACTTCATGCTCTTCCAGTAAACTGACCAGCATCCACACTGAGTGATTCATTATTGCCTATAATACCAGCTCCAGGGGATCCTATACCTTAGCATCCATGGGTACCTTAACAAAAGGCACAAATGCATGCTCATACACACATACAAATAAATATAGGGTTTTCTTTTTAACTGCTTTCCATTGTGTATAGTGTAACAATCTGATATTACAAACATCTTGCATTAAATAGCAGTTTCCCTGCTATCATTCATTCTTAGATCTAGTTTAAAACACATTATTCCAAGTATTTATCCTGTTCATTCATATGCATATATAATTATAGTTAAAGTTATAGAAAGAAACTATTCTTTTGAGCCTATGTGAGTGGGTTAGACTCTAACAAATTTCAGCTTTCAAATTAATCGGGTTACTTAATTGCAGTGATTTCCAACATGTTTATAAGTAACAGCAAAGAAACACGGTTTATTTATTTATGAAGCATATTTATGATTACTTTGAGTTTCAACTACTTCACAAAATTTATGTACCCATAATTTTTCCTGATGCTTCTTTAAAAGTTTTTCTTATATTTTTCTAAATATTCCATTAACTATATTACAATATTTTTTGCTTATTCTAGCATGATGACATATTCTTTGTTTTATTTAAGTTTTTTTTTTTTTTTTTTTAAATATAGTAACCACAGTTCTCCTTCTCTACCCTCCTCTAGTGACACAGGGCACTAAAGTACTAAAAAACTTGAACTGTTTACCATAATTTTACATATAGTTATATTTGAATACAATTTTTTGAACATATATTTAAGAACACATACAGAAACAATACATATACTACACAAATATAAACTCACAAGATTTTACTACTTTTAAGAAAGATATAAAAAATTGCTGATTCTTTGAAGTATAACACAGTAAAAGAAAGATTTGAGCCAGAATTAAATCAGAAGAATAATTTTTAAAATTTGCATAAATGCTAACCCCTTAATTTAAAAAGCTATCAGGAGGAGAGGGGGTACAGGAGTGAAGAAGAGGGGAGGAAGAAGAGAAAAGAGGAGCTAAACTGGGTTAAGACACCATTCATGCTTTGCCTATGATATTATCTAGTTTAAAAAAAGATTTCTATTATTTATATGTGTGTGTGTCTTGCAGGGGAAGGGTTATGTCCACATGTACATGCACCTGCAAAGTTCAGAAAAAGGGACTGGATTTCCTAGAACTGGAATTATGGGCAGTTGTGCACTATGAGACCTGAGTGCTGGGAATGGGCCACTGGTCCTCTGAAAGAACAGCAAACACGCTTACTTGCTGAGCAATCTTCTTAGCCCTCTTATCTGTTGATTCAACCAGTAACTTATATTAGTTGTTGACTGACGTGATCAGGAATTATTCCGGTGTAAATAGCATAGACTGGATTTACTGACCCCCAAAACACTTTCTAATGTAATAGATTGCATCTCATAATTTATAAATGTTGTGGTGGTTTGAATGAAAATGGCCCCAGAGACTCATAGGGAGTGACATTATTAGAGGTAAGGCCTTGGTGGAGTAGGAGTGACTTTGTGGAAGAAGTTTGTCACTAGTGGTAGAGCTTTGGAGTTTCAGAAGCTCATGCCAGGCCCAGTGTCACTCACTCTTCCTGCTGCCTGCATATCCAGATGCGAACTCCCAGCTACTTTTCCAGCACCATGAATGTCTGTGTGCTCATTGCTTCCCACCATGATGATAACTGATTAAACCTCTAACCTGTAAGCCAGCCCCAATTAAATGCTTTCCTTTATAAGAGTTCTGGTGGTCATGTTGTCAATTCACAATAATAGAAATGCTGACTAAGACAATTACTGAACACAAAAAGGGGGTCTGAATGGTCTTTTTCAGTATTCTTAGTGCTGTCTGTAATTTTTAAACAACTCACAAATGACACATTAACAGCACATCAAGTATGATAGCAAATAAGTGCAAAACAATCAGTGAGATCATGTCATAGAAACAAAGAAGCCAAGAATGAATGCTAACATAATTTCTTAAAAGATTACATTTCATCTATACATATCTTTCTCTCAGGAGTATGGGATATATTTCATAAGACGTGCATATATTTTAACCCTACTCTTTTAGAAGCCATATAATGCTACCACCAATAAAGCCGTTAATATATTCATTGCAACTGATGGCTCAAACATTCCCTAGTTAATGAATCTTCATAACACCCAGATTTCAAAGCCAAGTCCATGATCTATTTCTTTTTTCAGTATCTTTTCTCTCCTACTGCAATTAGCCATCTGACATCTGTTTCATTCGTTCATAATAACAATGAATCTGATTCAACAAGGAGGCAGTTTTCCAAAATCTGTATAAAAGATAGTTAATACATTGTTATTAATGTTACATTTAGTGTGCTTAGGAAAAAACCTTCTAATTTAAATATTAAATCAACTTTTCTTGATCTACAAGGTTTACATAACTACCCAAGATAAATTACTTTCTTAAAATGCTGTATTACTCTACTCATTCTGTATTTGATTAACTACAATGTAAAGAACAATGAGAAACTACAGAATAATACTAGTAACACTTTTAAAACAAACAAGGCTTCAAAGCAATAAAGACAGTGATATAACAAAGTAATGCCAATCCTAAAAATCTACAATTCTCCAGGAAATTTATATTCACTATTCTATTCTTTCTTCTGTTGCTCACTATAACCTAAGTTAAAATAATATTGATTCACAAATGCCATAAAAATTCAACTGTCTCAACATCTGCTTACATATAGAATGCTTTTCAGAGAATATATTTGTCCCTCCTATTGGTTTAATAAAACGCTGATTGGCCACAAGGTAGACAGGAAGTGTGGGTGGGGCTGCCAAACTAAAAAACTCTGAAAAAAGGAATAGTCAGAGAGACATCAGCAGACGCAGAGGAAAGAAGTCAAAATGTTGTTCTGAGAAAAGGTACTAAGCCACTTGGCTAATCATGGGTTAGTTTAAGAGTTAAGAGTTAGCTCACCATATGCCTGAGCCATAGGTCAATCAGCATAAAATTAATGTAAACTTTCATGTGATTATTTGGGGCTAAGTGGCAGCAAGGCTGTGAGTGGGTCTGAACCTCGGGGCTAGGCTGAAAAGGCTAGGCTAGAAACTTTATATTACACTTGTTCTTTTCAAACTCCCAATTGTACAGATTATAAATAACAGCTAAGGCAGTGAATTTAAAAATGAGGCATACATGTTAAGTTTAATAAAATTTTAAATGTTCTTTCTGAAATTAAGGTATGTATCAAATATCTATGGTTGAGAATGTAATAGAAAAGTGAGTAACTCAATTATTTAGACAAAAAAAAAAAAAAGATGTCAAGAGCACAGCAGATAGTTATCAGGTTGTATCTCAGAACAGAAATACTACAGATTGCCCATCTAATTCTGTAAACTGTATTTTAAACAAGCTTTTGTGAAAAGATCATACCATTCTTAAACCTTATCACAGTTTTAGAAATTGTTAATCTGATAATTAGAAGGTTTGTCTTGACCAACTAAGCAATAAAACAATTCTATAACTGGAATGCAACAAATTTCAAACTTCTAAAAACAAAGGAATGAATTTATGCTGATTTCTATAAAATGAGCATATGTGTTCCAATCTGCATCATTCTGAGAAATGAATATATATATTCATATTCAAGATGCATCTGAGGCATAAATACTGTGACTTAAAAGTGAGTCAAATTATAAGAATGCAATATGTTTTCTTAGTTTATGATAACTCCAAATGGCTTCAAAATTTGAGGAATGACATAAGCACAAACTTAAAAGTGATCTAGGAACATTAAAAATAATCTTTTTCTTTCTCTTTTAATAAATTTATTCATTTATTTTGCATCCGGGCCGCAGTTCCCTCCTCTGCTCCTCTCCTCTCAGTCCCCCAACCATTTACCCTCTGTTCAAACTGCAGTAAGACTAAGCACCTCCCCATGTATTCAAGCTGGACAAGGAAACCTAGTATGAGGAGTATGGTACCAAAAGCCAGTAAAAGAGTAGGAGACAGACCCTGTTCTCATCTTAATTCTTTTTCTTTTAACAAATGTTCATATTGTAAACAAAAATATTCAAGGTTATTAAACTGCACAAAGAGGAGATATTTTGTTTTGAGAATCAGGATCTCTAGTTCCAGGTTCCCCAAGAACTCACAATGTAGCCCAGGCTAATTTTGAACTTTTCATGGCAGGGGCCTCCTGCCTTAGCCTTGCAAATCCTAGATAATTCTTAAGCAAGCGAGCCTCAAACAGATTGCTAATTGCATTAAATGTTTTACCTTATATTTACTAAATAGCAAGAAATGTTACTTTATTTTATTGAGAATTTTCTTTCAGTAAAATGCAAATCATAGAAAATAGCCTTGATTTTCTTCCCTAGAAATTAGTTACTCTACCTTTTATTAAAATCTATATTTTATTTTGTAAAGAGTATGCACCCAGGAGTAGCACACACCTTTGATCCCAATACTCAGGATGCAGAGGCAGGTGGTTCTCTGTGAGTTTGAGGCCAGCCTGGTCTACAGAACAAGTTCTATGACAGCTAAGCTACACAAAGAAACCTTGTCTTGAAAAACAAAACAAAACAATCAAACAAAACAAGAATCAATTAATAAAAAATTACATTTGTGAATTTTGACTATCATCAAAAATAGTATATACAGGGTGATCCTAACTCTCATAACATGAATAATGGACAAACATTAGGTTATTTGGTTATTTTCCTCCCTCCCTCTCTCTCTCTCTCTCTCTCTCTCTCTCTCTCTCTCTCTCTCTCTCTCTCACACACACACACACACACACTTCTATTTGTCTCTTTTTGAGACAAGATCTCATGTATCTCAGACTGGCTTCAAACTTGCTATGTAGTTCAAGAATTGCCTTGAACTAGCAGGGATTACACAGATGTAGCTCTACACACTGTTCAGTACCAGGGATGAAATCCAGGAATGCATGCATACTAAGGAAGCACGCCAGTAACTGAGCTACATCCATGATGCCATTTTAATATCTCCTAACAAAAAAAATCAAAATTATATTTAAGCAAGCAAGAAACATGCTTATATTAACCTTATTTAGGTAGTAAAATAACATAATACATTGTAAAGTCTTTTTTTAACTAAAACATATTATATATTAGGGAAATATATCTAATTTTTAAGTGAAAAGTCTAAAGTTTTCAACATTTTCACAGGAAGAGTATTTTCCTGTGCAAGGACTCACTCTACTGGTTACACAGAGAATATATACTTAGACACTGTAAAGTAATTGTTTATTTTCATGAACACTAGAGGGCAATATTTTCATTTTCAAACTGATTACCACGGTGTTTATGTGTATTCTTGAATGCATACTTAAATTTCACTTGAATAAACATAAAACATTTTGTATTTTGAATTTTGTATTTACTTGTAAAAACTAACACGAACACAGCATATTAAAATATATTTTATAAGTGTTTTAAAACTTTTTAAGATTAGACAACCAACACACAATGTGATTTAAAACTATCATTTTAATGACTAATAAACATTCAACAACCAAGGTTCCTCATTTCTACTTACAATTTAATTTAAAAAATTGATTTATTAAAACTATACAATTAATTAATAGATCTTTTGTAAAACATTAAAACTCTTTAATCCTCAAACTCTAGTGAGAAAACAGCTGGAAATTAGCAATCAAGGAAGAAGTCAAAAATAATTAAAAGAAAAATGAGCATATTATACAAGATTTACAGTCTCTATTAAAGATACTGTTACTAATGGGAAGCACAACAATATAAATTTGAACTCTTTTTAAGTCTTAGGAAAATAAGCTTTCTGACTGAATGCTACCATGGTATTCCACTCTTAAATATTTAATTATAAATTAAATATTTATCCATACCAAACACAAATTCGTACGCATACAAATATGATCTTCAAAAATTATATTAGTTAGGGAATTTAAAATATTATTCTCCAGTTACCTAATGGTGAGGCTGAAAAATTGTGTTTTTGTCTAAATACTGAAATATAGAATTTCAACATATCCCAGTTTATTATAACTTTAGTGTGTTTAACAGAACTCAGACACACATACACACACACACACACACACACACAAACAACCAAACAAAAAATAAACAAACCAACCCAGAAGTACTTACTTGAACTTAGCAGGTGAAAGAGGAGTAGGTGGAAACATTCCTGGTTCAAAAGAATCAAAGTAAGTCACTGTCCAAGAGAAGCTGCAACAGGAGAATCCAGCAGTTAGAGATAGTGTCACCAGAGACCAGAACCCTTAATGGAAAGAGAGGGAAAAAAATTATTAAAATAATTTAAACTAAGCTCTTCATGTCCAGATGCTGATGTAAGTTTCCTAAGAGATTTGAGTTTAGCACATGATAACCCACATGAAGAAAAAAATTAGTAGAACGCAACTAAAGTTGTATCCTTAAATATTTTAATGACATCATTATATGTGCAAGCAAAAACAATTCCACCTAAAAATATTTTTAAAATGGTTTTATGACATTAACTACAGCAAAAATAGTCAAAACAGTTTACTCTTAGCATGTGCTTAACAGTTTTCATTTAACTTCATGAGCAATAGCTCGCATTTGCTATTGCTTTGTACTAAGTACCTTTTTTCATTCCAAAACAAGCACTTTTGACATATCAACCAATTATGGAATACCTGTAAGCATTCTCAAGGCCAGCATTCTACAACCCTGGGTGTGGCTATGCTCTCTTAAAGAAAGTGCTCACACAAGATTCCTTCTCTTTTTCTCTTTCACTTCTCCTGCATCTCTGCTTCCCTGCTAATAACTCTAGTGTGATATTCCTGGTGTCAAGATTCTACTCATGCGCAAATAACCAACAATACCTCCTCTTTATAATATTCCTATGAAAATAAAATACTGATTCTTCATTCTTGCTCAATACATAAACTAAAGTTGACTTCCAACTTACTAAAGAGTTGGGAAAGCAAACTGGTCAACTTCAAATGTTTTTCTTACAGGAATCAAATCAAAAGCATGGTGAACACAAGTTGAGGGATAAGGGTTATGAAGCACTAGAAAGACTGTTTAAAAACGAAGTGACAGGAGACAGAAATAAACTGATTTCTGGATACTAGTCAATTCATTAAGGATATTAACGGAATAATGAACTGTTGTTAATCTAATTCATTTAGTAGGGAGTACAGTTACATTTCTTAAAAATTATTATTTTCATTTCACATGTATGAGTGTTTTACCTGCATATATTTATGTGTATCATATATATGCCTTGTCTCTACAAAGGTCAGAGAGGGTGTCAGATCCTCTGGAATTGGAATGACAAATAGTTGTAAACCGGGAAACACATTTTGCTTTCACAGGAGCAGCACAGAATGTGCTTTTTAACTGCTGCTCCATCTCTCCAGTCTCCAATTTAATTTTAACTTCAAGTTTTTAGAAAGTCTTTCAGAAGTTTAATTCATTACATCTACTCAGCAAAATAAACTGAGGAACTACCTTGTCTTTGGTACAATGTTCTGTAAGTGGAAATAGGACAGGAAACACGTTGTCTTCACAAAGAATTTTGGTGAGAAGAAAATAAGGGTATAAATAAAATAGTAGCTACAGATTGAGAAAACATTTTTTAAAAATAAATTTTACATACCCTAAGGTCTCTGGAGAGATAATGTCAGAATTTAGATTGAGGCTGTGATTCTTGAATGAAGTTAATTCTAAGATTTATGTATTAGACAATAATATTCAATAGCAGACTACTACCAAATACTGAATGCTACAGGACCTTGTAATTAACAATTAGTATGAACATATGGACTCAGAGGAGCAAAATACAACATTTAGAAAAAAAAGTCAAGTAAGTTAGTTTGCAAGAGTTTTTTTAAATTTTGTCATTAAAATAAATAAATAAATAAAAATGTTAATATGGGGTAGAAATGTAGCCCTATGGTAAGATCCTGGCCTAGTAGATGGAAGGCCTTAAATTTAATTCCTAGCAATTCTCCTAAACCACAAAACATTTCAATACAATCTAGAAAAAGGAAAACTGGTGAATTCATATCCCACACTATACACAGTAAATTCTAAAACATTAATGAACAAGGCATAAAATGGCATGGCGATATAGACCTGTGATGGTAGGATCATGAGCCTGAAGCAGTCTTTACCAGAGCTACACAGAAAAACACATTTACAAATTTAATCTCATGTGGAGATACATATATGTACATATGCATATATTCATATATACATATATGGATATATAGACATATCTAAATATAGTATATCTCTATCCATATATAGTATATATTCTATATATGGATAAATATATATTTTACTTGAGACATTAATACAAATTTAATCTCAAATGGAGATACATATATGTACATATGTATATATTCATATATACATATATATAGACATATCTAATATAGTATATCTCTATCCATATATAGTATATATTCTATATATGGATAAATATATATTTTACTTGAGAAATTAATAAAAAAAAAAATCCCAGGGAACACTGAGAATTTTACATTGGTCCTTTGTAGGGAGAAGAAATGGTGAATAGGAAAAGCCTATTATGAGAATACTTCTTAAGTATTTCAAATTTTGACTCACGTGATTTGGAGGAGGGGGAGACAGGAGTATCTCTGGCTATCCTGGAACTCATTCTGTACCAGGCTGGCTTTGAACTCAGACATGCACCTGCCTCTGTATCCCTAGTACAAGGATTAAAGTCATGCATCACCATGCCTGGTTCATATGATTTTTAATCTATTTTTTAAAGAGTAAGATGAAACATAGCTGGGAATAAAGGTGGCAGACTGCTTGTGTATCATATACCAAGTACTGGGTCCATCCCCAGTGGTGGGGATGCCTATAATCTTAGGGGGGTAAAAGCAGAAGAATCTGAAGTTCAAAGCCATTCTCCCATAAACAAGGAGCTCAGGGCCAGCCTGGGCTACATGAAACCCTATCTCAAAAATATAAAAGCAAACCCAGGTTCCATAATTGTTTCTCTGTTAAGGCAGTCCTTTCTGAACAGAAGAGGGGCAGGGAATACCATAATGTTTATACAGAATATTCTGACTGCTTTTTTTTTGTTGTTGTTGTTGGTTTTTTGCAACAAGGTTTCTCTGTGTAACCCTGGCTGTCCTGGAATTCTCTCTGTAGAATAGGATGGCCTCAAATCTACAGAGATCCATCTGCCTCTACCTCCCAAGTGCTAAGATTAAAGGCATGAACTACCATACCCCATTATTTATTTTTTGTTTTTTAAGACAAAATTTCACTGTATAGCCCTGGCTGTTCTGGAACTCAGTCTACAGATCAGGCTGGCCTTGAACTCACAGGGATTCACCTGCTTCTGTCTCGAGAGTGCAGGGATTAAGGTGCTGTGCAGCTTTGACTGATTCTTGATAAGGGAAGTTTAAAAAGGTATATATATATACTCTTACTAAAAAGTTTACATGAATATTTGAGAGTCCCAGAAGTAAAGACAAAGCATACCAAAGGATGACAAGAATTTGCGACTTCCTGACTACCCCAAAATGATGTACTACAAAATATTGTCAGAAAGCAGGCAAGAAATATGAGCACTGGGCTGTTTGTAAATCATATGAAGCTTAATAACACTGACAACAATGCTGACATGTAAAAAGCAAAGCAATTAAACAATAAGAAAATGAGTGAGTTAAAGTCTAAAGGTGGTAGTATATCTTTAATTTTAGCACTCAGAAAACAGAGGCAAGTGGATCTCTGTGAATTTGAGCCTAGCCTCATTTACAGATGCTTGTTCCAGAACTACCAAGGCTATACAAAGAAACCCTGTCATGAAAAACAAAACAAAGTAACAAAAAATACTGACATAAATGCTGATAGTTCCTCCTTTCCTGCCCCACCCTTTGTTTTTTAAGTTACCACATAAGAAGAATGTGGCAAGGCAGAAAGGAGAAATACTTTGTCTCTGGCTTTTATGTTGTAAAATTACAAAGCTAGTATACAGATTTAATCTGGGATAAAAAGGTAAGCTTGAAACTTCTTGAAGAGAAAAAAATGAACTGTTGGGAATACAGATGAATTATGTGGAACACTAGAAAGATGTTCCTACTTGGAATAAATGTACTTGCTGTGTCTGCACTAAACCTGGGATACAAAGACCCAAGAGTGCTGTTGGGCTTCCTGACATAGCCATCCAGAAAAAGCTATACACTAGAAAGGAATGTGGTTTTGTACATCTTGGCAGATGGCCTAAAGATCATTCTGCAGATACCTCTAAATAGGGTACAGAAATAGCAATGGTCCTATGGCTTAAGTGCAACATCTAAAAGGACATTTAAAACAAAAATGCAAGATGTTTCAACAGCAACTCACTTCAGCCAATGTCATCAGAATGCATTTCAAAACTCAGGCACAGTAAGTACCCAGGCTCTAGGATCTTAGCCCAACCTGGGACCAAGAATCATAGTAAAGGCTGTTAGCAAGTGAGAACATGGCAGAAATTACAAAATTTGTGAACTTCAATTTAGTAATGTTTGTAGTGGCAAATAAGTGCTATTTACTACTTAAATGAGTATCTCCAAAACGAGGTAAGCATAATAAAGATGTTTACTCCAAGATTAGTATAATTTATAAAGTCTCTAAAATAAATGTTAATCAGGAAAAATCAAGACTACAAACTGCGATGAAGTGATAAAACTTCTAGATAACTAAAAAATGTAAAGAAAAAAAAAACACTTAAAACTAGCTCAGTATCTTGCTACTTAAATTAACCAGGTTTTTCAATCTCAGAGCTTTTAGAGCATACCCGTCAAATTTACTAAAAGCATTCTTTTGAGTACCTACCTCATTTTTCTCCAGCTACTATTTAAATAAGTGAATTTTTTTTTCATAAGGAAACAGTTGTTATTCACACACACAAAAAGTATTCTTGAGATGTCCAGCCTGACTGATTATTATTGTACAATCTCATCATGGACATTTAAATTATTTCTATACTCATTCTTAAGTAATAAAAAGATGCAAGACTAGGAAGTCATGTCACAGTAACAAGACTACAGCTGCATGCAATTACAGTCTAATAGTGCCAATGGTTCTGAAAATTATAAAACTCATCTATAAGCAAAAAGGCCATATGAAAGCTAACCTCAACAACTATGTCAGGAAAGCTCCAAAGTGAAAGCTCAGGTAACATTTTAATGCCATTTAAAAACTCATTTAATTCAATATCAGGTAAGATAAAAAACAGAGCACATAAAGTTAAAGTCTTCTTTCCCAAAGTGATTTGTGTCATCCTTATAGCTAACAACTCCTAGCTTGCTGGCATCTTTGTAAAAGCTAGCAGATACTAGAAAAACAGAACACACAAAGTATTTAGCTGAAGTCATTTTTTTCAGTTTACTGCCAAAAAGAAGATTCTCACTTTGTTTTCATAGAGAAGTCTTTGTTAAAGGCCTTTCTTATCAGTACACAGTCTTAGCACATATTTTTCAGTCTTTCACTATTACCAAAAAGGTGTTACAAATAACATTCTGGACTCAGCACATTGTACAGAGACACTACAAACTTTAATGTGAACTGTTATCAGAAGTACAGACATTGAATTAAGTACATATATTTATCTTCTTTTTAGCTCAATTTATTAGCTGATATAATGATAAAACTTCTTGGACTCAATGTTTTTAACTACTGAAACAACAGGGAAAAGTGCACATTTCTTTCTAAAATTTTTCTGTTGAGTTTTTCAAAATACATTAGTTTTAGGGTATAGTTACTTTTTGAATAAATGTAATCAATTGTCTGTATTTCTATGAACTTTTTGTATTAAAAAGTTAAGAAAAAAATATGATGAACTCTTCTGTATATATCACTCAGCTTCAAACAACTAATGGCCAACTCTGCTATCTGTACCTGCTTCTTCAATATAGCAGAGGAAACAGTCTCATGAATTTTTTGGGAACTAACATATTGGTGAACATAAAGTGATTTAAGTAAATTATTTTTTGCCATATTCATACTATAAATGTTAACTTAAAAATACAGTTTTAAGTCAATTTGAATTTGTGCTTTTTTTCTCTTATAGCTACTTTCAGAGAATTAGTCTTATAAACCAGATTGGCCTTGATATTTATATGTAGCTGATGATAATCTTGAACTTCTGATTCTCCTGTCTCTGCTTCCCAGCATGCCATCACCAGGTCCTGCTAATGTTTGTTCTTCTTAAGGTACTTTTCTTCTTAATAGTTACATTTGATACAAATATAGAAAACAGAAAAACAACAACCCATAATCTCAAAACATAATCTGTCATTTTTGTTACAGCCTTCCAGTCTACTGACTTTTGTCTTTTCCCTATTCTTTAATGAGGTTCTACAATTTTTCAAAGATGGTAATTTAGTAGATGTAATTCATTAGTGACATTTAGATGAAATATTTGCATTACCCCCACACAGGTACAAATAACTGTATTTTTCCTTAATAGGTTGTGGGTATAATCAGAAGAATCATAAACTGGATAAATCAAATCGTGAGTTTAGGTAATTTTTCACTTTAAGGAAGAACTGAGCTTTTCCTAATATCTGTTTTACCCTGGGTCAGTTCCAGAACTTAGGATTTTCTTTAAAACTTTAATCACATTTCTAATATTTTGTATTATAAAGTCATGATGGTACAAGCCTCATTTATTCTTCTGAAAAAATTGAAATTTTCAATTATTTCCCTTCTTAAAATTGATCTCAGTATTTGTTAGTTATTTCTTCTCTGAACATGGGTAAAGTTGTGGAAACCTGCCAGGTATATAAGCTATAAAAGCAGCTCAAAAAAGGAATAACTTGTTACTAAAAAATAGAATCTTGGCCACACCAAGTACTTAATGTTAAATACTAAATGTTAAGGATGATGGGCATGTGCATAGAGACAAAACATGGTGTTTAGAAGCTGTGTATATATGTATATGTATGGGTCAGTTGATTTGTTTTATTGTTCTAGGAGTCTTCCTATGTTGCACAGGCTAGCCTCGAGCTCCTGAGTCTAAGCAAACCATTATCTTCAGCTTCCCAAGTAGCTGAGTATAAATAACATAACAGACCCAATCCAGAAGTTTAAGTCACTAAAAGCTTCCCATCAAGTTTCACAATACAATTTTTGTATGGCATAAACTATGGTATGCATATAAAAATACTAGCCCTACATATTTTAGATTAAGTATTTCCTGATAAAGGTAATTTCATGTATTCCCTAAGTGTTTTTCCAGATTTGCATAAAATGAAAGGTTATCATGCTACATGCTAGGAAACATTAAAGACTGTTAGAAATACTGCAACATTGGAAACAGGATTATCTTGTCAACTGTGAGAAACCTTAGAAAACTACAATAGATGCAAAGCCAACATACAAAATTAAATAACGCAATGCTGTATGCGTTTAGCACAATCAACCTGACCTGAGAACAATCTTTAAAAAGAAATGAGATATTCAATAAGTAATCTCATTAACTTTCCTTGAAAAGTTCCAAGTAAGGGATGATGTGCAGGAGAATTTTAAAAGGAGAATCTAACATCTGTAAATTCTGCAGTATGATTCTGGAGTGTGTTCAATACCATCTAGAGATAGTATCAATCATTCTGCCTGATTACGTATGCAATAAAGTTGTGCTATATTAAAGCCTAATGCTCTGATATAATCAACCAAATCAACAAACTCTCCCAAATGCTTGCCTTTACTCCTTGCACTCGGAAGGCAGAGAGGCAAGCAGATCTTTGAGTTCTAGGCTAGCCTGGTCTACAGAGTGAATTTCAGTACAGCCAAGGCTACACAGAGAAACCTTGTCTCAAAAACCAAACAAAATAAAAACCAAAAACTCTCCTACTGTGTTTTAACAAACCTTTTCTTTAAAAAACAAAACAGAAATAAAATCACAATAACAAGACAAATATTGCATACAGATTTCCCATGAAGAATTTTTTCAGGGAAACAAAGACAACTAAAGCAACTTCAGTACTTGAGCAACTTTAGAAGATTTCCTAACAAGTATAAATTAGGGCTTACACTGCTTACTAGTCTGTTACCAGTTACCTTTCTGAATTTTTTTTCAGATGCACTTTATATTGTTGTTTTGAGTATTTGTCTGAATAGATGTCAGGTACCATGTGTATACCTAGTGTCTTTGGAGGTTAGGAAAAGAGCAGTGGATGCCCTGGATCATTGTGAGCAAGTGCTGGGAACTGAATCTGGTTCCTCTGCAAGAACAAGTAACTACTAACTGCCATTTCTCTAGATCACTCATGTCCCTTTAAATTTTACTTTATATGTATGAGTGTTTTGCCAGCATGTATGTACACTTGTGTGTCTGGTGCCCACAGAGGTAACCCTAACCTCTTTGGAACTAGAGTAATGCATGATCATGAGAGTCATATGGGTGCTGGGAACAGAACTAACTAGTGTCCTCTGTAAGAGAAGCAAGTACTTTTTTGTCAGGGACCAAGACCCTGGCTTGAGCCTCTAGGCCTCTAGCTAAAGGCTCCCATGGGAACTGACTGAGACAGCATGATGTTCTCCCAAGTAAAATAGATGTTCTCCCAGGTAGAATAGATATTTTTCCCAAAGTAAAAGAGATGTTCTGGTTTGTTTAACAGTAACAAAGAAGTAACTCTAAGGAATAGAATAACAGGAACATTCTGTGGCTAGGTTACTTAGCAGTCCTCCCATAAAGGTAGCTCTAAAGAATAGAATAGCAAGAATATTCTATGGTTAGGTTACCTAGCAACTCTCCCCTGAAGCAAGACCAGTCACCTTTTTACCTTGCCAATATCCTGTTTCCCCTGGCCAGCTTCCTACAGGTGTTTGAAGATTGCCCCCTCCCCATATTCTGCTTTAGAACTATATAAGCATGTATAGAATCGTAATAAATCGCAGCTTGAACAGGCTCCCATTTGTCTTGCTGCCCTCCTTTGTGTCTCCCTTCCCTTCATTCTCTCTCGTAGGTGGTCTCCCGTGTTGATGCCCCACGGGTCGGGGTACTTTTTTAACTACTGAACTATCCCTGTCTCTAGTTTGAGGGTTTAATCACCCTTGGACACATTTTCAAAAACCAAGTTTAGAAAGAAGGGTGTGTGTGTGTGTGTGTGTGTGTGTGTGTGTGTGTGTGTGCGCGCACGAGCGCGCACAACAATACCTAGTTTAAGCATTTAAAAGTAGTTTTCAACCCATGGTCCGTTGAGTAGCTTCACAAGAATGATTCATAAAAGCTAAATATCTTTATATCCTTGGACACAACCTTGGGCTGAATCATAATGCAAAAGCACCAAATAAATAAATTATAAAAAAAAGAAAGAAAAGCAAGGTAACAGAGTGACCTGTCAAAAGAGAAATGCTGCTAAATTCTTACCATACTGAGCTTTTGTCCCAGCCCTAGACTAAGATTCAAAAATATTTACAATATTCAAAATTCTCTATCTGTAGAAAGAGAACTCTTCATGGTACTTACTGTGCTCAAATTACCTTTTTTTTAGGAAAAAGAAATCAACCTACTATTAAAATTTTGAGGCAGTTTTGTTATAAACTTTAAGTATGTCTCATTGAAATATTCATGTTAGAGTCAAAAGCAATAATTAGACTAAAAGGCTAGTAATAAATAAATATACCTAGTAAATAATACAAAATGATGAAATCATTCTCACATGAAAAGGATACATGTGGTGATTTTAAATGGTCCCCACAGGCTTATAGAGAGTACTATTAGGAGTTGTGGCCTAGTTGGAGTAGGTGTGTCACTGGTGGTGGGTTTTTAGGTCTCAAACCATCAAGCCAGAAGCCAGTCCCAGTGCCTCAGTATCTTCCTGTTAGCTACCATGAATACAGATGTAGAACTCTCAGCTACCTCTCCAGCACCACGTCTGCCTGCATGCTGCTATGATTCCTACCATAATGATAATGGACTAAAACTCTCAACAGCAAGCCAGCCCTAATTAAATGTTTTTCTATATAATGGTTGCCATGGTAATGGTGCTTCTTCATAGCAATAAAATCCTACATAAGTTTTCTTTTGAATTAGTTGAAAATTTCAACAAGTTTATTCAAAACATACCCTACTTCTTCATGTCTTCATTTCCAACTTATATCAATTAGATCAAAACGATGATCTAATTCCCTAAGCATTTTCTTGTGGTAAGATAATAAATCATTATTTTCTTGGTATCTTACTTATTAGAACTAGTCTACCTTTTTGACTCTCCATTGTCTCAAGGAAAAGTTTACTCAGAGGTCTACTATCAGTTCAAAGCAATCTGCAAAACTTGCTGTGCATTTATTCTCAAAGATGAGAATTCAAGGACAAGTATACCCAATCACCTCAGTTTTATCAAGACCTCAATAATCTTTGCAGTGCTTCTCTGAAACAGGTTTCTTTGGGTGGCATTAGAGATCAGAATATGTACATGCTAAGCAAACTACTACCACTGAGCTACACACACAACCCCAAAATATTTTTTTTAAAGAATGCTTTTGTGTGGAAAACTTATCTGTCTGCATGCTATAACAGACATCCTTTCTATGAGCCAAACTACACTTACTTTAAAATTACTTCTCATGAATCTAACTGAATTAACCTATTAAGTGATACTGTCTATATTTACTCTCTACTTGATCAGAGATTCAGGAAGTTTCTGTTTTGGCATAGATGTTTCTCTTGTAAAAATAGCTGTTTTCTCAGTCCTGAATTTTAAAAATAAAAGACATCAAATAGGTAAAGTTCTAAACACTGCAAAGTCATCTTTGAGGAAAACAAATACTATCAATAACCACCTTTACTAGAAAGCAATAAACTACATAATGTATGACATCTTGGACACCAGAAACTCACCTAGACATTAATGGCAAGTAATTACTTTAAAATTTTTATCTCAATTGAAACTGCTTTCAAAAATGTGAACTTTTAAATTCTTCTGAAGTCTGTTCCAAATACTATTTATGTTGGCTAAATTTGTAAGCAAGTTTCTAGTTGTAAATTCCTGAAAGAGTATAGGAAGCCTCTTCCAAAACATAATTAGAAACTACTTATTTGCTGGACCCAAGTTATGCACAGTTATGTTAAATTCTGTACACACAAATTAGTGACTCATTATAAAATTATTGAAAATATACAAATGTCTATCTAAAAAAGAAAGTCTAATAATGTTTACCACAAACATATACATGAAGAAATCTCATACCACATGTGGTATATATAAAATATTTTATCCTAAAGCCTGTATAACTTAAATATAACTTAGAAAAACAAAAATAAGTGATTGAATGAATTAGTTCATACCTAACAGCCCAGTATTCACATCATCTTCATTTTTCAAATTTTCTGCATGCAACTCTGTAAATACAAAGAAAAGTTTGGGTAGAAGAGTAGTATTTCTTCATGACATGAATATCCAAAGGCTCTGAAGATACTGTTCAATTGTCAAAAGTACCATGGAGTTAGAGCTAGGTTCAATTTCTGATTTACTACCTATGTACCTTCAGTAAGCAAATACCTTAACGAGAGTCATAAATATGAGACTAGTGTTTAACCCCTGGGTTGTGTTGAAGACAGTTTGTACAAAAGAAATTTAAGAGAATAGTAGATTTTGACTTCTATAGTGAGATATTATATATTTAATAAAGTCAGTTTGGAATATCAGAGAACAGATCCACCCACAGTCAAGCCAGGAGGGTAACTCACACCTTTAATCCCAGCATGAAAAAGACCAGAAGTGGTGACCTATGCCTGCCTTTAATCCCATAGCAAGAGACAGAGATCCTTCTGTGTTTCTCTGAGTTCTATGCCTAACTACCAAATAGCAGTAGCTCACATCTTTAATCTTAACATGGATCTGAAACAACTGGGCAAAGAAAATATTTAAGGCAGGCGTAGGAAGACAGATTATTATTCTGTAGAAGGGAGACGAAGCTGGAAGACAGCTTGACTGGGTAAGATTTGACTGTGGTCTGTTTCTCTATGATATCTGAGCTTTTCCCCGATATCTGGCTCTGACTTTCATTTAATAACTAGAATTTGTGACAGACTTCAGTGTCTAGCTCTGGTCTCCAAAATGCCAATGTCCTCTGTGACAAACTTCTGCTTATGGGCATATTACTTTATATTATAGAAGAAAAATAAACTGTGCTCAACAAAGCTAGCATGGTTGAAGTGAAAAATTGGTCAAGAGTGTGACAGAGATTTGAATCAATGGCAGCCAAACTTTTAAGGCCCACAGTTAATAGCAAATATTATATTGTGAAGAAGTAATCTCTGTCTTCCTTACAAAAGTCAGATCAAAAAATGGTAACCTGTTCAAGGACTACCTGCATCCCATTAGGGGCTGGGAGAAAATAAAGAAAAACTGGGGTTAAATAAATTTAATTTTCATTAGCAGAGTGACAGTGTTGAATCCTTTTAATAGAATAAAACTGTTTTGAGGTTTCTATTGGCAAAAGTCAACACTATTAACTCCAAATTCAAATCTCTTTCCACTACAAGGAATAACGAACCATACAACACATTCGATGGGGAGAGGGGCACTTAAGAGTCTTTTGGCGCATTCCTATTTGGCCAGTACATCAATTTCTAACAAAGGAGCAGAACAGTCTGTCCTGATATACTCTACCTCGTTATGAACGCAAAATAGAAAAGCGATTTTGCCTATGAAAGTTTAAACTTTGGATGCGGGGAAAGAAATACTTGTCTTTCAATTTCTCTATGTTCATTTGTAAATCAGCCTTAGAACATCTACAGCCTATTGTTACATGAACTTTTTCATGCCCCTTTTAAAAGTAGGCACTCTGATAAAATAGCCATGCTGATGTTTCAACTCCAGTGTTCAATGCCTTGACATTTCTTTAGAGTGTGGGTTTAGTTAAATCTCTTCTAAATGGTTCTCCATCTAAAGAGAGAAGACAAAAGGAGGACAACCAAAGAAAGGTAGTTTCGTGGGAAAACTCTGGGGAGGAAAAGTGTGAACCGGGGCAAGTGATGGGCTGGCTCGAGTTTACTCTGGACGGACTTAAGGCCTGGGCTTCAGTCAGTACCTTTCACGATCAGATAGGCGATGGCGAGGAGGAAAGCAAGGAGGCCAGCGAAGAGCAGCGAACAGAGAATGGAAAGGACCTGGACGGGCCACCGGCGAGCCTGGGTTCTGGTGGCCGCGGTCCCCGGGAAGATGCCGTTGCGTTTATCGGGCAGGACGGGTGACCCGTCCCCGACCCTCGGGAGAAGCGGGGCCCTCTTGGGCTCCGACAACACCCCGGCTGAGAACTCTGCCCGCAAGTCGCGGGCCACTTGCTGGGGTCCCCCATCTTCGTCGACTTCGTCCTCACCCCAGCTATCACCCTGAGTGAAGTCGGAATACACAGGCCGAGTCCCAGGGCCAGGGGTGACCTGACGACGCCTTCGGGCGGCCACAGACTTCGCACTCTCCACAAACGACATGGCGGGAAGGCCTGAGAGACCCGCCAAGGTCGAGCATCCGCCACTGCCCCGCCCCTCTCCGGCAACAGCCAATCAGCGACGGCCGTCGGCGGGAATAACCAACGCGCGCGGAGCTGGGGGGGGGGGAGGAGGGTAGTGCGCGCGCAGCGACTAACAACCGCGAGTTCCTCTTCCGGAAGCGCTATGGGAACGCGCTCCGGCGCCCATTAATACACACAGCCTAACTTATTGGGCGCTTCTAGTCTTGCCGGCGCGCACGGCCCGTCCTCCATAACAGCAGTTTCCGGCTCAGCCCTAACTGCCAATCGCTTTCTCCTCTGCGTGTTATCCCCGCCTCTACAGCTCCCCGCCCGCTACTGGAAGCGCGTTCTCGCCCCCGCCAAGGAGCGTGCCCAGTCAGCTCCGGGCGCGCGCACGGCCCCGATCCCACACATCCCCCCTCCCATCCCCACGCCAACCGTGCGCGCGCGCACTAGGCCTCCAAGGCTGGGTGTCGCTTACCCCGCCCCCACCCCCGCCCTTGGTGGCCTCAGGTTGGTGGGGTGAACGTAACTAGGGCGGGGGAGGGGGGGTGGAGGGTGGCGAAGGTTGCAGGACGCCACTGCCCCACCCCGAGCGGCGTTACGTGGTTCAAGTCCGGAAAGTTGGGTCCCGGCCTAGTCCCCTTCCCTGGGGGAAGTTGGTGGAGTTTTCCCGACTGAGCACTCGACGCGGAAACTTCCTCCGCCCCCCTCCCCCTCTCCATGCAGGCGACGCCGAGCGAGGCTGAGGCTGGGAGCCAATCGCCGCAGAGCTGCGTGTCGGTAGCGCGCTCTGATTGGACAGCGGGGAAGCCTGTCAGTTTATTGGCCCCGCTGATCCCGCCCCGTAGCTCAGGGCAGCCTTTACCCTTTGGCCCCAGCGGGCGCCAGCCACTCAGATCGCTTCTTGTTGGTATGTGTAGCGGCAGTGGCCGCCGACGGAGCAGTCTGAGCCAGACGATGAGGCCGGGGACTGGAGCCGAGCGTGGAGGCCTCATGGTGAGTGAAATGGAGAGCCAACCTCCCTCGCGGGGTCCCGGGGACGGGGAGCGGAGATTGTCCGGCTCAAGCCTGTGCTCCAGTTCTTGGGTCTCTGCTGACGGCTTCCTGAGGAGACGGCCCTCGGTAAGGGATCGGCTGGGTAGGGGAAAGCGGCACAATGAAAAACCGAGTCAGAGAAACAGGAAGCTTTCTCCGAGCGGAGAAGAGTATACCAGGAAGAGCTCCAGATGGTGGGCTACGTCCCAAGGGAGAGGAATGGAGGGCGGGAATGCACAAAGACAGATGTGGGACCTTGGACGTTCCAGTGCTCTTGGCCTAGACGGATACCTTAGGAAGGTGCTGGGCCCCGGGCGGGCTATGCAGCTGAGAGCCCTCGGCCTGTTTTATGATTGGAACCCTTAACTCTGTAGGACTTTATAGGGAAGCTGCCATAGTTTGTTTACTCCGGGGAGTGGGGAGGGGGGATTCTGTTGGGAGAATTGGCAACTGATACTTAGTTTCAGGCCAGGAACAATGAACATACATATGTATGTATGTCTGTGTCTGTGTGTATATATGTAAGGCCAGTAGACTGGTCGATTTGTTATTTGCATTTAGTTTCTGGGACAGAATAACAGTCTTTGTTTGATATTTTACCTATAGTAAAATCTTTGACTTACGAACTAGTATATTTATTTCTTAATGAAGTAGTACTCTTGGGTGTCCACATTCTGTTTTGTGACAAAACGTTATCCAAATTAATGTAATTTTAAGTAATATAAGGTGGTTATATGTATAAAGGAAACAAAGTTGTTTTCACCATAACAGTTTTTAAGTTGGAATTCAATACATAACCTCCAAGTCTAGAAGACATTTAGCAGTGATAATGGATTTAATTTTTTCCTGTTTTGTTAATTTTCAGGCTTCTTAAAATAACCACAGTAATGTATTTTGTTCTAAAATTAGTATTGGTAAAGGCGAATCTAATAATTTAATGACAGATTGACTTACTATAATGCCTTAAAAGGTAAATTTGATTTTTTAAGTCACATTTTAAAGAAACATTTACAGTGTCTTACCCTCTTTTTTTTCTCCATTGTTTTTCAGATGGGGCATCCTGGCATGCATTATGCACCAATGGGAATGCACCCTATGGGTCAGAGAGCCAACATGCCTCCTGTACCTCATGGAATGATGCCACAGATGATGCCCCCTATGGGAGGGCCTCCAATGGGACAAGTAAGAATATGTTTTTTACTTTATTTTGTTTATTTTTGTTTTGTTGTATCAAGATTTTAAAATGTAGGTCAGTGCTGCACTTTCAGCTGTTTAAGAGTAGTTTATATCCACATGTTTTCAAATATTGATCATGACTGTAACCAAATTTTGAAAGTAGTAAGACTTTATAAAATTTTTTTACTAACTTCCTCAAAAAAATTAAGATTTAAGAATCTTTAAGCTGGGCTTGGTGGCACATGCCTTTGATCTCAGCACTTGGGAGGCAATGGCAGGTGGATCTCTGTTCAAGGCCAGCCTGGTCTACAGAGAGAGTTCCAGGACAGCTGGGGTGACACAGAGAAACCCTGTCTTGAAAAACAAAATCATTAAAGTGACATTATACATCTAGGCTCTTTGACTTAGTGACTTTTTCCAGGCGTGTTGATTGTTAATGGTCTAGGAATAAATATATATATATATAAAATAAATAATTTGGTGAATTGTGTAACTGCATAGCATCAGAAAAATAGTGATAACTCTGGATTTTCATTTTGAATGCATTTTATTCTTTGAATATCTTCCTCTTGTTGGGTGTGGAGGGATTTTATGCTCTATTATTAATTCTTCCTTGGACCGTACCAAATAGGTAGCTCATTTTCTACTTAATTTTTAAAATGATTTTTGTTTCTGCACTCCTTACAAGAGTTGCCCCTTGCATCTATCTATAGCACAAATTGTAAATGGACATTTTGTGAGAGTGATTTGTATCAAAAGATTTTAGCTGACTCAGTGACATTGATTGGTAGTCCCAATTTCTATTAGAAGTTAGAAGTGGCAAGAAAAGTCAGAGTTTCAGTTCCATAGACAGTTGTGTCCTATGGAAGGTTCTATAATACACAGATCCTTGAGCAGGCTGCGTTATTCCATTTGAATGTCTTGATAAGTCATGAAAAATTTAGGTTAGCAAAATATTTTGGAAAGCCAGTTGTACATTTTCTTTTGCTAATGAGTGCTGTTGACTTTGACAATGGTTTAAGCAGTGAAGACTAAAGTTATTGGTGAAATTGCAGTGGAAACAGGAGCTTGTTGTGTTTCTCTTTTTATTTTACTTTAAAAGTAGAATGGCTCAGTGTCAAATGGTTTTCTTTTATATTTGAATATAGCCCTTAATTTTGGATAAGTTTTTTACTCAAAGGCACCAGACTGAAAAGATTCCGCCTGCAGGAGTTCTTATATAAAAGATTCTTTTGCTCTATTACTCTAGAATAACAGTACTTTAAGCTCCCTAGGAGATGCAAAGACAACTCTGATCCCTCTTCTGTGCCTTTCCATCTCTAAGCAGCACAAAGCCCATGTTTTCTTGGTAAAGCTGCTCTAACTAGATAATGAGCTTTTAAAAAATATTTATTCTTTAAATGCTCTGGTTCTTATTTAAAATTAGTTTCTTTCCACAGAAAGATAAAATAAAACAATTTGCTACTGCCAGATGCTTCTCTCTTTTCTGGGGCCTTCTGTTTCCATTGGGCCAATCAAGGTAAGTTTTGCAAGGGGTTGACCTGCTTACCCTTGCTGTAATGGTGCTGTTGCACTAGCAAACCTGAAATGCCAGCTAGTCACTTTCAGTACAATGCAGATTTTATTTTTGAAGTGATTGGCATAAGCTGGTCACAGTTTGTTTTATGGCCCCTTCTCTTTAGCTGTGCCAGTGACTGCCTTCCTAATAAGTTTACTTGCTACTCATATACTTCAGATATTCTGAATTTTGCTTCATAGTTTTCTACTACTTTTTTCTAGTTCAGTATGTTTATGTGCCATTAACTATACCTGACTATTAAAATGTTTAGAATTCTTTCTCCCTCTGTTGGTCCCTGGGAGGATAATGAATGAATACTTCAAGATAATAGCTTGAAGAAAGCCTCAAGAGAATATCCATTGTTTTCTCAAAATTAGATCATTTTCTAGTTCCACCCTTACTATCTAACAAATATGGGTCTTGACTTTTGGTAAAGCCAGTTAACCGTTCTTTCAACTTTATGAAACTGGAAAAGCATAATAAGCTGAATCCTTAAGACTCTGGGATTCTTTCTTAAAGCTCTATGAACTTTCTCTTAATGATGAACTGATTACCTTCCTATATTATTTCTTCTGTTTGCATATGTTCAGAATTACTAATGATAGTAATTATGATGAAAATAATTGAGAAGAAATAGGTTACTTATCATTCATGGCAGTGAATATATGGTTTTGCCATCTGTCTTTTTAAAAATTTATTAAAAACTTGAGATTTTGAGACTGAAGGCTATATAATCTTTAAAAATAGTTTAACTCTTTATAACTGCAGGGTTCTGTGTCTATTGTTTCAATAGTGCATGAAAAATAAATACTTTTCCAGGACACAAATAGACTTTGCCTTGTCATTAGTCCCTGTCAACACATGAAGCAATTGACTAGTTATCTAGGTATAAAGCATGTATGTATATTATATTAGGTATTATAAGTATTCTAGAGATGATTTAAATTGTACAAGATGTCCATAGGTTATATGCATATATTACGACTTCTTTTTTCTTATGCAAGGGACTTACCTTCTGGATTTTACTATGTACCCTGGTCCTGGAACAGGTCAGTCTTCTGTCAGATATCTGCTGTGTTGACCACATCTAAGTTATCTTACTTAGACCAGCTGAAGACTAAAATAGGAAGCAATCTATATTTGCTGAATTATTGTGGTCTTTGAAATATTACTGAATATAAGAAATTTTAAAGCTTGTTTATAAAACAATATGCAGACTAGATAATAATGATCTATGGTACAACAGGGTTTGCAAAATTCAAATGCAGCTAGTCACATTCTCCCCTTAGTTTTATAAGATAGAATGCCATCTTCTCCAATTCAGGCTGAGTCTATTAGTAAATACCTAGAAATAATAGCAAATGTAACTTAACCATAATATCTTTCAAATTTATCTTGGTTACCTATCCATGTGGATTAAATTACCTCTGAATGCACCCAACTTTTGGGGAAAGTCATGTTTGTCAATTAGAGAATTAGATTATATTGCTGGAAGGGACCTTACTAATAAATGAACTTTAAATAATATGTAAGTTTTTGAAAGGATATATATTCTAAGTATTTACTAGATTTTTTTTTTTGCTTAGAACTTTAAATTCTGCTATCTTTATTACCTGGGTCTTGCCTTTGCCCAGCAGAGTCCTATTAGCAGGTTCACTCTTCCTTGAGTGTTTATTTTTCTCTTTTATGAAAAGAATGAAATTAAAACTTGAGCTCCCAGGTTTAATAGTTTGTGATATCACCTTGCTTGGACTGAAACAAATAAAATTCTTTCTAATTTTTCAGGTTTGGGGGCTGAATTTTTGATAGTATATCAGTGAGTAATTACATTTTACAAATGAATTTGATTTTCTTATTTTAATGCTGAGTAAGACAGGCTCAGTTCTATGACAGCCCAGGTTGTCCCGTTCCCATCCCTAGGATACTCAGCTGTTAGTGAGTTGGTTTCTTGCTTCAAGGCTACTATCTCCAATCAAAAAATAAAATAAAATGTATTTCTTTGCTCAATAATCTCTAATGTTATTAGCTGTGGCCTAGTATTTCAATTTCACAGTTTGAAGGATCTTCTGTAATACATGCCAAAGCAATGAGTGCTGCATGTTTTTTTTACTAATTTTTTCATGGTGCCTTAAATTGTTATATTAGCTCTTTAAACTTATGTTGTTGTCTTTGCCCTCTTGCTTTCAAGATCACTGTGACCATGACATCTTTGCCTGCCTAAACTATTTCCTCAGAAATAATCCTTGAATGATGTTTTCTTCCTCTCTAAGTTATTTAACACTTATTTGTTATGCTTGGAATTTTTACTGTTTTATTTTGACACTTAGTGGCATTTTCCTCCTTTATTCTTTCATTAATGTTTTCTGATTTGTTATTTTTCCTAACAAGTAATAGATTATAAGTTCTTAGGAGCAAGAACCAAGTTGTTCTTGTTAATAATTTGATAGGTGCTGAGCACTGTACTTGGTGTGTTGTGGGTGCTCAGTAATACTTGTTGAATGAATGAAACAAATAGATACTATTTCCTACAATGTAAGCTAGAAAGTAACTGATCCATGTGTGCCTAGAGGTTACTTGTGACTTTACATTGTCTCTGTTCAGTATCTGAATCATTATTGATTTTTTTTATTTAGCAAAAATGAAGTAAATAAGGGATTTCTTTTTCTTTGCTTTTTTTGAGTAAAGAAATCTAAATATTTTACTTAATAATAGGCAAATGTATTTCTAGCTATGTCATGTCATTGAGAATGAAATCTTGCCATATGTCTTAATAACATAAAAGATAATTTGTAATAGAGGTTTCTAGAGAGAGCCAGTGCATTAGTATGTTAAATTTCCCTTACTGATGAAATACTTTGTTGTTTTTATTTTATTTTTTTTTTTTTAAACTTTATTTATTTATTTGCCTTGGTGTTTGCCTGGAACTGGAACTACAGACAGTTGTGAGCTGCCATGTGGGTGCTGGGAATCGAACCCGGGTCCTCTGGAAGAGCAGACAGTGCTCTTAACCGCTGAGCCATCTCTCCAGCCCCTGTTGTTTTTATTTTTAATGTTAGCCACTTGTAAAAAGGCACATAGAAAATTTTCAAATCTAGGTGGTTTCTGTGCATTTACATTTCTCAAGCAAATACTTTTCTTTGTAAAGAATATTAGCCTAGAGCAAATGTTATATTCACATCTGTACTGTGGTTAGATTTTGACAATTTTTACTAAGACTACAGATGTGCTTGTTTCACCTACATTTAAATAACTTATTTAAATATGAAATTCAAAACTTGAGCTACAGTAATGTTTTGAAGTGTTTAATGTTGAGAGTGATCTAAGAAGACTATCTTGAGCTACAGTAATGTTTTGAAGTGTTTAATGTTTGGAGTGATCTAAAAAGACTATCTCAGTTTGAAAGAATGGGTCTCTTTCTCTTTGAGATGTACAAAATACTGTTACTGGGAAGTCTTGTAGGAACCTTTTAAAATAGATACTAGGTCTTCACCACCATGTTTCCTTAGGAGCATCTTATTCCTAAGAGATACTAAATCTTAATAAACTTACTACTATACAGGTGTACTTGAGGATCCCTTCCCATCCCATTTTCTTAGTGTTTACCTAGGGCAACGGGCCCACCTTGAAAAGGTTTATAAGTAAGGATGACTACATTATATCCTCTTATTTACATTGTTCGTAGTTTTTCATTTTATACCATCATTTCTGTCAGACATATATGTGTCTTATGAATGTTCTTACTATAAATGTGTGGTGTAAAGACTCCTATTATGTGTAGAGTGGCTGACAATACTGAGTGTGGGAGTATTCCTGGGCACTTGGAAATGTTATAGATATAAGTCTTTGATTTTTTTTTCTTTCTCTAGTCAATTTAGCATGCTACTTTTCATCTTTTTTAATCAGTAGTTAATTCTAATTAGTTTCGGTAGGCTTAAGTCCATTGTTTCTTAGTGTGCTCAAAGTGGAAGCTGACTTTTCTTTAGTGGGTTGATGTTCTTAGGGATATTATCTTAAACTTTTATTTTTTTTTTCTAAATGAAAATTCTTATTATAGTATAAAATAGACTCTCATTCATTAGGTCCTGATCTTCAGAACATTAAGCTCCATTTGACAACGAGGGTTTGGAATGGTATATTTTACCATGTAGTCTAGAAAAGTTGCCTCTGAATGACAGTTCATTAATTACTATGTGCTGCATAATAATGTTTCAGCCACCTTATGGCTTAATGTAGTAGTCTCTTAGATTATAGTGGACCTGGAAATTTTTATGATCTATATTTTTTTTTTACTGTACACTTTCTATATTTAGATATACAACTGTTTGGAATATAGTTTCCAAAAGTATTCAGTACTGTAATGGCCAGTGAGATAGCTGTCTTGTGGTCATAGCAAAAAACACTGCTCATGTGTTTATTGGTAATGTGCTATGGTGCCAGTCACACAAGTATTATGTGTTACTCTAGTATTATGAGTTAGTAATGGTACTAATAGACTGCTGCTGATTTATATACTAATGGACTCTTGCCTTATTTGTGTTTGCTATTTTTATTGGTTTAGGGTGTACTTTGACTTTAAAAAAACATTTATTTTAATAAAATAGTGTCTTGCTATATCCTGTTTACTAGGCCTTTTGATAAATCAAAAGGTTACTTTCAGTGATCTAAGTCAAATAAGATTATGTATCTACACCTTGCATAATAGCAAAATCACTGCTGTGTTTAACAGTGAGTGTGTCTCCGCATGCTGAATTTAATGTTACAGATTACGCTTTTAGTACTAACAAAGTATAAAGACACATATCGATGTAATATTGAGTCTAGCTTCAAGATCATGAAAAGGAGATTATAATGGTCTTGTGTCCTAAAGGCTTTGATGTTTTCAGTTTAAAATTTAAAACTCTTAATTTTTATAAAACTTAAGAATCATTTCTTGAGTTTCTCTAATTGAATTTAGAATTTTCTTTTAAAAATACATTGGTAGCCGGCTGGTGGTGGCATATGCCTTTAATCCCAGCACTGGGAGGCAGTAGATCTCTGTGAGTTCAAGGGCAGTCTGGTCTACAAAGCTAGTTCCAGGACAGCTGTTACACAGAGAAACTGTTGCGAAAAACCAAAACCAACCAAACAAAAAACTAATGATACTCATTTTTATTCAACTACATTTCTAAATGTAAGTTACCTGTTGTAGTAAAGGATTTTGATTCTGTATTTGTGTCTGTATAAACTTTGAAAAATTAATATGCCGTATTGAATTTAATCTCCCTTTCTGATAACTAAGTTGGCCCTATTAGTCCAGGCCATATTTAGTAACTGAATGGTCTAGAGAGTTAAATGAATTGTACACTAACATTTCATAACCAGCATTAAATTTGATACTAAATCTGGGATTGGCCTGTGAGTACATGTATTAATGATTTCTAAAGCAAAAAGTTTATGCTGTTCTCTAGATACCTTTAATGAAGAAAACAAACAAAATACTACAAATAACACCTGAGAAATAGACAAGAAATAGAGTAGCTGAGGGAAATGGTTACATAGAAGGTTCATTCATTATAAAAGGTTAAGAACAGTGATGATAAAATATTGTTGATTGATCTTTCATGTTTTCAGGTGCTACACAGATTCATTCATTAATCATTCAAAAAATATTTGATATTTGGGGTAAGATTTGTGTCTATACTGAAAATGTTCAGGCATTTTTGCAATATGAAAACTATGTAGCATTTGATATTTATTAGGTGACATAAGAAATCTAGATATTTAAAATTTACCAGGATTATGCAGAGATTATATATAAAGACATTACCATTTAAATGTGATAAGCATTTGGAGATTTTGTTATTCTCGTTTGGTGGTACTAGAACCATGAGTACTGTGAGGTAACTAGTAGCTGTCATATCTGGCTGATCAGTGTTTTTAATTGCCTTAACATTTGTTTTTGCATTTGATTGCTTACAATAAGTCCTATCAGGTAATGCTTTTGCTGTTGGTGAGAAATTGAGGTCCAGATTGGTCAATATCATAGTGGTCCAAGACTAGTCTTTAAAACTAGTTAACTAGCTTTAGAGCTGTTAACTAGTCAAACTAGGATAGGAATTCTGCTAGTCTGACTTATAGCTGTGCTAAACTGCTTCTCCATATTAAATTATAAGATGTAATCAATTGAGTTAATCTCCTCAGAGCATGAAGGGTAGCTGTATTTTGCTCCTCTTTAGAGATATATGTTCCAAGATTTCCTGCAGATTTTTTTTAAATGCCCTGCTCTTTTTCTGTGTAATACAAAGTTTATCTGTCCTTGGAAATTTTTTGACCTGATAACTTCTTTGTATTGTTACTATACTTGCGGTTTGGGGCCACCATTAAGTAAAATGAGGGCTACTTGAAGTTGTGCTCACTCAGTGTTGTCAAACCTAAAGTTTTCGTGTAGTTTTTTTCAGGCCTACATTGTCTATAAGTTAATGAATATGGAATGTGAAACACAAATAAGACATTAAAGGGAGTAATTTACTTATTTTAGAATTTCTAAATTTTGTAGGTTGTTTTTGGTAAACTAAACTGCACAGGGAGTTGTCTTAGTTAATGTTGTCTACATACATGTTAACAAGTTATAAAAATAATGTTTACCTTTTATATAGATACTTAACAGCAATGTATTGACTTTAGATTACAGTTTTATTTTTTGATTTGTTTTTGTTATTTTGAGGTGGGGACATCAGATCCCCTGTGCTTGGAGTTTACAGATGATTGTGTGCTTTCATGTAGGTGCTGGGAATTGAACCAAGATTCTGGAAGAGTGGTCAGTGCTCTTAACTGCTGAATCATTTCTTCAGCCCTTCATTCAACTTCTGCAGCATTCATAATGCTTTTATTACTGTTTTTTTTTTATTTTTAAAGTTCATAAAGTGGTAAATAAAACACTCATTTATATCTAACATTAGAAACTATCTGGGATGCTAAGGACAATTGAGTGGGTTGTGTGGTGGATACTTGTTTTTACTCATTGCTTTGTTGTAGTCAAATTTGTGCTTCTGAATATCCATTATCTCAGTACTGGATACTGAATAGAAGGTCTCATGCGTGCTAGCCAAGTGCTCTACTGTTGATCTTACATCTGCAGTTGTATTTTTATCTTTAGGCAAGATAGTATTGGGGAGAGTGTCCATACTGTTTATGAACTTTTCATTTTCTGTCCTTGGCCAGTAGTATAGTGACAGGGATTTACTAAAGAGGGTCATCCACAATATCTGGCTTAAATACATCCTGATAACGCCAGGCTAGAAGGATGACTTAGCAGTTGAGAGCATTGGCTATTACTCTTTGATGTTTTTTTAGTTATTATAGTACTTTAAATATTGGCCAAAGTAGTAGGAATGAAAAAAGTAACAAGTTTTGATTTTCATGTTAAGCTTATGTGAATGGCCATTTTGCTTAGAAAGCGATGCGGTTCGTGAAATTGTTGTGACACTATCATAGCTACTAAGCTAAGAATTTGTCCTTTTTAGCAAACATTTTATTAAGCTTAAAGGTGTATTAACAATGGGGGGAACCCCAAATAGGAAATCTAAAGAACTTTATGGTTAAAGCTGGCTAAACCCTCCATGTGAAGCAAGAAACAATTTACCATGCCAGAGGGAAAAAAAGAAACTTGGATATCTTAGTTTTGGTTTGGGAAGAGAAGATAAACCATTACCAAGGATTTGGAACACAAGCCACCTTTCTTTTAAGGTTACAGCCTTGATTTCACCTTCATTAACACTGTAATGTTAAAACAGCAAGAGGAATATATAATAGATATTTCACTAATCTCGAATTAGGGATGTTGTCAAGAAACTAGTGTAAATGAATCCAGTTTTTAGGAAGAATTTAACTTGAGACAGCAAATATAAAATGTATCAATATGTTCTCTGTTTAGAATAATAGAAACAGAATCATAAGATTTCCTATGTGGATAATGGAGGCTTAGGGAAATAGATCTTTCTACCATGCTCAAATCTCTGAGAGCTCTAAATACATCAAATTTTTATATGAAATACATTATCTTCCATATTGATATTTTTTAGTTAATATTCATGCCATTACTTTTACCTCTAAAATATTTAGTTACATAAAATTAACTAAATATTAATTAGTTATTAATTAAATAACTCAAGATAACATTGTCAGGTATAACAAGTGAAACTAGACTCTGCCTGCCAGGACTTACAGAAAATGCTGAAGAAAACTGTAGCTCTGTATTTCGTATTGCATCTTATTTTCTAACCATAACTGAATTCACTCTCATGAATTCAAACACTCAAAGTGTTTTAAAATGTGAGAAATAGGAAGGACAGTGAAAGAGACAAATCTGTCAGTCCTTTTCTTTATATGATTTGAATATTTGCTTTCTCTTTGGTATGACTAAAGTTTTGAACTTTTATTATGGGAGTTTTGTTTTTGAAGTAGGATTTTTGTCTATAGTTCAACTGAAGTTTAATACAACTTTATTCAGTCTGTTGATACTGTGAATGATCTCAAGTTAATTGAGATTTTTTTCTTTATTCTCTGCTTTTTCAGGTTCTTTTTGTTTCTTAAGTGAAAGTACTATTTTTCCCTTAGGAAACTTCTACTTCTGAAATTATCATAGGATTTTAGTTTGGAATGTAATACCAGTTTTATTTGTTATAAGTGGCATTGTAGATTTTCTCATTGTGGTTTTAAAATGACTTACCTGTTGACTTTAAAATGTTGTTTCCTAAAAGCACAAATGTAAGATATATCTCTGAAGAGTAAATGGTTTTGGAAGCAAGCTTAATTCTTTCTTATTTGCTGCTGCTTTTTTCCTAAGATGTATGTTATTTCTTTAATCTCTTAGTTAGGTTTTGGAGGAATTCATGCTTGTTTTCAAATTTTATGCTTTTTATAAAGTATTATTTTGTACATATATTTTAAATAGTCTATCATATTCTTCTAATCACAATTTCTGTCCAATAATTTAAATGATTTTTAGCTCTTTTTTTCAATCATGCAAGTCTACAGGTGTTCCAGCCTGTTTCATTTTTGAGTTTTAACAAATAATAAAACTGCACATAGATATTTTAGCCTAATTTTATATTTTTACATTGACCGATGTGATTATATTTTTTTCTGTTCCTATTTTTAACTTGTTCATTTAATTTGAAGCTTGAGTAACCAGTTTCCTTGTTCAATATCTGTGGTTATTACAATTTTTGTCCCCTACAAGTTTCTAAGATCCTTTTGATACTCTAATATAGTAAAGTCAAAATTCTGATATGGGACTATAGGTTTTTTTATTTTATGTGCATTGGTGGTCTGCTTGCATCTATGTCTGTGTAGAGGTCTGGAATCCTCTAGAAGTGGAGTGAGAGACAATTGTGAGCTGTCACGTGGGTGCTGGGAATCGAACCCCGGTCCTCTGAAAGAGCAGTCAGTGCTCTTAACCACTGAGTCATCTCTCCAGCCCTGGGACTATATATTTTCATTTATGAATATAGATGGATATTGGATCAAATTCTTTAGAAAATAATTCTTATTTTTATTCATGCTTAGTGCATACTCAGATTTTACTTGCAGTCATTAGTAAACTTCATTAAATTCTCACAAACTAGTATGGTTAGTGTTTGTTAAGTACCATAGATGTGAGATTATAAAAAGGGCCAAATTACTATAAAATTTATTCAGTACAGATTAATAATGCAAGGTAAAAATACTGAAAAGTTTTTGTATCATATTCTCTTGTTCCAAAGAAAGAAAAAACAATGTTCAATTAAAAATAAAAGGACATGAATAGTCTCTAATTTAAATTAGACTAATACAGTCTATTCTTCTATATATACTTAATTAAAATATTTTTTAGATACAAATGAATTATGACGTAAGTATTGAAACAGGATCATTATAGAATAATTCATTCATTCAACAAGCATTTACTATGCATTTTAGTCATATAATAAAGTAGCACAGTTTTAGTGGTTTATATTCTTTAATTATATTTACAGTCCTATGAAGTGTTTTGATCTTACATAGTAACCATTTTTTTAATTTTTATTTTAGATGCCTGGAATGATGTCTTCTGTAATGTCAGGAATGATGATGTCTCATATGTCTCAGGCATCCATGCAACCTGCCTTACCGGTTGGTAATCTTGTGAACATAAATATTTTCTGAGTTTTGATTGCTTTCATATTTTAATAATAATGTGCATGTACTTTATAGGCCACTCAAAGAAAAACGTAGCATGGAAATCATAATTGAGCATTACATCGGTATATGCATACATGTTCAATGATTGAATTAATAATAAACAAGGCATTTAAGTAGGTTGCGATAGAAAACAATTTTATATATATAAAAGAATTATATTTTTAAAGGTGACATATTTAGTAAAAATAGATATTCAACTTAAAATTGAGAAGACAATATGAAATCCCTATTTTATTGAAATTTAAGCTATTGCAAATTAGCATATTCTTGAATTGAATATGTCATGCTTGGGACATAATTTGGTGATAGATAAATAACTATGTAAGTGTGTTTATTTCCTGAGAGCCTGTTGGTTTCAATGAGCAGTTATGGCATAGTTGGAATAGTAAGATTTTGGTGTTTTAATAAACTATTACATTTATTAACAGTTGCATATACTATATTACAAAAATATCCTGTGGTGTCTTAAGCTCTATTTTTAATATATTAGTATTGGTAAGATTTTGTTGATTAATTAGAGTTGGTTTTCAGAGCTTTGTAGATTTTAGAATTGAGGGGAGGGTTGTGGTTCTGCATACAATTGATAACCATGTAATGTTTTAAAATGTTAGTTACCCAAACTTTATTAATCTCTTGAAATGTGTAGCAAGCCTGAGAGTTGAAACCCCTAGAAATTTTACATTGTTGAGTTAGTAGCTTATAGATTACCCATGAAACTGATTCATTGTATTTTATTTTTATAAAATGTGGTTTAAATTATTTTAATAGTAGTAATTTAATTTCTCTTCTTGCAGCCTGGAGTGAATAGTATGGATGTGGCAGCAGGTATGTCTACAGTGTATGGTGGACTTCATTTCAAAAGTTGGAGGCATATTACAGGGAATGAAAGTGGTTATCTGGGGCTGAAAAGATGGTTCTGCAGTCAAGAGCACTTGCTATTCTTTCAGAGAAACTGGCATCTGTTCCCCATTCTCTCATGTTTAACAACCATTTGGAATTTCAGTTCCAAGGGGATCTGATGCCCTCCTCTAGCCTCCTCAAGCACTTGGATTATACATATATTCTGACAAACCAATCATGCACTTAAAATTAGTTTTTCAAACTGATCTTCATAATTAGTTTATATTTTCTTAATTAATATCTGACATTAGACAGCATTTAATTGCATTCTTAAGTCACATTTATTATTTAAAAGTTTTTGGTCCTCAATTTTATATTTTACAATGATTATTAATTACTTAGAATTTATATTGAAACACTTTGATCTGGATTTCAGTGCTTATGGATCCCATCAATATAGTTAGGGCTCAGAATATATACTTACACGATGAATGAATTCTACAGAGTCTGTATTTCTACTTAGAGAACATGGGATAGTAGCTCCAGTTGTTAGATGTTAAGTATTTTCTCATCATGGACTTCTGGGTTACCTCACTGTCATTTTTGTTGTTGTTACTTACCTTCTTGGTCTTTGTAGTCAGTTTGCTTTTCCAAATGCTTTAGCTCTATTGTTGATACTCAAAATTAATTGGATGTTTTCTGTACATGTGAGCTTTTGATTTACATCTTTATTTTCTTTTTTACTTAAAATTTTAAGTAAATTTTAAGTTGTCTAGTTTTTTTGTATAAACCTTGCCACTAACAAACACCTGAAAATCTCCCTTATATCATAAAGGGTTTGAGGGGGTGGGGTTGGTACTGTAGGACATTAATAGATCTTTTTGCAATAATAGAAATGTTCTGTAACTTATACTTGCTATAATACAGTTGCTACTAGGTACATATAATTGAGTATTTGAATTGTAGCTACAATTTACGAACCACTTTTTAAAACTTATTTAATTGTAATATAAATTTTAAGCTGGTATGTGTGGTGTCTCATAGGTACTGTGATATACAACAGCACATGCATAGGGATAAAGTAAGTGAATTTGGCAAAAGTTAGAGAATAGATGCATTATTGTACGTTAGTAGCATGTATAAAAAAGAAAGGAATTTAATTGAGATTGACAGAATAACCGGAAAACAAGGTGAATGTTTCTCATTTTAGCAGCTGAAGACTTTGGAGATTGAAAGCTCAAGGTTTGAAAATGCTTTATGCTATAGATGTATATTTTATTTGTGGAATGGGAAGCAAGTAAATATGAGATAGCTCATAAACTTTAATAAGGGTAGAAAGGAAAAAAAATTATAGATATTGGAACTGTTAAGGAGCAATTTACTTACCATTGTAAATATTTTGTCTTTTAGGTGGAGCATCTGGTGCAGTAAGTACTATTTACACCCTATTACTTGCTTCCTTTCATCTTTGTTTTTGTTTGTTTGTTTGCTTGTTTTAACATGATACATTGATCATTCTTTCCTAAAGATTATGTGCTAGTTTTCCTTGCCAGATGTTGAATGTTTATTTTAGGATCTAATTTTGATGATAGAATTAAGAGAGATTAATTCTGTTTTATGTTACTGTTTCAAAATACCAAAGCTGATTATTTTTATATAGAAAACAGAATTTTGACTTTCTAGTTGAACATCTTTGGTGAAAATGCCACCAACATGCAAATTTTCATAAAGACCCTTGGGGGAAGACCATCACCCTTGAAGTTGAACCCTCAGATACTATGAAAATATAAAAACCAAGATTCAGGTTAAGGAGGGAGTTTTTCCTGATTAACAAAGGCTCTTTGCTGTTAAGCATCTGAAAGATGCCACACTTTGTCTGATTACAACATTCAAAAGGAGTCCACCTTTCATCCTGTGTTGAGACTTCATGGTGGTGTCGAGACAAGGAAGAGGTCTTAGAGCATTCCCAGGAAGATTAAGCAGAAGAGAAAGGTCAAGTTGGCTGTGCTAAAATTCTGTATGGTAGATGAAAGTGCAAAATGAGTTACTTTTGTTAAGAGTGTCCTGATGTGTGAGGTGCTGGAGATTTCATAGCTAGTCACTTCGACAGACATTACTGTGACAATTGTCGTCTGTCTTAACTTCTTTGACAAACCAGAAGGCAAGGAGTTGTACGTTAACAAAAAGATAGAAATTGGGAACTTGGGGGAGGGGACAAAAACCAGATGTTTCAAGCTGAAGAGGTGGCTCTGCGAGTAAAAGTGTTTGCTCTATAAGCATAAGAACCTAATTTCAAATCTTTATCATCAGTGTAGAAGCAAAACACAGCTATCTATACCTATAACCTAACATTGAGGGCCTAGATAGGAGAATCCCAAGAGCTGACAGGTCACCTTAGCCAAACAAAACAGTAAACTTCTATTCCCATAGGAGAGTAAGGCATAGAACAATAGACTCCAAAGTCCTTCTCTGACCTATATCTGCATTTGCAGTGGTGTGTGTGTAACATATACTCCCACACCCTACCCACAAGGCAAGAAAGGAGATTTATAATTCGTACAGTTTTGAAACCTTCATTCTCAAAAGGCAAGATTGGTTCAGCATTTGTAAGTCATTAAGTGTATAAGTAAACTTAAAGACAGACAAAATTGCTGAACTTGACACAGAAAAGGCATTGGCTAAATTTTAAAAAACTGATAGACAGCGTTATATTAAATGGAGACACACTGAATATTTCCTTTAAATCAGGAACAAGACAAGGATGCTTATTCTCGCCTTTCTTATTTGATACAGTAATCCAAGTCTTAGTAATTCAACTGGACAAGAGAAACATAAAGGTGATTAAAAATAGGAAAGAAAGAATTCTTTTTTTTTATTTCTCTTTTTATTTTTATTTTATTTTATTTTTTTTGGAAAGAAAGAATTCAACTGTTCTTATTTCCTTTACTTAAAAGACCTCATAGAATCTACTAGAAAACTTTTGAACCTAATAAAATGTTGGTCCCAGCCAACCAGTCATCAGGGTCCCTAGGGGGAGGCACTCAGCTGGAGATATTGTTGGTTTTGTGTGTGAGGACACACACACACTACCAAAGCCACATGAGGGTTTATGTAACAGAGTTCTCAGGCAGATACAGGAGCAGAGAAGCAGGAGAGGAGGAGGGGGAGTGTGTAACATGGTGTCTCTTTTTAAGAGAAGGGGTGTGTATGGGTTTATGTAGCCACGTTTAGGGGCGTGCCTCCGTATGCATCTAGGGAGGTGCCTCTGTAGACAGCCCTGCACGGGTTTACGGAGCCACCATGCCTCCATACAAGGTGCACGAGGTTCATCCTGCTGGAGCCATGTTGGCTTCACCATGTGGAGTGCCAGGAATCCTTACAGGTATAACTGAAGATAGAAAAGCAAAATAGGAGGGACCCTATGGTTCAAACTATAAAGACCTGAGTTTATTTCTGAAAACACTTATATACATTTTCAAGCCAAAATTCAAGCAAAACACAATATAAACATTCAAACATCTTAAAAACCAAAAACCCATGCTGTCCTTAAGTCAGACAGCAAACAGTTTTACTATCACATCATGCTGCTGTTACTAACTCAGACAATAAAATTATGAATTCTTTTCTAAAAGCTAATCAAACTAAGAGCTAGTCAAACTAGTCCCACAATCATCAAGACTAAAACAAAAAAACAAGCTAAACTCATTTAAACTCTAAAATAACTAAGTTACTATATAAGCTCCAACAATGAATGCATTGAAGTTACAGGTTCCAATAACAGTCTGATAGAATTAAGCAGTGACTCTGACTGCAGCTTCAGTCTCTTTACTTGTAATGAGTTGGTTTAAAAATAATAGCCTTCATATATACCTGCAATGTGTTCTTGAAGAAAGAAATTAGGGGGGAAACTCATTAAAAATAACTCTAAAGAAGTATTAGGATACAATGAAAATTTCAGGATAAAAAAAAAAAGTACAAAAATTCATGCCTTACCCATTCAAAATGGCTATCATTAATAAGTGACAGTGATTGAGAGTGTATGTAATAAACCTGATTGGGTGTTGTTGGCTGTGAAAATTAAGATGGCTGTGTGAAGTCAGCTTGAACATGGCTCAAAAATTAAAAGGGGGTAGAACAGACTTGTCTGCTTTTCTGGAGGACCCAGCTTTGATTCCAATCACTCATATGGCAGCTTCCTACCATCTATATCCCCAGTTTCAAGTGACTCTACATCTATTTTTGGCCACTGTGAGCACAAGGCACACATGTAGCACACAGACTTAAATACAGGCAAAACACCCGTATACATTAAATAATTAAAATAGATCTTCACAGTGACATAGTTGTTTTCACTCACATTCATATACTGCAAGAATTTCATATCTTACCACAGAGATAAAAAAGAACCTGTGTTTGTTGTTGCTCTACTCACTGTAAGAAGGAGGAATGGAGCCCACCTAGTTTGTCTATTAGCAAATCAGTGAACAATGAAAACTTGGGTATGTACATTAAAAGAAGCATCATTCAGATCTGAAGACAATTGAAATCATAAAATTCTTTTTAAAAGATGGATTTAAAATATATAATACTGAATGAGATTTCAAAATTTTAGAATGAAATCATGTTCTTTACTTCATAGAAACCCATCCAAAAATTTACATATATGTGTGTTTATGCAAGCAAATGTACATGGGTACAGAATGCCATAAAAAAGAACAAGAAAGTGCAATTATTATGGGATTAGGTAGGATTGAATACACATTAATAGGCCCAAGTTATGAAAGAGTACATAAAACAAATTGTTTTTTCTGGTTCCAAGAATTTAGCAGAGAAATTCATCTGATCATGGGCTTTTTTTATTATTGATATATTTAACTTAGTTACAGCCTTTGGTTCCAGCATGATAAGTCTCATGCATCTAAAATATTTTGATTTTTACAGTATTCCCTTGTTGTTCCACTCAATTTAAGTATTATTTGTTATAACATTTCCATTTTGGGCATTACAGGTAAAAGGTCCTGTGCCCAGTACATTGAACGTTTTAATAATTGCTATTAAATTGTCTAGCATTTCAGTCATCAGATTCAAGTAGGAAAAAGTAATTCAATTTGGAGGATATCACATTGCATTATATTTTTGTATTTCTTGTGTTTCTTTTTTAAAAAAATATTTATTTATTATGTATGCAGTGTACAGAAGAAGGGCACCAGATTTCATTATGGATGGTTGTGAGCCACCATGTGGTTGCTGGGAATTGAATTCAGGACCTCTTGAAGTGCTCTTAACCCCTGAGCATCTCTCCAGCCCTCTCTTGTGTTTCTTTGTATCTATTAGTAAGTGTGGTGGCACATGCCTTTAACTCCAGCACTCAGGCAGAGGCAGGCAGATCTCTGTTAGTTCAAGACTGGCTGGCCTACAGAGCAAGTTTTAGGACAGGTAGAGCTCTTACACAGAGGAAAGCCAAAAAAGAAAAGGATTTTTTTTTTCCTAGCAGGTATTAATTTCATAGAGCTTCTTGGTTAGGGTTGGTACTCTGTATTCAAGTCCAGTTCTTGTGCTGGGATTTTGTCTGGTTTGAACCTGTATAGATTTTGTCAGTCATGATTAAAAAGTAATGTTACCAAAGAAAACAAAGAATGAAACCACAAAGAATTAGAGATACTTCTTTAATGCCCATTAATATTGGAATCTTCCTGTTCTAAGGGAAGGAAAGGGGAGGACTGCTGAGTAAGGTGTCTTTTATTTCCTGCTGTAGATAGTTGGTATGTGGTCTGAGACCTATCAAGGTTATGTTTATCAGTGACAAGGCTTCATTATTCTAAAAGCTTGCTATTTCAGATTTAGTCATATCCCCAAAGAACTTTGAAGCTGGTGGGCTAGCAGGATCCCACTAGCTAGAGAAAGCATACTTGGTGACAGCGTATCTCCAAGTGTCTCTGAATGAACAAGCAATCAGAGTACTGTTCTTTTATTTGAGACAGTTAACAGAGATAACTAGACATTTTGCCTGTAGCTCTGTCAGATTTTATCCAATAGTAAACTTTGGGGTGAGAGGAAGCTTCTCTAAAATTGATCAAGCTCCTGGACTTAGCAGCAAACCATAAGCAATAGATTTTGTCTTTGAATGTTCATGGGCTCAGGACTATACAAAAGATGAGGCTCACTCATCACTTGTGTTGTGTTTTTAAAGAACTATCACCAGTGTTATTGATACTCTAGTGAATGATAATGTAACTTAATAGACATGAGCAACTGATAAAAGTATGGCTTTATTATTAGGAAATTTAAGGAATGATATAGCAACTTTATTTCTCTTTCTTGCAAGCACAAAAGTCATATAGATAAAAATCAGTCTTAATAATTTTTCAGTAAGTTTAAAAATGAAGTCTTAGTATTGAACCACTAGGTGATACCAATTTATTTTATTTCTATTTAGGAATATGTATAGTAATCTCTTTGAGAAAAAAAACAGAGCACAGATCATCTTTGTAGCCCTTCCTTCATCAAACATGGTTAAATTTGTTACCATACAAAAAGCTGATGCTAAAAAATGACTACCTTGTAACCCAAACAATAGGCTTCATTTTCAAATTTTAATAAACCATTGAGTTGTTTGTTTGTACCCCTGATTGGGAGTAGATTTATATTTAGCTTCACATGTGAACCTTCTTTCTTTTGTTTTGAAATAATTGGATTTAGTTTTACCCTGCCCCCTTCCTGATTTTTTATCTTGTTGGTGGTTTTTACAGTAAGCCTTCTTTACTTTTCCCAGTTTTGTGAATTATGTTCTTTATAGGGAATCACTTTAGAAAGTTTAGAATTATTCACTAGAGTCTGAGTACATGTTTTGCTCTCTTTATGTAGACTAGATAGATGCATGACTTATACATCTTTATAAATTTATTATATCTATATTTAGTTTGTATATTTTGTCCACTGTGGCAGGTTTATTTTGCTGGAGGGTTATCTTACACAAAAAGTACAGTGTTACTATTTTCCTGAGAGCAGTCATGTATAATGATTCTAGGAACAATTCTAAAATAAAACCTTAATTGGTCCATGATACCTTTGAACTATTTTAAAATGTTCTGGGTTTTTTTGTTTGTTTGTTTTCTTAGTTCTTTCTTTATATCTGTTAACAAATTATTTTAGGTGATTTGAACTGTGAAAATACAATTATTTAGCTTTGCATGGTGGCAACGGTCTTTAATTCTAGTACTTGAGAGGCAGAGGCAGGCTGATCTCTGAATTCAAGATCAGCCTGGTCTATAAAGTGAGTTCTAGGAATGTTAGGGCTACACACAGAAACCTTGTCTCAAAAAACTTTGAATAAAAGAAAAAAATAGTTACTTTATACTTAAATTTGATGTTTCTTATACTTGCTGCCTTTTAATTTATATGACTATTTAGTGTTGGGTAGTTAACACTTCGGTAAATTTTTTTTCTTTAGAAATCAATGTGGACAGAACATAAATCACCTGATGGAAGGACTTATTACTACAATACTGAAACAAAACAGTCTACCTGGGAAAAACCAGATGATCTTAAAACACCTGCTGAGGTAAATGTTTGAAGACTAAGAATCAGGACTGTTAAGTAGCTAGGCTATATTCTGTAGAATTTTATTTTATGCTAGTCAAAGAGCAGTTCTTATATGTCACAAGAGAGTTAGTAAAGACTTTCAGTTTACTATTGTCCTATGTTCAAATGTGTCTTAAAGAATAAATTGAAGGGAAAACAATTTTTCTCACTGTAGTATGACCTGTGTGATTTTAAAAATCATATGCATATGAACAATTCCAGTTAACCACGGGGCTTGATACAATGTAGTGAAATTGTTTATTCCTTGTCTTAGAGTAGAATATTTTTTTCTCTTTGTGGAAATGTCTCTGAAAGAGTATTTATTTTGTATTACACATTTCACCATTTAAAATAGATAAAATATGACAAGGTTAAGGTTGAAGCACTAACTTAAGCAGGTGGTATTGCATATGTTTAATAGTTGATGTGCTTAGGAAGAGGTGATTTTTTATTGCATATGTTTAATAGTTGATGTGCTTAGGAAGAGGTGATTTTTTTTTTTCCACTAAAGAAGGTAAGTTTTATCTAGCCACTAGTAATCCATTTTTAGTGTCTTTTAAGTAAAGAACTTAAGACAGTAACTATATTTTCCATTCATTTTCCTCCAAGTTATCTAATATGCAAACAGTATTTTGAGAAGGAAGGGTGATACATAACACTTCTATGTTTATTTCTTGTTCATATGCTCACATAGATACTGAGATTAAAAGACACCTAAAATTGTTCTCCTATGTACTGGTTATGTTTTCTCATGCATATAATTCATATAGGGTTGTAATAAATTATTAGCCATGATACTAAAACATTAGTATGGATGAGTCTGACTACACTTTTCCCCATATTTTTTATTTGTCTTATTTGTATTACTATATAAGCACTCCATTAATTAGGAGTGACAGTTTTTAGCTATGGTGACGTGGGAAAGCGCACACATTTGAATATCATGTAGATCTCTCTGGATTTGATGCATCTCCAGACTTCCTAATAAATATATTGCCGATCACAAAGTTACTTTCTCTTGGTTAATGGAGAAGAGTATAAATTCTGTAGTGTTATTAAAGAGGTTAAAATGGTATCTTTAGTAATTGATAACTTTGGCATTTAGTTACACAGGTAGACAGTGTCTAGTAGGTCAGTAGTGTTGAATTATGTTGTTATTTGCTGATGTTTTCTCCTTTTTTAGCAACTCCTATCTAAATGCCCATGGAAAGAATATAAATCTGATTCTGGGAAACCTTATTACTATAATTCTCAAACGAAAGAGTCCCGCTGGGCCAAACCCAAGGAACTTGAGGATCTTGAAGGTAAGACAGGAAAACAACTTTACTGGGAAGTTGTTGTTTTTATGCCTTTCACCTGGACACAGTCCTCCTTAAATAGGGTTATTCAAACCAAGGCCTTATTCTTTTTTTTAAAAAAAGAAATTAAATTGTCTGCACATTTTTAATGATGTAACAGTTTTATGGGCTCTTTATTTTCTTGTTGCTCTAGATCTCAGTTCTATAGATTTTAAATAGACTTTATTTGATTTGATTCCACTGAAACTAGGATACCAGAATACCATTGTTGCTGGAGGTCTTATTACAAAATCAAACCTGCATGGTGAGCTGCTTTGATAATTCATTTTCTGTTATACTTAACATTAGAGTATGTCACTAATTTTCACTAACCTTGAATGGATAAATCTGCAGTGAAAGACATTAATTCAAAGAATCACTTTTATTTAAAAGTTATATTATAAATGAGCTTACAGTTTTTAAAGTTGTACTTTGGTATTTTAAATAAATATAACTATTGAACAAGTTCACATACAAACTCATTATCCTTCTGAATGTTGGTGCATTCATGGGACATGTGATTAAGCTTATTAATGGTGATGTAGTTGATCTTTACTATCAGGTGTTTTATTCATATATTATCAGTGCTTATACTTTATACTGATTTTATTTTAGTTATGAAAAGTAGTATTAATATGTTTTAATCTAAAACTTAAGTTAAATTATTTTATTTAGGAAGGGATGGTTTTCAACATTGTCAACTACTCAGTATCTTTGAAAATTTAGAAAAGACTTATCTAGCATAATACTTGGCATAAAATAGCAGACATTGTGAATAAGAATTGAATTACTTTAGTCTCCTTAAAATACAGTCTTTTACACTGTTCTGGGTAAAATGTTATGTGAGGTTTTTATTTGCATTTCAATAACTTTTCAGAAGCATTTTCTTTTAGTGAGTGATAAGTTTTAAAATATGTTCATAAATTTAAGCTTATATCATTGCTTACATGGAGCACCTCATTCCCTAGTGATAAGAAATTAAAAATAAGTGTCCTCCTGCCAAATTTAAAATTTACCTGATCCTAGAATGGAAACAGATATTGAGTGCTCAAATCTGAAACGCTCTAGCTAAAGTACAAGTTAAATAATAATGTTATCAGTAGAATTCCAGATTGCTCACTTACAGAGTGCCAAGCTCATTTCTGATATAACTACAGATTGTTGGTTTGCATAGCTGCTTATCTGCTTGTCAGTGCTAGTATGAAAATGGGCTGACCTTTCATGAGTTTGATACCAATTTAAGTTCTCTTTTAAAAAATAGTCTCATTTCTGGAGTCAGTATTATTGTATTCCAAATTATGAATATTTTCAGAGTGTGATTACAAGGCCAGTAGCCTTTGCAAACATCAGCATTGGAAAAGATAGCTAAATAGTTGCTGTTGTCAAATTTTTCATTGTTGTAATGAGGCTTTGATGAAAGTAAGGCAAACACTTGCTCTTTAAAGTGAGTTTTAAGTTGTTTTTCTGATGATAAATTAAATCCTATGAAATTATGGCACTTTCATCTCTTTTTAGAGTGTTTTCAGTGGTTGTATTATAAAACTGGTTGATGACTTCTCTGTTTTCTTTAATAGCTATGATCAAAGCTGAAGAAAGCAGGTAAGAAATTTTAAAAATCAGTAGGGTTTATAAATTTTATCATTTTCATAGCATTCTTGTTTAACAGGATTAGGCTAATGGTTTGATGTCTTTTGGGATCTTTTATACAGGGTGGGGGTGAGTGGGAGGGGTGGAATTTAAAAGGAGGTATATTTACAGGAGTGTATGCTTTGCTAGACAAGTAAGTATGTTAATATGGAATGCACTGTTTGTGAATTAAGGAGTTTCTTGGTTTGAGAATGAGTAGACTATATATTATCCATTACACTTACATTCCCTTTTTATGTTCTTGAGGAATAGACCCAAGGTTTTGCACATGTTAGCATTCAACTACTGAGCTATACATGCCCAACCCACAAAATTTTCTTTAATTATTGAAAGAAATTATTATGATTTTTTAATAATTATGAGAAATTATTCTCATAAGATTAAAGTTCTTATGAGAATTTTTGATATATGTCATATAAGATGTTCTGCAAAGTAACAGATTGAGATTTTCCTGAAATAATTGGACATTAGGAAATTAGTCATTTATATCCCTGTTTACTTTATGTTAATTGTGCAGTTTGGTAAATCAAATAAGGGTAAAGCTGGAAATGATAGCACGTAGTGGTAATTCCAGTTCTACCCAAGGAGGCTAAGACCATGAATCTGAGTCCAGCATAGGCAATATGGAAAGATATTCTCAAAAACAAAATAAAATTAATATCTTATTTTGTGATCTTTTGGGGTGATTTTCTAGTTAACTGCTAGCGGATTTATTTGGCCCTTTGAGTATTCCTTTAAAATTGGCTTTATTTAACTTTACTGTTAAAAGTATTGAAATGACCAATTCTTTCTCTCTCCCTCCCTCCCCACTTTTATCCCTCCCTCTCTTCTTGCCTCTGTTTCTCTCTTTTATGTATAGCAAGCAAGAAGAATGTACTACACCATCAACAGCCCCAGTTCCTACAACAGAAATTCCTACCACTATGAGCACCATGGCTGCTGCAGAAGCAGCAGCTGCTGTTGTTGCTGCTGCTGCAGCTGCTGCTGCAGCTGCTAATGCCAATACTTCTACCACACCTACTAATACTGTGGGAAGTGTTCCAGTTGCTCCTGAGCCTGAAGCTACTTCCATTGTTGCTACTGTTGTAGATAATGAGAATACAGTAACTATATCCAATGAAGAACAAGGACAGATTGCAAATACTACAGCTATTCAAGATCTCAGTGGTGACATATCCAGTAACACTGGAGAGGAACCATCTAAACAAGAAACCGTAACTGAGTAAGTTTACTAACTCAGACTTCTGAAAGTCAGTACCTGACTTAAACTGTAAGAACTTGTTAATTCAGTCAATGAAATCACAATCAAGGCAAAAAGGAAAAAAAAAAAAATCAGCAGTTTACAAACTTCCAGTATTTTAAATAAAGGCTTGATGTCACTCCTGGTTGATTGACTCTTTAGTGGGGTGTGTGTTTTCCTTCTCTGTTTTATGTGCTCTGTCAGCACTGCCAAGAAATATTGTAGATTGCTGTTGAACACAGATGAGTTTGGAAGATGGTGTTTGGTTTTCAGCTTATTGTAAATAAATTGAAAAATGCCTCAGATAAGAGAAGGCATTTTATGGAAGAGTCACAAAAAAGAAACAATAATTGCAAAACTGGCTTTTTTCTACAGTATGAGCCAAGATTCACATAAAAGGTACAAATGGGTGAATAATCTAGCCAAACACTATTATCCAGTTAATATTTAGTCCTGCCTCCATCTCTCTACTCCTCACTGTCAGGGTTGCTTCTCTCATGTCAGTTTCACAAATAGCTGTATAATGTTTAATATGGAGATTTTAAAAAGAAATGAAATGGTACAATTGGGGGCAGTTATAGTAAAGATTACATTTCCTTTTTTTCCTCTAACGTTGGCTGTGCATACATTTAAGCATTTTGTATGTGTGTGTACATGTGTACACACATGTATATATATCACAGATATTTTCTATATCCTTAAAGGTTAGATGATATTTTATGATAAAAGCTTTGGGAATATTTTTTACATTTTATGCTTGAACTTACTGGATAACAAAATAACTGAGATGTTCAAAATACCTTCTGTAACTTGGTATAATAATTACAATGTAATTTGTGGAAATCCTCATATATTTCAATTACTTTTAATGCCTAAATCTAATGTGTGGAAGATAATCAAAAACTTCACAAATGATTATGAAAGATTTTTGTGTTCAACACAGATGTTTTATATGATTTTTTTTTTTTTGAAAAATTGGTCAAGAGGAGATTTCATTTTTTAAAACTTTATTTATTTATTTATTTGCCTTGAACTGGAACTACAGACAGTTGTTAGCTGCCATGTGGGTGCTGGGAATCGAACCCGGGTCCTCTGGAAGAGCAGACAGTGATCTTAACCGCTGAGCCATCTCTCCAGCCCCTTATATGATTATTTTTAGTCTTTTGTATTGATGTGGAAGTACAGGTTAATTTATTCTTTTGTAGTTGTAAAAAGGGTTTTATTTCCTTAAAAAACATTTCAGTATAATTAATGAGTTATAATTTTTAAATAATTTTAATTAAGTTCTATGTAAGGACATTTAAACAGTGGTTTATATATATTACATGCATATTACATTCTGTCAGTGTCTATTGTGTCATTTTTATTGTTGAAACTAAATTTTTTTTATTCAGTGTTCCCCAATATAAGTAGTTGATAATCCTGTATTATATTAGCTCTTTTTGAAATCATAATTTAGCGATCCTTTTCACAACTTGTCAAATAATATTTATTTAAAGTCTTCTAGTTTAAACAGTGATTTGGTGCTCATGCCATAGTACAAAATCAGCCAAAAAGAACATATGGAATTAACTAATTGCTGTATTCTATTAATACTGTGTTTACAAAATTAGCTAAGGTGTGTTTTGCTAATCAGTCACTTAATGGTTCTGTACGTTCTTTTTATTTTTTTATGTCCACATTCATAAATACCAGGTTTATTAGAGCACTAATGTGAAAAATCTGGATAAATATAATAAGCCAAAACACAAGTAAACTTAGGCAGTTCTTTTTTATATTTTGACCTTTATACAGACTCTCATAATTGACATTGGAGAAAATCTGTAACTTCATGTTCTGTCTTCAGATAGTTTTATTTTCAGGATTTATATTAGAAACTTTATTCAAAAATTGTCAAGTTTTAGGTCAGCATCAAACAGTTAAATTTTCTAAGCAGAAAATAGTTACTGAGATTATGAATAGTATGTTTAAATTTCTCTCTCTCTAGTTTTACTCCTAAAAAAGAAGAAGAAGAAAGCCAACCGGCAAAAAAAACATATACTTGGAATACAAAGGAGGAAGCAAAACAAGCATTTAAAGAATTATTGAAAGAAAAGGTATTATTGACTTTCTAAGTAACATGTAATAATTTTCTAATGTTCACTTGGTGCCTTTATTTAAAATACTAATTTCTTGGACTGTTGTAATTGAAACCAAACTAAATTTGCTTTTTTATTGAAGAATGCTTTTGGAAACCAAGGTATCACAATCATATTTTTTGCCTTGATATATGAGATTTTTTATTTAAATTGTTGCTTGTCATTTAGTTGGTGGTCTAATGTAAAAAATGCTGGTTAATATCAGTGGTTCTTTTTGTTTTTTGTTTTTTAATCAGTAAGTATATGTCACAGATTTGCTTCACTGAAAGTGGTTTTAGGCTATAATAAAATCTACAAAGGGAAGTTGGTGCTTGATAATTGCAGTCATCAGTGTTAAACTTTCTTTCCTATGATACCATTCTCTCTGTTGTGTAAAATTTAATTTTTTCTTTAAATAATTTTCAGCGAGTACCCTCCAATGCTTCATGGGAGCAAGCTATGAAAATGATCATTAATGATCCTCGGTACAGGTAATGCAGCGATTTTTAAGTTAACTTTACATTAATTTTAGGACTTTAATCCAAAAGTTGTATAAGACAGTATAGCTTTATAATAAACAGCTGTTCATAGCTATGCAATTAGCATAATCAGATATTTTATGTGTGCTATTAGCCAAAAATTCAAAAGGCTTGTCCCATAATTTGAGCACCTTGTTCCAAATGAATTAAGAATCATTTTAACACTAGAATTTGCTATTTAGAATAATTTTTATCTTCAATAAATTGTAGAAAATTTTCTAATGTATGCATCATACTTTTTTTTTACAGCAAATGTAGATCTGATTCTCCAGTCTTTATGATTATTCTTGTGTGATATTTTCTATTATTTAGTGCTTTAGCAAAGCTGAGTGAGAAAAAGCAGGCTTTTAATGCCTATAAAGTCCAGACAGAGAAAGAGGAAAAAGAAGAAGCAAGATCAAAATACAAAGAAGCTAAGGAATCCTTTCAGCGTTTTCTTGAGAATCATGAGAAAATGACTTCCACAACCAGATACAAGTAAGGTTTTTAGTGTTGTAGGCAGGCAATGTTTTCCCTGTTGTTTCTGTCATACTTCTTGCTAACTCAACCAAAATAGATGGTAATGAACACAGCTGTGTAAATGAGAATATGGCAGTTTTATAAAATAGCCAAAAAGTTAGTAACTTTATAAGCTCACTTTAAGATATTATTTCGGGAATAAACACACATTAACTTTTAGCTGTTTTATAGTCTGCAGAAGGTGGCTTGGGGGATTAGAGCTATTTACATTGCAAAGCATTATCTAATATGAATTGTCCTAATGGAAAATACAGACTTTTGCTGTATTTTCTCTTATATTTTGTTAATATTTAATTTCTCTTATATTAATATTTTACTGACTATCATAAAGCTTTCCTGAGTAATGCATTTGTGAACTGACAGTGGCGAGAGTGTTTATTGACTGCCTTTGTAAAAAAGATCTAAAATTGTACTATGCATTAAGCAAGTAACACTTCATTTTATAATCACTAGAAAAGCAGAGCAAATGTTCGGGGAAATGGAAGTTTGGAATGCTATATCAGAGCGTGATCGTCTTGAAATCTATGAAGATGTTTTGTTCTTCCTTTCAAAAAAAGAAAAGGTACTTTTTAAATTACCAATAGTTAACATTCTGAATAAGATTTAACATTAGTTTTTGTTTTTGTTTTTGCTTAATTTTTTTTTAGTATATTTTGTACATCACATCTCTTCATTGGAAGCTATGTCAAAAAATAAAATGAGTAACTCTTAAATTTTTTCCTATTTATCAAACATAGTAATTACTGTTTAAAACATGGTATATAGTGATTTATTCAAGTATTTATCTCTGTTAAATTGTTTTGCATTCAGTATTGAAGGATACTTAGATAATAGTGATAGTATTACTCAAAATCAAACATAGTTGAATGTCAGCGAAAACTTGGGTATTGAAATGTTGTGACTGTACACAGTAGTCCTCATTATAAATTGTATGTTTTCTGCGTACTGATAAAGACATGGATTTATGAGCTGAGGATATAAAAAACAACACTATTTTTAGGATTCTTACCACAAAGATGAAAAACGGAAGTAAAGGACTGTGCCACATATTTGAAAAGAACAGTAATAAGATAAAGGGTGTTGATATTAAAGGTACATATATAACATTTGACATTCATCAATTAAAATATAAAGGAATCTTAAGTAATTGTAATTCAGATATCTTGTTTGAATGTTAAAAGGATTGTTCAAACATTTGTTGTAGGAACAAGCAAAGCAGCTACGAAAGAGAAATTGGGAAGCCTTAAAAAACATACTTGACAATATGGCAAATGTTACATACTCTACTACTTGGTCTGAAGCTCAGCAGTATCTGATGGATAATCCAACCTTTGCAGAGGATGAAGAGTTACAGAGTAAGAGCAATGATTATATAAGAGAAAATAGTGACAAGTAGTGTCCTCAGTCACAAAGTTATTCTTACTTTTTATGAAATCAGAGGAATTGCTTTGACTTTTTAATGTGGTTTCTAGCTCAGTTTTACACAAATGATTTGTATTTCTTCAAATGGATTGTTTGTAATTGAAGTTTAATTTAGGGAAAAAAAATGTTTACTAGAGATCTAAGTTACCTTTAACAGATAATTCTTGAAATATGTAATAAGTCAGCCATTTGTATGTAGATCACTAGTGTCTTCTAAATATATGAGGCAGCTGCACTATGAACTCAACAGTGACTATAACAGCAATCATACTTGTATAAGCCTAATTCCAGCATGGAGATGGGGGGTTGGCCTTTTAGCAAATAATGTCTGCTGGGGAGTGAGACAGTTTTCTTCAATGTAGATACTGGTAAATCAACCTCCCTCAGGTGGAAGACCATATATCTAAGAAATTGTTCTTGGTGGGTTTAAATTGGGATAGGTAGGGACACAAAGTTACATAAGTGAGGAGTGTGTCTGTGAAGATGTGGGGTGATGTGGGGCGGGGGAAGGGACAGACAGGCCTGTGCATATGCTCTTCTTCCCTTTGTTCTCTGTAGTATTTGAAGTCTTTTTCAAAATGTGTGTCATTACAAGATGGTATTTGAATTCAAATGCAGCTATTTTTGAACACTAAATTTGAAGTTTGTAAGGACTTTAATGCAAATAATTAAACTGTGTCTTTTGTTAATATTTTGAATTTTTTTTTTAATCTAAAAAATACTTCAGACATGGATAAAGAAGATGCATTAATATGCTTTGAGGAACACATCCGGGCCTTAGAAAAGGAAGAAGAAGAAGAAAAACAGAAGACTTTGTTGAGAGAAAGGAGGCGGCAGCGTAAAAATAGGGAATCTTTTCAGGTAATAGAAAAATACTTTTTCTAGTTTTGTTCTGTAATATAGTCAGTGAACTCCAAGAAAGATCAGAAGTTTTGAGATACTTGTTTCCAGTTCACTGCATAGGCTTTGTTTTGGACCATATACGTCAAACTCTTTAATTTCCCTATTTTAAGATTTTGTTTTTCGATATTTGAGGCAAAAGAATATGGCTGGGTGTAGCAAACATTATTTAACTTGAGCGTAAGGTTTTAGCTTAGAAAAATAGCATGAAGACTGTGTGGAAAAATAGATGTCTCATGAGGGCCTTGTAGCAGTTGATATATAGTTCACATAGAACATGCTGTAGTGCAGTTTAGGTGTGTAACATAATTAAGCATTTATATGGGAGCTTAAATACTTTGAATAAAGTAATTTACTCTTTATGACTATTTTTAGATTTATGTGTATGAGTATTTTTCCTGCGTGTATGTATGCACCATGTACCTACCTGCCTAATGTTCAGAGTCCCTGGAACTGGAGTTAGAGGTGATTTTGAGTCATGTGGGTTTTGAGAACAGAACCTAAGTCCTCTGCAAGACCTGCAACTGTTCCTAACCACTAAAGCCATCTCTTTAGTCACCACACTTTAAAAAAAAAAAAAAAAAAAGTCAAATTTGAAATATCTGAAGGGGTACTATTTAAAAACAAAAACTGTATTTTATAAGTCCTGTACATATTCTAGTTATTACAGAGATAATTCTAGTCATTGTAGTAATCTTTTATTATAGTTACATATATAAACAGTATTTTATGGACTTTGTTTTTTTAACTGGAAATGTAAGAGGTGGGCAGCTGAACACTAGGATACTGTAGTGGAAGATACCTTTTTTTAGATGATTTGTTTATACTTATGGTTTAAAGACATTTTTAATTTCATCAAGTAGCACATATTTGAGTATATTGGATAACACTATTAGAAGCATTTCTGATATTGCTAACAGTTTTTGACATCTATTTCTGTTATATTTCTAATGACTTTTCTAATGTTATTTGTTTCCTTTCCTACAGATATTTTTAGATGAATTGCATGAACATGGACAGCTACATTCTATGTCCTCTTGGATGGAACTGTATCCAACTATTAGTTCTGACATTAGATTCACTAATATGCTTGGTCAGCCGGGTGAGATTCTTTTCTTTACAAACCTAAGATTGGAATGGGTTGGAGGGCTGGGGCAGTGGTTGGGAGTGGAAATGTGTGCTTTATTTTATGTTTGTTTTACAAACAAAAAGTAATTGCAGCTCTTGGTTAGAGCTAGCTTTTTGACTTCTTTAGTTTTTTCATTAGGATCAACTGCACTTGATCTTTTCAAGTTTTATGTTGAAGATCTTAAAGCACGTTATCATGATGAAAAGAAGATTATAAAAGACATTCTGAAGGTAAATAAGACACTTGTTCTTACCTATTTGAAAACATTAATTCCTTGGAGTTTTATTTATTTATAAAAGATTTCTGGTTTTAGGATAAGGGATTTGTAGTTGAAGTAAATACTACTTTTGAAGATTTTGTGGCAATAATCAGTTCAACAAAAAGATCAACTACTTTGGATGCTGGAAATATCAAGTTGGCTTTCAATAGTGTAAGTAACTAGGTTATTGTTCATCTAAAAATCATTTAACCTGTAATATAGTGGGATATGGTACTTTAAATAGGATTTATAAGTTAAAAAAGAAAACCAATATATAAAGTTGAAATGTTTTACCTTTTATTGTTATAGGTCAAATTAAAACATAAGTGGTGTGATACTACCTTTCAAAACAAATTGTTTGAAACAAGACTTACTTATACCATCATAACTTATTAGTTATTAATTTTTGATAGTTACTAGAAAAGGCAGAAGCCCGTGAACGTGAAAGAGAAAAAGAGGAAGCACGGAAAATGAAAAGAAAAGAGTCAGCATTTAAGAGCATGTTGAAACAGGCTGCTCCTCCAATAGAGCTGGATGCTGTCTGGGAAGACGTATGTATACTTATAAATTATCCATAATGGGAAATGTATGTCACAGTTGAAAATAACCCTAATTGGGGATACAAATACTCTAAAATGATTTATAACCCAACCTGTATTTATATGTCAAAAGTCAGCTGTGACTTGAATTTAAGAACAGTTAAAAATTGTTTGAACAAGCACCACCACCTGGGGGTAGAGTTTCTCTGTAGCGTCAGCTGTATTGAAACTCTGTAGGCCAGGCTGGTCTCGAACTCAGAGGTCTACCTGCCTCTGCCTCCAGGTGTGCACTACCACACCCTGCTATAATTTTTTGAAAGAAAAAAATGCACCTGTAGGTCAGATTCTTTTTAGTCATGATGGCAAGGTTTGTTTGGTGTTCACATATTCATTTATATATTCATTGCATATAATTGCTTTTCAGATCCGAGAGAGGTTTGTAAAAGAGCCAGCATTTGAGGACATAACTCTAGAATCTGAACGAAAAAGAATATTTAAAGATTTCATGCATGTGCTTGAGGTAATTCTTAGTTTTTGTGATATAAAAGGTGAAATGTTGAATTTAAAATGGTCAAGACCATTTCTTAACACGCACTGCTATTTTATAATTGTGATCAAGGAGTATGAGTGTTTTCTTTCTGTAGTAGTTTCAAGTGTAAAACAAGTTTGCATGGGCTATTAAAGGTAGGGTCAGAGATTTGTTATTTGTTTCATAGCTGTAGAAGCTCAGCCATTTGTTAGCCACATTAATCAGCTAGTAGCTAGAAATAAGCCTTGGAAAATGAACTAAGAAAAAATATAAAAAAAGACTGTTTTAGGCATTACACTTTCTTATGTCTGAACGATATTTTCACAGCATGTCAATGATGCTACAAATAAGCAAAAGTAACTTTTGCAGGGAAGGATACCTGCCTATGCTATTTGACTCAATTAGTGCTTTCAAAAAGTTAAACATGGAGCTAAGGAGATGATTGAACGCACAAACACCTTGCCCTGACAGTGTGAGAGCTGAAGTTCATATGACCTTAGCAAGTTCATATGCCCCCACCTCCAGCATGCATAAATGTAGGGAGGATATGGTAGAATACCTTTTACACCAGTAGTATAGCTAGCTACAACAGAATATGCTATTTCTGGGATCCGGTGAGCTAGACCACCATAAGGTGGAAAGCAATCTGTAAACTTGTGGATTCCACAAGCACAAAACATATGTGCACCCACACCACTTGAGACCACATACATAGGCATACTGCATGCAAATATACACATTTTTCTGAAGTTGACTATGGAGTTAGCTCTGGACAGCAAATGATTTGTAGCAAACTGAAAGATAGTACATGTTTATTATGTTAGTATGATAACTAAACACATGAGTAATATTATCTTCTTTTGCCTTTTTTCTTGATAAATATCAATGTTAAACTCATGTGGACCCCATATTGATTAGCTGCCTCCATGACTGGTTATTGTTGGTCTTTAGTTGTTTATACTACTCTGTACCTTAAACCAGTAGCATTTGTGTTATCTAGGAGACTCAGAAATGTAGAACCTGAGGTTACTTCCACAGAAATCTTGTATCAAAATTTTAATCCTACCTAGATTCTGAAGCATTTAAATGTATTGGGAATTTTGAGATGATGTACACTAGAGAGTGCATTACCTATCTTTTCTTACTTCAAGAATTTCTAGTTGCTAAATAGATGGTCAGTGGGTAAGAGCACTTGCTATGGAAGATTAAAAAACAGTTTGTGTATGCCTGTAACCCTATTACATGGATGGCCAGCTTAATGAAAACAATGAATTTCTGAGATAATGAGAGAAGAGACCTGTCTCAGAAGAAAGGTTGACAGTGATAGATACCTATGTCCTCATCTGGCCTCAGAATGCCTGCATATATATATTCTGACACACTTTGATGCATACGCCACACACAAAGAATCTCCAGCTCAGTGTTTTTGGTGATTTTTTTGAGCTAGAGCTAATATAGTAAGGAGGTAAATGAAGTTAAAGATGATAGCATAAAGAAAGCACTGAACACTTCCAGATTTTGAGACTAGATAAATTAGGCCTTGAGTCAGTATTCAGTGACAAAAAGATGGATTTCTTCTTAGTCAGATTTTTATTTTCTATTTATTTGACCAAAGATGTGCATTCTGAGCCATAGTTATAAGCACTAGGAATAAAGGCTTTTACTGTAGCACCTCTCCTTCCAAAGTAGCCTCATAAATATTTTATGATTGTGTGATTCTTCTCTCCTCCTACTATTAGGGTTCTGGGGCTAGAACTTCTTGAGGTCTTGATAGCAAGTACCTTTACATACTGAGCCATTTGGTAACCGTCTGCATACCTACAATAAATTGTCCAGGGTTACAGACACAATCTATCTGAATAAGCAGGAGTCTCTAAACAAACAAACAAGAAAAAAAGCCAAACATACCCAAGCGACAAACCACAACCACTGAGCAGCTTGGGATCAGAAACACCCTGGACTGACCCTTCAAACCCCACACCAACCATAGGAACACCTGACTCACTCTTGAGGGAGGGGGGACAAAATTGGATTTGGCCGGGAGTGAAGACTGATCCAAGCATTATTGGGCCAGTGGGACCATAGGACTGTCTGCTCCCTGCCAAGGGAGGGAATGGGGAGTTGCAGAGAAGAAAAATGACCAGATGTGGTGGGAGGGGGAAGAGACCTTGAATAAGGATATACAGGCATGGAAAAAAAAAAAAAATCAGAGGGAAAGCTGAACACAAAGTAAATATATGTGTAGCAATCTTATTTGCATTTCCACCCTTGATAAGCCATGCTTATGATTATTATCCTCTGTATAGTTATTGTTAACTCTTCCGCATTTTAAATTCTTTTTACTGTTTTTTTGATAAATACAAAATAAAGAAGGAAAAAAAAAAAAAGGATGCCTTATGGAAAGAAGTTATACCTCACTAAGATATAATACTTTTCACTAACTTTTGCCTTTGTCATTTTGACAAAAAAGTACCTCATTTTGTAAAATGTTTAAATAATATCTAAATGAGTAGATGTTGAATAGCTAATAAGAATAGGAAAAAAATGACTTTTTGTATAACCATTGAGCACCTTATCTAAACAAGATATATATGTTTTTAAGATTTCATTTGTTTAACTTGTAACATTTCCTTGTGATTGGCTATGAAAAGCAAGTGCAGGTCTTTAAAGTTTTTCTTTTGCCACTATAGCATGAATGCCAACATCATCATTCAAAGAACAAGAAACATTCTAAGAAATCTAAAAAACACCATAGGAAACGATCCCGCTCTAGATCGGTAAGAAAGTAAATTTGCTGGCACACTATACCAGAACATTTTGAGCATTATTATGAATGAATTTATGTTTGCTGTTTAGGGATCTGATTCAGATGATGATGACAGCCATTCAAAGAAAAAAAGACAGCGATCAGAGTCCCATTCTGCTTCAGAACATTCTTCTAGTGCTGAGTCTGGTGAGTGAGGTTTTTTTTTTTAAACCTGTGACACTTTTTTATTTCCTTGTATTTGTATTCTGACATTTCCTTTTATTCCCCATGCTCTACAGAGAGAAGTTATAAGAAATCAAAAAAGCATAAGAAGAAAAGCAAAAAGAGGAGACATAAATCTGTAAGTTTTTGATTTTTAACAAATTTCAAGACTTTGGTCTAGAAAGGATTCCTTTTGCTTTCATCTTCCATTAAAATTACAAGCTTCTAACAAAAAACATACACCAAGGTTTAGATTTTTACCCTGGTCTTCAGGTTTTAAAACGAAAGGAGAATGAGTGAGCGAGCGAGCAAGCAAGCGAACACGTGAGCGCACATGCACACAAGTTCACATGTGCATATGCATACACAAATGTTCAAACAGCTTCCCTTCTGCTGTTGTACATACATAGTAAGTTTACACAGGAGTTTTTCAAAAATGTTAGTGTCTGAGTCTTACCACAGATATATTTAATTAGATTGGATGCTTTTGATTTTCATGCTGCTCACTAATATTTGCCTTAATTTTAATTCAGAACTGTTTAGTTAAGCACTAACATTTTAAATAACTTGTTTTTCATTAATAATTTTGAGGAAGAGTTATGCCTCTGTCTATCTTATACCTGCCTAAATGATAGTTTAGTCAGCAACACTATACAGACCTAAACAAACTATAGTTAATTTGCTTGATGAAAAATTACATGAGTTAAAAGTGTAACTTATTGAGGGTGTTTGCTTGGTGTATTTATATGGGGCCCTGGATTCTAAAGAATAATAATCTCTCTATAGTTACATAGTAGATGTAATCTGGTATTGAGGCTTTTAATGGTGCTTTAACCTATTTAGTATATCCTTTCTGTAATAAGAAACACTGCTTTAGGGCTGGAGAGATGGCTCAGGGGTTAGGAGTGCTGGCTGCTCTTCCAGAGGACCTGGGTTCAGTTCCCATCACCCACATGGCAGCTCACAACTGTGTGTAACCTCAGTTCCAGGGGATCTGACACCAATGCACATAAAATAAAGATAAGTATATTTAAAAAAAAAAAAAAAAGAAAGAAACACTGCCTCTCTTTCGTGAACATTGGAAAAATTCTATCAAATCCTGGGTTCAGAGTGTGGTGTAGTGGCACAGATCTTTAATTCCAGCACTCAGGAGGCAGATACAGGCAGATTTCTGAGTTTGAGACCAGACTAGTCCTCAGAGAGGGATTTCCAGGATAGCCATGGCTACATAGAGAAATCCTATCTCAAAAATTCTTAAAAACAAAACCCTGGGGTTAACAAATTACATTTACCTCTTTAAATGTACCTAACGTAATAAATGCAATATTCTTAAATATTGCCTGCATAAATAATTTATTTTTAACAGACTGTTATCATCAAAATTCTGACCTTTTATTTACATAGGACTCCCCAGAATCAGATACTGAACGAGAGAAGGATAAAAAAGATAAAGATCGGGAAAGTGAAAAAGACAGAAGTAGACAGAGATCAGAATCAAAACACAAATCACCTAAGAAAAAGACTGGAAAGGACTCTGTAAGTACCTAAAATTGTGTCTCTTCTACATTTATAAAAAATAAAAAATGGATACCCTTTTTTAAAAGGATAGGCCTTTTGTCTTGAGTCTGCTACCATTGTAGAAAAGATGAAATTTTCTTCACTGTTCCTCATGAGTGACCCATCTGTTTTAAGTTTTTAAAGATTTTATAAGGAAAAGTTAATAGCATAAAATATTTGTCACTTTAACTTGGAAAGAAAAGATGGAGTCTGAATGGTACAATACCACCAAAAGGTACATTGGGCACTTACTCTTTGATTTCAAAATTATCAATTTTGGTTTTGCTTATTTTGTTGAGACAGGGCTTCTCTGTGTAGCCCTGTCTGTCTTGTCCTCAGATCTGCCTTTCTGAGTGCTGGAATAGAAGGCGGGTCCAACTATGTCTTGGCCTCCCCCATAAGATGTAGAAAGCTCAAATCAGGGTTTCTCTAGATGTCCATGGTTATTGTTGTTTATAGCTCTAGTCTCAAGAAATATCAGTGAAGAGTGGCAGCCTACACTGAACAACAGGAAGTGTGCATTTTAACAACAAGTTACACTATCTAAGTTTCTCATATATGCAATGATGGCAAGGCATACAGTAGCACTAGCCTTCTCTTCTTGGTTTCACCAATTCATCAGATATATCTTTCATTAGGATGTTCTGATTCATTAGCATAGTGTTGTGTGTACTTGCTATTAATTATTATTTTCTTCCTTTGTCTTTTATTGTCAAACAATTTTCCACGGTGTAATTTGATCATATTTAACCCTTTCGCCTACTCTTCCCTTTTTTTTTTATGTTTATGAATGAATCTGATTCACAACTTCCATGAAGAGTGAATCATCCTCTATACTTCTTCTGTAGCAGTAGTTTAAACAAAATGTCTTAAGGTACACTCCACTTTTAAACAGAGGTTGTATCTCATAGATGATACAGTGTTTATTTAATTTAAATCTTGTCTGCTTATTTGAGCATAGTATTTCAAACATTAAAAGTCTAAAACTTATATTGTTATACAGGATTACCCAAAATCTCTATGAAATTAGCAAAGAACATACTGCCTAGTAGTGAGTACATGGCTTCTATTAAGTAGGAATGTTTCATATTTAATTGTGTATATGGAAAGAAGCCAGTATGTCCAAATTTTCATTGATTACATATTAAAATATAAACTTAAGTAGTGCCATACATAATTCCAGTCTTTGCCTTTTTCTCTAATGACATACAAGGTTATTACCCATCATTGGGCTTTAGAGCAAAGCATCTGTTTTTAAGCCCTCTGAAATGTATTTCTGTAAATGAAATTCCATGTTTACTTTGGGATCTTTATTAATTTTTTCTTAACATTTTCAGGTTTTCAGGATTAACGTTAACTGTAATTATGCTGAATGTCTTTGCAGGGTAACTGGGATACTTCTGGCAGTGAACTGAGTGAAGGGGAATTAGAAAAGCGCAGAAGAACCCTTTTGGAGCAACTGGATGATGATCAATAAATTATACCAAATATATGTTTATAGTATGATTTAAAGTGTAATTCAGACCAGGGCATATTTTAAGTTCAATTTGCATAATAACACTGGGTTTTAATTGTGTCACAGGAAAAAAAAGTGCATTTATGTATTGTTATTGTGAACTTTATAAAAGCAAAGGAAATTGAAAATAACTTGATTCTATATCAAGAATCATATTTTCCTATGGTCATAACTGTCTTTCTGTGACCCTTTCTTAGGGCACTGCAGGATGGATTAAAAGTGGCAATTTACAGATAGCTGCAGACGTCTCTACTTTGTTCTAAGTCATGAGGTGATTTGATTTACTTTATAAAAGTTGGATTTTGAAGATATAATGAACATTTTTTTTTGGATAATGTAGTACAAAAAAAAGCACCAGCAACCCATGATAAGACTGCTTTTTTGTGCACTACAGAACTGGTTAAAGCCAACTTAATCTTTTATGGTGAGCTCTTAAGAAATAGGTGTTTTTGATGGAAACTTGGTAGACCTTTAGCGGTGCTGATGAGCGCTGCTGTAATAAAGCCACCATTATTTTTTATGAAACATCTGAATACATTTTAAAAAGGCTTTGAGGGCATTATTTTGAGCATCTATTTTGAGGTGATGTTTTAAAAAAGCGAACATCAAATCAAATTGTAAATTACTTTAAATATATTGCCTTAAGGACCTACTAAAGAATGTGCCACCAAACTTTGAGTGATCTTTGAAATATCCTTGTGGGAGGGGGGAAGAAAAATCAATGTTGACTTAACACATTTTCTTTGAATTTTTAATCCAATCGTTCTCACTCACTTTTTTTTTTTTTTTTAATTGCATTGAGGAAGTTGTAAATTGCCTTCCTAACTCACTGAAAAGTATTGACTCCATGGTACACAGTCTAAAGCATTTCTGATTTCAATATTTTTGTACATTTTTATCTATTATTAAACCTTCTCTTGTAGTGTGCACTAGTGTTTATTTCTACATAAACTACTCAGCTCTAAGGAAACTGTATCATCATTTACAAGATAATAAATCCCTGAAATTTAGTTTCATCCAATGGAAGCTACATTACTTTCCTTTTTTAATATTTACGAACATAAATCAGTGCATTTGAGGTCCTTAAATATGTTTTCATCTATAAATTTCCTATGGAATATTTTAGAAAGGCAATGGCTTAAAGATAGATTACTCTTTACATGCTAACTTATGAAAGTTAGTAATGTGATTTATACTATTTTCCTTCAGTGCAGGAGGGTTTTGCATTTTTTGTTTTGTTAAGTATGATTTAGCACTTCAGTATTATCTAGGGTATTATGTTTGTTCTTTTAATTGGGACTTGCTGAGATTTTTTTTTGGTTCCTTTTAAGCTGAGATTAGAGATAGAGCATAAATTGCTTCATTGCCCTTTAAATGAGTTGGAACAGATCAGTACAACTGTTTCTCCATCCTATTCAGTGTTTTAATTAAATCTAATGGCCACTGTTTAAAAACTCAGAGGAGATATTTTGTTTCTAAATTCATTGCCATGTGCTTTTCTGTAGTGAAATAAGACTTGGCTTTGTATTTTTGAGAAAATGTTAAGTAATCAAATTGCTTGCTTGAGATTAGTCCCCCATTGTATGTTACTCAAAATACCTAGCAACTTTGGCAACAGAATCTCCTTGATGAATTTAGTTTTCAGAGTCTCAATTTAGCAATGGTCAAGATTGCTAATGAGTCTGAGCACTTGACATGATGGTCAGAGATAGTTTTTAAATCATGAATGTGGTATTGGGAGATAAACCAGTAATGTTTCCTAAGAGGAATTAGAATCTGTAAAACATGTTTTAATTCCATGAATAATGATTTTTAAATACAACTTTAAATTTTTGATATATTTGAATAAAAAGCTGTTGATGTATTTTAGCATGTCCTCAGAATAGATGTATTTCTTATAATTTCTTCATACTTTCAAATCCCTATAAAACATTTTAAAACATAAAATATCCCTGCAGTTAACCTATGCAACCCAGACATAGCAAAAAACATAAGTGATTATCTTGATTAAACAGTTTTTAAAAGGCAGTTCCTATAAATGTTACTGTGAACAGATCAATATAACAGAACTCTTGATTCAAATAGAAGTTTTTATATCAGTGTATTGAATTTTTACTTTAGGAAACTGGAAATGTAAATACCCTTGCTATAAAAGATGTAAATCAAGTCTATTCCATTGTCTTTTCCTGATTATCCTATCAACAAACTTTAGTTTTTTAGAAAAATTTAGTGTGAAGTTATTAAACATTGGATATTTTAAATCCAATAGATCATGTTTTTAAATCTTCAGTTTGACCTTAGCTGACTTATCTTGAATACTTGTTCTTCTAGAGTTGAATCTGATTTATTCAAATTGGAAAGCATTTGTTTATATATCAGTTCAGACAAGGACCCTAATGTTGAAACCTTCTTTTGTTCTCAGCATCATTTTTAGTTTACTAATATATTTGGTATCAGGTAAAATTATGACCTCCCTCCAATATGTGATGCTCTTACTTTCTCCTATTCCATCAGCTTTCATGTTGGGAAAATTTGTAAGAGAAGTTAGTATGACCAGTTCAGCATGAGGATAACTTGCATTCTTCCCAAATGAATTTAAATAAAGTGACAAGATTCGATTTTTTTTTTTTTAATGTTAAGTGTTTTTCTTTTTTTTTTTTTTTTTTTTTTTTTTTTTTTTTTTTTTTTTTTTTTTTTTTTTTTTTTTTTTTTTTTTTTTTTTTTTTTTTTTTTCCAACATGTAAAACTATCTAGGTTTTCTGGTAAATTTCATAAATGACTAGTCACAATTGTTTTATTCTTTGGATTTTTTTTAAGTGGGGCCTGATATTGAATAGCATCAACATGAAAAGGGATGTTCCTAGAATAAGGCAATCCATTTACAGTGCTAATTGCAATTAAAAAGTCTATATGCAGTTCTCTGTGAACTGTATGTATGTTCAGATTTTAGTGTGCTGCTTTCATCCATTTAAATGCTTTACTAAGCATTTGGTAATGCTCCTGGTTTTACTCCAGCATTAAATTTTGCCTGTGTTCATTAGACATTTTGCATCCAGAAGAGAAAAAAATTGGACTTACATTTTATGTAATCATTCTAATCAGATAATACTTAGGAATGAGTTAAGAATGGCTTTAAGATTATCCAGTTTTATTGTAAAGTGATATAAACTTAAAAAATTTTGAAGTTTTATGAATAGAAATTAAAACACAATATATTCCTTAAATATATTTCCTTTGGAGGAATCTCTCATCAAATTTTTAATTGAACCAACCTTCCTCCTCTAGATTAAACTATACTCGATATATTTACAAAAAGGAAAAGAAAAATGATGCTGGGTTTTTGGGTTTTTTTTTCATGGAAGTATGAGAGGCTTAGGCTTTCTGATGCTGACATGTGCCAGACTAACAATGATTATTCTGTTTAAGTCCATCTATTCTAGTGTCACTGGTACTCATATAAATTCCTCACCTGAGATTTTCTTTTAATATACACACACACACACACACACAAACACACGTGTGTGTGCATGCATATAAAATCTGTTAATTAGGACTTTACCTGGTGCACAGTAGGCACTTACCAGATGTAAATTATCAATTGACACATATACCCATCTAGCACTGTAGCATCCCATCCTCCATATTAAAGGGCTTAAACAGGCATCATGCAATTAAGCCTTACAACTCAGAACTGATGCCTCATTCAATATTTACTCCCCCAAAAGGCCTAGTGACTATAACTTATGAAGTGTCCAAAGCTTAGTGAGACCATACAATTCAGACTTATAAAATGCAAACATTTTAGGCTTTTTAAAAATTGGATGAGCCATAGTGTACTTCAGAGTGAAAGACACCATATTCTTTGCAGAGCTGTCTTCCATTGTAGTTTGTTTTCCTAGTCTAAGTTTCTTAGTAAGATGATATCTCTTAATCTGGTGTTCTCACAGCTGCAATTGACATTGAGTGGATTGTAATTCAAGGCCATCTCATATAATTGGTCAATGACAGTTGATTATCCAATGCAGCTGTTGTTTACATTTTACAGAGACAGGCTAGCCCACAGCCCTGCTCTTCAGTCTAGGCCATGGGGCAGATTACTTTCAAGCCAAGCCATTTTTTTTGATACTATGCTGTAATTGTTACTAGATTACTTGCTACTGATAGCTTTTTGTTTGTTTTTTGGTCCTGACTATTAACATTTTGGGTAGGTGTTAGTCTCCTTGCCTTCCTCTACAATTGAACAGAGGACTTATTCAAAAAGGTGAGTAATTGGGAAAAGATTTCTCTTTTCTATGTAATCACCAGATTTTTACTTCTGTTTATATATTTCTTTGATGTAAAGAATCTCGTAGCTTTAACAGTAGACCTTTTGTAAATAGAAAAATGGCATATTTTATTAAATAAGTTGGATTTGTGTCGCCGTTTTTCTTTTAAGTCTCTGCCCGCAGCAGTTCTTTGCTTGTGGGTTGAAGTGCTCACAACCCTGTTTCTCAGTACATTACTCATTTTACTTAAAAAGTTAGACTTTATTCTTCTCAAAAGTCTATCAACAAGCTCATGTTTGTTCTTTCTTCAAATCTGTTCATAAAAATGTATGCCAACAACTTTAAAGAGATGAAAAATTAGTCGTTTTGATAAATTATATTTGTATATGCACAGTGGTGGCACACCCCTTTGATCCTAGCACTCAGGAGGCAGAGGCAGGCAGATCTCTTGAACTTGAGGTCAGCCTGGTCTGCAAAGCACCTCCCAGGACAGTCTTGGGCGTTTGGGAGTAGACATAACCAAAATCATAGAGGGAACAATTTTATCACATACTGAATAGTGTTCTGAAATATTCTTCTGCTGTTGTATATTTTGGTAATTCTATAGAAATTACCCATTTTTTCAAAATGTATGTTAAACACCAAACCAGACAGAGTCAGTGATTGGATATTAGGTTACATTTTGTCTCTAGTAGAAATTGACTCAAAAGGGTCATGGGACATTGCTTTGACTTATGAGTATTTGCACATGAACACTGGGTGAAAGCATACTTAATTTTAGTTGGTAATAGAGCACTTGCCTAGCATATGCAAGGCCTGAGTTACATCCCCAACAAAACAACCAAAACCACTAATAACAAAAAACTCAAATGTAACCAAATTTTCCTGGAACTTTACTGCTACAGTTAAGTGTTGCACAAATCCTAATTGATCTTATAATAAAAACCCAGCGCCAAATATTGGGAAAATGCTAAAAGGTCAGAGAGACAGAGGATCAAGATATGTGTTTCCCAAGTACTAAGAGCAGAAGTGTGTGCCACCACTGCCTGTCTATGTCTGGCCTTGACCTCACAGAGATCCAGATGCATCTTTGCCTTCCAAGTGCTAGGATTGAAGGCATGTGCCACCACTCCCTGACCTCTAGAGCTAACTTTGTGGCTGACTCCTCTGATCTTCAGACAAACTTTATTTCTTTAGAGCCTACACAGTATACCACCACAGTTAAGCCTAAAAGTACTTCTAAATGCCTAGAATGATTAAAATGTTTAAAGTATTTTACCAGTTAGCTAGGTTCCTTTGACCACAGCATGTGGGAAAATGAGGCAGGGGAGACATGTTCTTTGGGTTCTAAGATCAAATAACAAGCTATTTGTTTATAAACATGCTAAAGTCTATATAAAACAAAAACCATAAAGTACACAATTCAAGGATGACAGCATATGACAGAATAGTAGTGTAAATAGTTTATTTGCTCAAATGGCATGAAAAGACCGGAAAAGTAACATGACTTGCTTTTATAAAACATTACTAATATTGCTAAGAAGCAGGACCATTAATAGACAAATAAAAGAATATGCCAACATTACTGTCCATTTGTATACTGGGAAATGAGCAATTTTTAAAGTAAATACACACCTTTGGAAAATAGCTTCAGTTTTGATAGACTGTTCAGTATTCTCATGTTCAAATTAATATATTCATTAAAATTAATGATTCAACAAAAAGACAACAATTTTGGCATGTTCTTTTAAAACTATACATTTATGAATGTGCAGGGGTGGCAGTTTAAAGGGGTCTGTAAATAGATGTACTACTGTGAAATGTGGTAACTGACTCTTAAATTGTCCCTGTAGTTAAATATATATATATATATTTTTTAAAAAAACTATAAGTTAAAGTAACATTCAGATTGTGTAGCATAGGCTGATGAGCATTTTTAAACAATATTTACAGGATTAGCCATGGGCTTAGGTAGGAATTAAAGAGAAGTGTAAAAACCATAAAAAACTGCACCAATCTTATAGCAAAATATCTGTACATTTTAAAAGATCATATAACTACACATCCATGAAAAAGGGGACCTTCACCAAAGGGTTCACATGAACACAAATTCAGTGGTTAAATACTATACAATAATTTTTACAATTAATATACTGAAGTACCAAAAAGGTAAGCCAGGAGCAGAATTTGTATTATGAGAAGTACAAATTTAGCTTCATTCCAGTCTTTGACTTTGGAATAGATCAAAATGCCTTGCCAGTGAGGAAGTAAAAATAAGTGACTTAACCATTAAACTCTATCAATATAATCTAAACTTAATTTTCTACAATTTAATTGGAAATTCTCATAAACAAGTACACAAAGCAGTTAAGCCTTGATAACTTAATGTCAGCTGTACCAATATACTTCAGTTTACAAAAGTAAAAAGACCCTTCAGTTGTCAAAAAAGAATGCTTACTGATAGAGCTTGTGGTAAATTCTCACTGACTAACAAGGCACCAACTTCTATTTTAAGGATTGGCCCGTAATGGTAATTTTAGTGCTAATTAATTAATATATTTGTGTGTTATGAAAAGCTGCCTCTAGCTTAAGAACAGTTTCTGTAGTTAAGTCTTACACAATGTTTTATGCCATCTTGCATACTGGTACCCTTGCACAGAAACAACATGAGACAAGACAGACTCCTACTGGCACTGCAGTGAAGCCTGTTTGTACTTTTCTGGGGCTTAATGATAGAAGGACATTATCCTGTGCCAATTTCCTTCTCCCTTCTTACAAGTCCTTAAAAATACAGTTGATGATGAATATGGCTCAAACACAATTTTTTAGACTTCTTAGCAAAGGAAACCCATGGTAGGCATATCCCTGTTATTTACAAATTACCATAAACCAGGGTGGGCCGTAAGGGACAATCACAATGGCAAATAATGAATTTAATATGAAATTTACATTTTGGTTAAAAAACTGAGTAGCATACTGTTGTAAAAAGATTTAAGTCAAATTCTATTGCTTTGATTAATCTGAGCAAGTTACTTCCTCCAATTTTAGGCACTTGTTAACCGGGGTTAAAAGGAGAACCCATTATTTTTAAATTCCTAAGTTTATACTAAATCTGAGCCCTTGGGAAATTTTATCTGTATTGAAGGCTGCAGCTAAATGGTAGCACATAAAGTCCACTTGGGCAGTTTAATGTATATCCTCTCATGAAGGCTGGTCTCAAGGTCATATTGTTATTTCTGCACCATTAATAGAACGCAAGTTCTGATCATCAAAGCGCCGCCTCACACTTCGTCTCACCGCATCGGCTCGTCTGTATGGTTGGTTTCTAAGATCTGTAAGAAGGAAAATGCCAGTGAATGAAGAGCAACCCCAAGTATATCTTAGCAAGACAAAGGCCAGTTGGCAGCCAGTCAAAGCAGCTTGTGTAGAGTCAACTAATGGGCCCTTCAAATCCATAGAGCATTCAACCAAAGACATTTGCCTTTAGTATTTACAATTAAAATAAGATGTAATACTGGTAGGATTCTGAAATTTAGAGATATTTTTTCTATCATGGCCAGTATCTTAAGTATTTTGAAATGTTGCTCCAATTAGAAGCAACCATTTAGTCTTCCTGGAGGGTCTTAAATATCAAAAATTAATTTTACTGCACAACTCTCAAAGCAAGCTGTTCTTGACTTGGTTTTAACAAAAGTAAGACAGGAAGAACTGCAAAAACAGGTTCTGCTGTTTGCACCTATTTGGGTAGTTAAGGAATTAGAAATAATGTTCAGTACCTTACTCCCTTATTAGTCTTTCCTGCCACCCATTATGCTTGTGCTCCAGTCTACAGGTAGAATGGGCCATAGACAAAGTCTACTGCAAATGCAAGGCAGAGTGCTTAACATTTAAAAAGAAAGCTGTGGATGAGTAAGTCAAACAAGTACATTCTGGCTGAAGGAGATACTGCTTTAGTGAGATAAAATGAAGCAACATGAATTTTAAATAAGCACTCTTAGTATGAAGGGATACTTTTCATGAATAAGACTGATAGTCTAGCATGTAGCCTTTTGATGGAGTTAAAACATGACAAAACAAAAAGGTTTGTAATACTAAATAATGGGAGAATTGACAGTATTGTAGACTTATAGTAGGAAATATTCTATATTTGCAAAACATGTAAACTCAGACTTTAAAAAGTAGGCATCTTATATTTAAGTTGATAGTTTACAGAGAAACCAATACTTGGTGAACATTTCTACAAGGCAGAATTCAGTGAGTTCAGTGAGACAGACATACTTTCTTTGGGTTTGTCCCCAACAGGCTTGTTAACTTCTAGCTCCTAAATCACTGTAAATTGTGGCCCTTCCCCTATTCCTTTTCAGTCTAGTCAGAACAGATACACAGTTATCCTAGTCTTTTCAAGGTCCTGTTGTTTTGGGATCCTCAGATGAATTATTTGTAAAATTCCTCAGCTTTCAAAATCTATGGATCATCTCCCTGACCAGTACCCACTGTACCCATCCAGATAAAAACCAAAGTTAAACACCAAAAAGGATTAAGAGAAGCAAGTACAATCAACTATTTTGCCAAGCCATCACAAAAGAATGGGAAAGCCACACATTAATGTGAGGCACAAATTGGTCAGATTCTCACCAGTATTACCCCTTAACCATAAAAGAAAACCATTGAACTGCATATAGAAAGGAGGAAAGCTAAGTAAAAAGTGATGCTTGCCAGCTCTGTGTATCCTCCACCACCGGTGTGCTAGAAGAAATCCTTACCCTCGAGTGAACATTTGGAAATTTAGTGATATTATTCTTCTTTAAGGCTAAACAGAAAACAAAAAACACAAAATGATGGTTAAGTAAAAATGGGATGAAAACAGAAAGCAACTCAATTTAGTGCTTAACATTGCTGGGCATGTTAGCTAGCAGGGCATGGGTTTTTGCTACAGGTTGTATTAGGTTAAACAAGGGAAGGATGAGTGTCTTCCCACCCAGCCCTGATCACCCAGTTTCAAGCTGCTTTGAAGATTGGCTCCAGAAAGATAGACAGTCAAGCAGCAAACAAGCAAGCAGATGACAGTTTTCAGCCTGTTAATAAGCACTGGTGGGTAAGTACACTGCAGAGCAGGCAATGACAGTGACATTTTTTAATTCAAAGAAGCAAGCACACCTAGCGAATAGAATTCACAGAATAGTTGTGCCACAAAATACCCAGTTCCATGTCAATCTCAGCACTGGAGACAGTTAATGGCTATTGACAACTGGTATTACATTCTTAATTCCTTTTTAAATGTAAACACTAAGCTCAGGAAATTACTTGGGCAAATCTTGCACCTGTCCCATTTTCAAGTGCCATGAAAAATGCTATTGGAAAATCCAGCTGCCACTCTCCTAACAAAATCTAGCTGCAGCCTCAACACAAAAAAAGTACTCTGATTTGACATGGAACAGAGTTACCAATGAAGGGATGTGAGAAAGATGGTGGAGAGTTCTTTAGTCTTACACCTCCTGCCTTGCATCTGTGCTCCAATGTGGAACTGCTGCAGATAGCTGAAATAGGGCATGACAGTGAATAGACAACCTGCCCAGGGCAGAGCTATGATGCTGTGAATCACTGAGGTCAGTGTTTTCAGGATTTTACTAAAAGGGTCCTCAGTGTAAAGCTCATAGTGAGTTCCAGCACGCCCAGGACTATTTGCAGTTGTGTTTAACACAAGTCTTTGTGAATTACAGCTTTAGAACCTTTCTTTTTCATACATAGTATGGGTAATTTTATTATCTTGGGTTTGGGGGGAACGATATGTGCATGGTTCAGGTATGGAAATCAGAGGACAATTTGCCAGAATTCGTTCTTTTCCTTTTACCACGTATGTACTGGGGCTTAGTCTTAATTGGCAGGCAATCTCATTGTTCTCACCCATTTAATTCTCCAAGCACTTTACAGTGTGTCATTACCATCTTAGCTCAACATAGGGGCTATGGAGGAAAGTGTTATCTTTAAACTTGTTAGGGCACAGTAAATACTCAGTAAATATTGGCCTTAGTAGGTACTGCTTGCCATTTTGTACTCAAAGATATCAGCCCCCAGCAAGTAGTTCTATTAACTGTCACTCACATCCATATCATTGCAGGTATGTGGTTACATAGATGCACTGGTAGTGGCAGTGAGTGCACAGTAATGACTGAAACACAAAACCATGCAGCATGAAGACAACACAAAATGTATAATGAAGAGGGTGGCATTCCATGCTAGCATAGTGGTTGGTCCTAAGACATGGGAACTTGGGATGGAATAAGAGGGTTTTAAAAAAATCTATAGCAACCTTTTAACAGTATCAGGTGACAAAGAGCAATAGTTTAGTAATGGTATTCCTCAGTGAGAACAGGTTCGCAGAAAAACCGAGACCCACGCTTGGCGGTGCGAGCAGTAAAGGGCACAGTCTTCAGCACTGCATTGAGAATAACAGCCAGACAACAAATGAGAGTAAAAAGCCAAGATCTATTGCATTAGTGCATGGTTAGTGTAAGAGGGAAGATAAGAGAATGCAATATGTATTCAAGTTCATTAAAGTCTAGAAGAAAATTTGCGACTTGAGTGGGGAGTAAGATATGAAAAGTACTCTAAGGAAAAACTATTCTAAGATACAGACAAATAGCAGATGTGTCATTTGTTTTTTTAAGTAATAACATTTTGGCTCTTTTTGTTTTTGAGGCAGGATCTGAAACTCATTCTAGTGAAGTATGGTTTTTGAGCTCCTGATCTTCCTTCCACCAGCCCCCTATGACACTATGGCCAGCCTGTGTATTGGGTTCTTACTGTACAAAGTTGGGTGCTTCCCTAGTCTCAATTTAAACTTGCTTAATTGAACATCCATGCCTCATCTTGCATGGAGTAGAATTTCCCCCATTGCAGAGGAGGCAGAGAAGTGCCTTACAAGAAGCATTCTGCAAGTAACTGCATAATACCTGCTGACACAAGTACATATGCTGTCAAGTACACTGTGAGAGCAGATTGCCATTTTTACCTGTCATTTATGCTGCTTTAGTAACAGGCAAATTCTTTATTGACTTTAAAAATCTAATCTACATATCTACTTAATTTCCCTGTGTTTAACTCAGTCAAAATATTCTATGGTTTTGGAAACAAGATGCTTGTTCACAATGCTGAGTAAGCTACAAAAAGATTCAAGGAATTATATTTTACAAAAACTAGAATTTGGGAAATAATAAAATTTTGACTGTGATAAAAGGCAATGGGGTTATATTTTGGCTTTGTTTTATAAGCATCCATCTCATCTTTAAAAGGCACATACTTAAATATTTCCAAATGAAGTTATTTAATTGGAAATGCATGAAAAGACCAAGGATTGGATCCTAAGGAGGAGGACAAAGGCACAAGCATATAGCAGTTTACTGTTGAAATGGGCAAGGAACATCTGAACATACATCATATGACTGCCTATATTTTAACATATTTTTAAACCTTACCACCATGAAAAATATGCTTTAAGTATCTTAGCTGATCAACAACATTCATTTGCAAATGACAGTGTAGAAAAATCACTGCTAAACAGGCCAGTGGCCTAAGTATCCTGGTCAGTATGAAACCCAGGAGAATTGGTTGAAGCAGAAATCATGAAGCTAGGAAAAAATACCTCAAGCTAGATTAGCTGATAGCAGTTCCCAGTTCTGAACCCTATGGGTTCATCCAAATGAGAAAAGAACTTTTGGTCAGCTTTGTTACTTTGTAGAGAAACCATCTCCATTGTCTGTTAGTACAGAAAATGGATTCTCCTGTAGTATTCCTATTAGGTAAATATGTAGAAGTGGCCACAAAGCAGAGAATTGAAAAGGATGACAAATCAAAACTGGGATAAAAGCCAAGATTGTTCAGAGTGTTGGACAGCAAACAATAAAAATTATTTCAAACCCTAGTTTATGTCTTGCAACAAAATTCTAAATCTGATTAACCCAACTAAAGAGCTTGCCAACTGTTGACCAAAGGAGCTGCAATATCAATATGTGGCTCCATTTCTGCCACACAGTGTGATCACTACAGACCATGAAATACCCTTTACCTGTGATAATGTCTTCAATGGCACCATCTTTTCCCTCATATACATGTCTGTTATCTTTAACTTGTCGCCTTCTTAATTCCGCAATTAACTCTTGCTGCTGCCTCTTTGATTTATGGGAAGGAGACTGAGAAGAAAAGCAGAGACTGATAACACCAATACCCATCTAGACTTAAGAAAACTCAGAGTATGCATGACCTTTATATTGAACAGCCACAGCCAACAATACACACACCATCATCCCAACATTCTGCTCAAATGCCAAAAATTCAGGAAACTTCTGAAAAGACAACAGAAACACTAATCTATGAACACACAAAACCTAACTAGGCAGCAGTGTAAAGGGTGTGACTGTGTCTAAAGATGATACCTACCTTGCTTTCTAAGACAAGAGTCTTTCACTGACCTAGTCTGCCTGGGCAACCAGCTTTATTCATATCTTTACCTCCACCAGTTTGGAGTTACAATCATCTACCACCATGCCCAGCAATTACATAGGAGAAAACTCAGATCTTGATGCTTATAAAGCAAATTTTTTTATTCACTGAACTCTCCTCAGTTTGATTAGGCTGGGTTCTGTGACCATAGAGATAGCTGATAATAGGCACAGACTTCTCAAACCTTGCAGCAAAAGCCTGCCTTTCTTCATGAAATGCTTTCTTGGTGCCTTTCCTGGCTCAAGGCCCTGATTATCAGATAATCTTGTAAAGTTTTTCTGAATATACAACTAAGTTCTTGATCTCTATAAACTTGGAGATGCTTCACAGACACTCCCTTTCATTCTTGAAGTAGTTGAACAGAGTAATAAAAAATTTCTACATGCTGCTAAAAGGTGCTGGTCAGGATCTTGCACAAGTGAGCTTAGACCCCTCTCTACTTTTGGCTTCATTCAGGCCCATCTCAGAAGCAGACATTTCTTACCTTTGGGTCCTGCTGCTCCATTAAGGCTTCTTGCTCCAACAGTTTTTCCATAAGAGCTTGTTCCTGCTTTTTCCTCAGCTCATTTTCCTCTTCTGCTTGCTGGAGACATACAATTTTAAAATAAAGATTGAAAATTGTATAAATAGAAATGACAGTTAAGGCTTCTTAAAGCCATTTGAAAAATCTATCCTGGTTTGGGAACTGAAGTGAAAGAAAGAAGATCCTTCATGACCACATTCCACTCCAATTTTGTGTCTCACTGTCTGGATACGACAAGTCTTCAGACTGGCAGCTGAGCTACACATCAATTAGAAGAACTTTCCTGATGTTACTTGACCTGCACAAATAGTCTCTGAGCCTCACCCCTCTGACCACTGTATTCAGTGATTTTCAAGTGAGTCTTAATTTTTTCCAGAATCTGCTCGCCTAATAATAACAGCTTCTCTGAAAGAAGGTCTTTTACTGGAGAAAACCTCCATTTTCCTGGACTTATACTCCCATAAGGGCCATACTACAATAGGATTCTTGGCTTTTCCCTATGACTCTAAAAATGAGTCAGAATAATTGATCAGATAGCTTAGAAAAAGAAAGACATTGGATTCAGCTCTCTTGACTACTCTCCTGAGGTCATCCCTGCCCAAGAGACTTCTACTGAGCTATAAACTGATGGAAAGTCATCTATTTTGTGTAGGGATATAATTGACAAGTTCCATTTTATCAATAAAGTTTGCATTTTGACATCTTTTAAAACAATACTAATTATTCTTTGACTTCTATATATGTGTATATGTCTGTTGCTTTTGTTACATTTCCTTTTGGAAGGAAAGAAGAGGGCAGTATGTTAAAATTCCCAATATCACTTAATTTCCCATAGTGCACCAAGGTTAGCACCATGCAAGAATGTTGTTCAATGTATGTAGGACAAAATATTGCTAAACATCACTATTTGTCCTTAATCACAACAGCTACAATGATGGCAAGGATAAAGGGTAAGGCAGAGGAGCACACTTGTAAACAAGCTTGACCACAACATCCCAAAGATCACTGAGAACAGAGCAGCTTCCTTTTTACTCTGTTCTATACATGTCCCAAATGAAGCCTCTGAGAGCAATCCCAGCAGTTCCCAGGTTGTTTTCATAATTTTTACATATGATTTCTCTTGTGAACTTGGCCTTAGAAATTTTAATATGAAGAAATGTAATTATAGAACCACCTCACAAGAGCCTTCTAGGACATCTCTGCAGCTCCTCAGCATGGCTAGGCCCACAGGAGCCTGTCTATAGAGTACCAGCAGTTGAAGGGCAGTGGCCTTGCTCCTATCCCAAGCCTTCTGCATCCATATGCTAAGGAGACTTTCCTCATGCTCTCAGCTCATGATAGGACTACCATATTGGGCATGATTAAAGGAGGTAACTAAATACTTTAATTTTAGAGTAATAATTTTAGGTCAAGCTCCAAAGCCATTAATTATCCTCATTTTATAAAAATACTTCTCATTTCTCCCATAGGTTTTTTTTTTTTTTTTTTTTTTTTAACAAAGCTGTATAAAAACAGTTCAAATCTTTTCCTTAGAATACTTTTCTTAAGTCTACCAACATGATCAATGTTAAACAAAGAAAACTCCAGGAAATAGCCATTGTTCTCTGTATCTCTGGATTCCATATTCATGAGTTTATCAAATATAAATTTAAAATATCATCTTTACTAAATAAAGACAACATTTTTCTCATTTTATTATTTTCATAGTGTTGGCAGTGGGTTGATGAGAATGCACCCTGTAGGATCATGCCTCAATACTTAGTCCTTAGTTGATGGAACTGTTTGGAAAGTGTCTTGGTGGCTGTTTTGTTGCTGTGAAGAGACACCATGACCAAGGCAGCTAATAAAAGAAAGCATTTAATTGGGGATTTGATTTCAGTTTCATAGGCTTAGTCCAGTTTCCTTATAGTGAGGAGCATGGTGGTACACAGTGAAGTGTCAGAGAAGTGACTGAGGCCATTATATCTTGATGTACAAGCAGAGAGAGGGAGGGAGGGAGACTGGGCTTAGTGTGGTCTTTTGAAACCTCAAAACATGCCCCAGTGACACACCTCTTCCATGAAGACTCCACCTCAGAATTCTTTACTGACAGCTTAATCAGTTGATGACCAAGCATTTAAATACAGGATTTTACTGTCTTAGTCAAACCAACACAGTAAAGGTTAGTGGCCTTGTTGAAGGACGTATGTCACTAGGCTTTGGGGGTTCCAAAGACCATTGCCAGTGTGCTCTGTACCTCTATTTGTATATCCAGATATAAACTGTGAGCTGGTGCTCCAGCCTCCTGCCACCATGCCTTCTCTCTATCATCATAAACTCTGGGACAATAAGACCAATTAAACACTTTTATAAGTTGCCATATAAAAGGTCATGGTGTTTTATCTTGGCAGTAGAAAAGAAACTAATACAATTGGTGTATATTTTACAACTAATTTAGAGACAAAATATACAAGAAGATATGCACAAGTTATATGCAAACATGCACTGCATCGTTTTATGTATGGGAACTGAAGTAGGTATCACCAAGCTGCTGAAACCAAAACCCACTAAAAGACTACAATGTTTCTGAAGTGCTAGAAGTTTCTAACTTTTGTCTTCCTTGCCATTCTTTCCCAAAGGGGAAAATATTTGAAGACCAGTTTTCTTTTAGTCACATGCTTTTTAAACATTATGGGTCATATCTAAGGATGGGTTCAGATTAAAAGAGCAAAAGCTGCAGCCCTGTACAGCATCATCCTTCATTCCATAACACTGAATGCTAGTCCAAGAAGTCTCACAGCTCAGTCATGTCTATAAACAGCACATAGGATCTCCCTGACTTTAGCATAGGCCACTGACACACCCTGGTTCACTTGCCCCATCCAACAACTCCATGTAGATGTGGATTTTCTATGTCCTTCACCTTTCTTGTATAGGTCAACAGTCAATAACATAGGGCAACAGTGGTGATGGAGCATATCTCCCCTGCCCCAAGTAGGTAGCCAACTGCCTTGTCTTTCTTGCTGAGGCTCAGGCCTGGCTTCAGGAGAAAATGAACCATCATGGTCTGAGGGCCTTGAAAGCTCTCAGCCTCAGCAGGGCCAGAGAGTGATCACCTATATCTGCTGTCCAAGGCCAAGGATGCCCCTGCAGAGGAACCAGGCCACAAACATTTCTGGAGAAGAACATCTGTTGGGAAAGTGGAGAAGAAGGCTACTTACCTTGTAGGCTTTCACAAAGCGAACAAAGACAGGAAAGAACACAGAGGGTGGTGTTGTCTTGGGGTTTTCACCAAAATACTTCACCACGTCATCAAAGGCATCCTGGAAAGAAGCATTTTTTTTTTTCCTTGAATTACATTAGTTGTACTACTGGATGCTATAGGGCAGAAAACTAAAATACGCTTGCCTTGTAGTTTCTGTACTCCCATGGGAATCTCTACATTACCTCTAATACTTCACTAAAGACAATCAGACAATAGTTGGACATAGAAACTCATTTTTAAGACCTGCTGTTTCTTCACCCACCCTCCCCACCTCCACTCCCCCCACTCTCACACACACAAAATGTGCTATTTCTTGGCATGTGAGTTTCCTATGGTTAAGACTCAACTCCTTAAAACACAAGGTCAAGAAGGATCTTGGAAACACTCTGGTTCTAAATAATAACACTTTGATTCAACCACCTTGCAATATCCCCACAAAAAAAGGACAGTCTTTTCTGTGATCTACCATAGCCCAAGCCACAAGCTATCACTAGCCTCCAATTCCCCAGCACTATACATCCTGCTCTCTGACAACACTGTGTTCTAGGTTTGCTTGTGTATCAGAGGTCCCTGGAGTGATAGAGCAGTATGAAGTATGAGACCTATAGAAACCTTACACTCTGGAAACATTGCTTTGGGAGCCCAGGCTTGACATGTTACAGAACTGACTACAAACAGAACTGTGCTAGAAGAAATTAAGGAACAAAAAAGGGACAGAGAGGGTTTCTACAGAACAGCATAAAAGGCTCCACTTAGAAAAGGCACTTTCAAGGACAAGAGTGGGAAAACTAAACATTAGCTGTATAATTAGCTGTCCTAATAGTGGTTTTTTAAAAAAATGCAACATTACTCTCCCAGCCCAGAGCTTATGCCTCAGGTGACTTGAAGGAATTCACTCTCTTGGATTACCTGAGCAATTTTAGCATCATCCTGCAGCTTCTTCAGCTTGCCCTCGTTGTGAAGGATGAACTCTTTCAGCAGTGTGTTGTGGTCATGCATGGTATACTCCCTCTTGGTTAAATCCATTCCCCTCTGCAGCTCCCTGACATCCAGCAGAACATTTTCAAGGGAGACTGGTGGGAAGAAAGCAATACATCAAGGAACTTCTATTGAGAGGAAATCCAGCTGTCAAGCCAAGTTCTTAGTACTTTGTAAGGCTTACCAGGACCTTTATAGCTAGTTCCCACCTTCAGTCACAGATAGCCTTTAATATGAATAATTAATGATACTGCAAACAAACACTACAATAAATTCTTCATGTGCATTAATCCTACTGTTCTAGTAGCATACTTTGCCAATGAGGAAAAACAACATAATGAGATCCTGTGCTCTGCTGTCCAGATTACCATGGTCCAAAGACAGCAGAGGGGATGGGAAAACAATCCCAGCATCTACTTCTTGTACTGGAGACCAAGGTTTCATCTGCATCCAGCCTACAACCAGTTTAGCTGTAGATTCAAATATGCCTGAGATTTTTGTCAACCCTTAATTACTCTGGATGTTTTTGAGATCCCCTAACATTTTAGCAGAGTGCAGAATTTTACCTGTTGAACTTCATTTATATAAAACACTAAGACCTAAGGCAACCAACCTTAGCTTTCTGTTAAGCCTTTCTTATTTCAAGGAATTTGGGGTGAACATTGCAATTGTGCCACCACACAGAGCAGGCACACTCCTGAACTCTTTTGAGCCACTTTCCCCAGAGAAGTTGATCTCTGTTTTGTTTTGCTTGTTACTCTGCTCTTCCCATGGATGAATTACAAATCAATGTGGAACATACTCCCCTTACTAGACTTGTACTGTTTTATTCCCAGGGCTTCCCCCAGTTTTGACCCCTTAATTCTTCTGACAATACCAAGTACAGAGAAAGCACTCAAAACTGATAAGGAGCAGTCCTACCTCACTGCATTAAGAGCATGTGTCAGTCAGCCTGCGTACCAGTTCAGCCAGTAAGCTGTATTTTTCTCACAGGCCTTTTTCAAAGGAAACATTCCTGTACTACTTAGGAAGGTGGTCTTGTTATTTGAACTTCTTAGTTGGAATTATGCTTAAGATCTTTAATTTAGGCAAAGGAAAAAGCATTTCATTCTGCTAGTTGCTTAAGCAAGCCCATGATATATCTATTCCAGTCTGTTTCTACCCACAGTTCAGGCTCTACAACTCAGATCTTATCTTATCCAATAGCAAGAGAACAAAAAGAATGATGGTGGGCAGTGGAGGAGGAACTCAAAGAGCTGGATCTTTAGAAAGAAGGCACTGACAGAAATCACGTACAAGCTGCATTCAACTTCCCCGGGTGGCACCATTACTATACAATCTAGCCCAAGAGGGCTGACATCCTGCCCCTGACTTCTGCAGTTAGTTCTTAAAAGTGTTTTCAGCAGGAATGACTCCCAGCTGAAATTAAGTACCTGCAGCAGCTTTTTCCACATAATGAAGCTCATTATAAAACAGAGTGACTTGTTGATATTTTTCTTTGACGACATTTGATATATAGTGCAACAGTGTTTGTTTTCGGTCTGTTGACTTCGTATCTAAGAGCTGAAAACAAAAGGAGTCATGGGTTAGGTGCAAAAGCAAGGTGCAAGGGTCCAGAGTAAATAGCAGGAGAACAACAGAAAAGCTTGGAAAAAACATCCTCAGAGGAGCCTCAAGATTCAATGCAGAACACCAGACCATTGGTGCTTAAATACCCAACAATGTCCTGACAGAGCATGTGCTAAATACTACGGGAGACTCTCAGCTAGGAATGCTTCACATCTTCATCTTTTATACAAGAATACTACCCTATCCCCACATCTGTCATTCATCTACCTCCCTTAGTGCAAATGTGAAAAGACTCCAGGTGTTACTGCTCTTCAACATGAAGAACCAGAACAGTGATGGAGACAGCAGGTGTGTGCTCAGTGGCTCCAAAGGCAGCAGGTACTCCCTTCTTCCCTAGCTCTGATGACCCCAGAGATACAGCCGTCTGTGCATTCTGAATCTGTGAACTTTACCAATCTCAGACAGAAAAAAAATGTTAAGGAACTCCTTCTGTACTAACTTTTTCTTGTGATTATTTGGTACATAATATCATGAAGCAGTTGCTTGCAAATCATGACATAGCACTAGGTATTATAAGTAAACTAGACATGATTTAAGAGCTAGTGGGACATGTTTAGGTTAAATCTATACACTGCACTATTTCATAGAAAAAGCTTGAGTATCTGAGATGCTTGGTGTCCTGGAAGATCCTGGGTCAAATCCTACACAAATACTATTGATCAAATTATGATGGGCAATGCGGGTTACTGAGTCATGACTGACATGACACTATCAATTAACCATGTTTTATGTGACTTGGAAGGCACAATATATCTGCACAGCCTAAACAGAATGCAATGGAAGACAACTTTGCAAAGGATTATACTTTGTCCATGTAGAAAAAAGAAACTAAATATATATACAACTATATTCTAATTTTCTAAACAAAATTATCTATCTGTCTGAAACATCTTCCCAAGTATTTAAAAAAAACTAAATGATTAGCTGTATTAACTATTATCCTAGTCATTTTCCATCATACTGGAACTTGAGGTAATTGCTATAAAATGCAATAATTTAGCCTCTTAAGGAAAGATTCTTGGAAATGGAAATAGTAGGTGAAGGCTGTAAATATCTGATCCTTCCTGTCAAATAGTATTTCAGAAAGTTTATACCAACTCACCCCCCTGCACTAAGAGGATCCTGCTCTCCTTCAACACCCCACCTTACTCCCCCAGACTACACCCCCTCCCACAACTTGATCTTTGCAGCTGTATGTCCTTCAAGGATAAGATACTCCTCTTAGTTCACACACACAGTTTACATTACACACCAGATCTAAACTCTGAAGTTTAAAGCCATAAACTGCTCCTCGTTTGCTGCTATTCATATAGTTTCCAAGGGCCAAGATGATCTGGAAAAACAAGAGAAAAAAGAAGGGTTCATCAGGAAAGTGTCCCAGGTGCTGAAAGGCAGCTGTCAAGGCTCTGATGAACATAACAAGAAGACTGTACTTGCCTCCAGAATTTTCTTGAGTTTTTGAGATGACTTGATGGAAACAGATGCTGCTATAATTGCGTGAAGTTGCTGGATTCCAATCAGAAAAAGGAAAGTTGGGGAAAGACTGTTAAAGATGGCAAACTAATTGAAAACTAAGAACTAATGATGCCTTAGGTAACCCTGGCATTACATGTGCTCTTAAAACTGTTCAGAGTGACAAGGAATGGGTTAAACTGTTTGTCTGTAGCCAACCCATAATCAGGAAGATTTCAATGTAAGAGTTAACAGCCTCTCCTGGCATACTTCAGTTCCTAGTATACTACCTCTAATCATACACAATTTAAACTTATAAATCATTAGAGATGTCCAAGGATACAAAGGGTAGGAGGTGATGGAAGGGTAGCAATATAGCATCTCAACAAGTTCTCAAAAACAAGTTTTGAACAAATATGCTACTGGAAGCAGAAATTAAGTTTCTTGGGGCTGGAGAGATGGCTCAGTGGTTAAGAGCACCGTCTGCTCTTCCAGAGGACCCGGGTTCGATTCCCAGCACCCACATGGCAGCTAACAACTGTCTGTAGTTCCAGTTCCAGGCAAACACCAAGGCAAATAAATAAATATATTTTTAAAAAAAAAAAGAAATTAAGTTTCTTTTCAGAAACAGAACCAAGGACAAACTGATGTTTCTGACATTCCTAAGTTTCTGTCAGACTAACACAGGGAATGCAAAAGCTGACAGTTTATCTGTACATCACTACAATCTACTTCAGCAAAGTCCCAAAGAAGAAACATCCTCTCTGATAAAGTTCGTGTACCTAGAAATCTCCTGAGCCTTCTGCTCACTATAGATACAGATTTATTTTTGGAAATGAGAGTTACATTTCTAGTCTTGCCAACAAGGAACTAGTTTTTAGTGTCCTCTGTACTTATGTTACCTGAAAAGCAGAGGATATTTACAAACACAGAAAACAATATTCTTTTGCGAGAACAGCCATATTTAGAGATTTAGGTTCACACTATGAACAAGAAATCTTAAATCCAAATATAATATATAAAGTTCTGGAAGGACTCTTTAGAACTCATATTAGATTGAGAGTAATTCAGAGAAAGGTATAAAAATAAATGACTATCTTTTTATACCCCTGCCCTGGCCAACTCACAGGAGTGAGCATCTGAATGCTTTCTGTGAAGTTCCCAATGAAGGCCATGATGGTCATCTTCTGCATGAGTCGCTCAATCTTACTGAACTGCATCATGAAGCGGTCTTCATCTGACAAGTTCTCCAAGGGCTTTCTCTCTCTCTCATAGAGCCGGAGCACTTTCACCTCGTTCTCAGTTGGCAAGAACCTCATCAAACACTCAACAAAGTCAACTGGAAGTGTCTTCAAGTCAAACCTGAAATCAGCGCCGACAGGTCAGTGTTCTACCCCATCCAATTCAGCTTGTCTACTAAGTCAATGGGACCTAGATTCAGACAGCTGAACTGCTGAAGCCCCAGCCTGGTGCCGATCCCAACTAAGCACCAGTTACACTGATAAGCCAAACCAAGCTCAGGTTTGAGTGATATTATCTTAGAGCTCCAGTTAGCTATGGCTGTTAGAAATCAAGAACAGAAAACAGCATGCAGTATTAAAGCTGGAGCACAGGCTGGTAATGTAGTCCAAGGGCAGGGCTTTAGACTTTGTGAACATCTGGTGAATTTTGTAAGGTGTTTCTGTCATTACATTGCTTTCTCTAAAGACAAAACTCAAATTCCCATTCTATACAGATATTTTGATATAGGTACACACATTCCTTGAAGGAACATCAGTTCTCGGGAGATGTTTGCTCAGTTTGAATAAGTATTTGCGTAATTCCTATTTTATTCTCCAGCCAATGTTTGTTCAGCAAAACAAAGGAATTACCCACACTTTAGTATGACAAACAAGGGATATGAGATTAACACCCAGATTTCACACTATGTTTCAATATTGGAAGTAAAAAAAAAAAACTACGGAAGAGTGTATGTGATTATGATCCTAGCGAAAGACACAAAATTAGAGCAAATGATATCTTAGGGTTAGTAAGATCACCAGTCGGAAATTATAAAAAAAATTGGTTTCTGAAAACATCAATAACATCACTGGTTACAGGAAGAATGGGAAGATTTTTCTAGGAAATAAATAAAACCACTACCTTCTGTGCAATTTAAAAATTTAAAAGAAAGAAAAAGCCTTCTTTAAAATGAGCAGGAATATTAAGAGCAAAAGAATCCACATTCCTGTTGTCATGAATTAAAATATGCATCTGTGTCATATTTGCAGCTGACATTGAACTGTAGCATTCCACAGATGCCATCAAATTTGGAATCAGCAAATCTGGATACTATCCAGATCCTCTAGAGAAAACTGCTGTCTCTCTCTATCCTCAGAATCTGCCCCACTCAGCTCTACTTCCCTTTCATGTTAGCACTTCTGTAGGCCTATATATAAGAACAGTCCCAAGTTAGATGTTCTAAATCAGCAGTTCTCAACCTTTCTGTTTTAACACAGATCTTCATGTTATGGTGACCCACAAACATAAAATTATTTTCATTGCTACTTCATAATTGTAATTTTGTACTGTTATGAATTGTAATGTAAGTATCTGGTATCATGATATCTGATATGTGACCCCAAAGGTGTTGCAACACACAGCAGGTTGAGAACTGCTATTCTAAACTGCCAAATGGCATGTGAATATGGGTATAACGGTATCCTCTTCGTTCTGAAGCCATAGCACACAAGGAAGAAGGGGTGTGAAATGTAGGTACCAAGAATTCCTCCAGCTTTGCACTTAAATCTGGCCCCCATGCCCATTACCTGCTGATTTGTACCCTGTTTTCTTCCTTGGGCTGAGTTCTCTAGGATCTACTTTCCACGTAGAAACTTACACATGAATAGCTTTGCATATCTCATCAGCAGTCTTCCCAGCTTTCCTTAAAGTTATGGCAAGATTCTTGGCTCTATTCGCTTCTAATAATGTCACTTTACTTGATCCCTTCTGTGTGATTTTCTGCTTGCTTGAAGAAAGATCAATGGCAGGACCTTGGGCTTTTGTTTTGAATATTTCCTCAAATTCATCCACGTTTAAATCCTAGGGTAGAAAATAATGACATTGGCAAATAGGATCATATATTAAAATGAAGGCATTACCAGTCAGCAAAAACCTTTTTATGTAGACACTTTCTTAAGCAAAGGCCTTTCATTCTGTTGAGTGCTTCATCCTGCATGGTTTGCTGTACTTGTGTTTATGTTGGGGATCCCATGACATTGTATCACACAGCCAGAAGTAAATGTCCAGATTTTAGCAATCAAATACATTTGCTTTAAATAGTTAATTTACACAGATATCTGCCACGGGCCAAATCCATGAAACCTGACAGTACAATCATTGAGTCTTTAACAGCTGTTTATGTTTTTGTACATTAAAGGACAGGGCTGTGCTAGACATACATTTTGTGGCAAACAATGAAGATATCCAAGACTATTATTTTTAACTTAACATCTTAGACATAGTTTTAGAACCATCTTACAAAATCATGTCTAGTTTATTTTTTGATGTGAAAGTACACATTTTCACATTAGAATATAGAAACATTAGATCTCTTACAGTGATGCTTGCAGGCAAACAGGACAGCCTCCTGTGCACTGCAGCATAGTGTGCACCTCTAGTTTATAATCAAGAAGTAAGATACCTCTAGAATCCGCTCGTCATCAATTTCATTGAAGACTGTGCCATTGATCTGGTTGGGCTTCAGAGCAACCCAGTTAAACACTGGCATTCTGAACTTCGTCTTGATCGGCTTCTTAATTTTCACAGCTGAAGATGTCAGAGATAATGAAATTAAGTCCTGTCTAGAACCTCATAAGCTTCAGGTCTGATCAGACAACAGTCCTTGCAGATGACACTGTAACACTGGAGGAAGATGGCAAGAGGCACCAGGTGACACTAAACAGAGAGAGCATCTGGTCTTGGCCAGAGCCATTTGGTTGCATGACACTGGACTACTATAAAAGCTGTCTAGGGTTTAGGGATTGAGTTTATTTGGTTTTATTGGGGCCATTAGACTCTTGTTTTCTGGTTACAATATTAGACAATGTGATTCTATAGCAGAGGGAAAATACTATCCTAAATTTTGACAGCCTCAACTATTGTTCCTAGAACATGTGTTTATAAATAAGCCTTAAAGAACAGTCAGGGTCTACAGAGAACACTGCCTTGCCCACCAGGAAGATTACATCAAAAATAATGATCTTCCGATAAGAAAGCCCATTCCTGTGGGTGACTGTGATAATGACATTACATTGGTTGCTGAGTCATTTTCAATAGACTAGAGACTGTCAATGGTCTACATCAGAGAACAGTGAAGAAGACAGAAGGGGTACCCAGAAACCATAGGCTCCTCAAGAATGCCACAACTCCTCCCCTTTTAAAGAATTTATTTATTTATTTACAGTTGTTTATTTATTATAGGTGCTTTGTCTGTATGTACATCTCTGCATACCAGAAGAGGGCATCAGACAGTTGTGAGCTGACATGCGGATTCTGGGAACCGAACTCAGGACCTTTGGACCACTGAACCATCTCTCCAGAACCCACCCTGTCACCCCTTTTTAAAGTAGTCAGCTGTCTTTATCTAGATGTTGTCAGTGAAATAGGTAAATGTACTGAAACAGAGAGGATGGGTTAGGGATCTAATATTTACATGCTAAAGAGAATGTAAACACCTCTCATTTTTGAGAAAACAAACTTAAAAAGATAACTACTTACAAATTCTATGTATCAATTATACATCGCAAACAAGGCTTTCCAAACCACATATATACATGAAGCTGCTCTGGGTGAGCCTCACTATTCAGTTATTATAAGGAAAGGGAAGAGAAAAATCAATGCTTCAGGACTGAAAAAAAACAAAGGTGACGAGCACCTAAGGTTTTATGTGGCAGGTTACCTGCCTCCATTGATATTTACTGAAAAGGTAGACACACAGTGCCTCTCATTTCTCCAGAGTTACAAATGCCATAGAAAGAGAAGGAATGTCATCAGATAAATCCACACAGAAGCATGCAGCAACACAGAGACACAGCTTTTGCCAGAACAGGCTTTCTATCACCAAACATGGCACCCTCAACCCCATTATCAACAGTGTTAGATTACTGGTCATACTTACTTTTTGCCTACACTACCCAGGAGAATCAACGTCCTCTACAGACAAATGCTTTCTGTAACTGGCTTTTCTTTCACAATGAGTAAGGGGTGGCAGTAAGGGAAGGGAGGGTGTGAAATAAGATGTTGGGATCTCTTCAATCCAAGTAAGGAAATTTTTCCTGACTTCAGCCAGGCATAGCGTCTAGTAGACAGCATGGGGCTACAGGTGACAATGACATACACTGTGACCCCAGGACTGAAGCTAAAGAAAGTGGTTTTTAATAGTGGTTGTTCCATACAGTGAGCCACAGATGGAGGGAGAGTCCTAGAAAGGTATGGTCAATGGTTTTCCTTTATTCTCCTTATTTCCTTAGAGTATGGTCCTCGTAAGAGTGGGAAGGTCAGAACTGACTACAAAAACAGAGTGCTAAGAACAAAACATTCCTTCTCTCAAAGGGAAGGAATAGAATACGGCCTGTAAATCTAGGCCCTAAAGGAGGCCCTAAAGTTCAGGTTCAACATGTGGGCAAACCTGGAGTCACAGTCAGCCAACACCCAGACTACCTAGAGACATAATGTCAAATGCAATGGCTCAAAGTAGGATGGAGTGGATAGATGTCAAGGTACAGGGTGACCAACAGAACACACAGCAAATACTCAACACACTTGGTGAGAAACAACCTACAGAAAAGCTTGATTGGCCCATCTTTTGTGGAAGCAGAAAAAAACAGAAAATACAAAATAAATATATATATTAGACACAGTTAGAGTCAAGTGGCCCAGCAGTTCACACACTCTTAGCATAGAATTTCATGCTTTGTGGACACATTTCAGTAGCACAAAGCCAAGAATTCATTCCCCTGCCTTTCAAGACTCACTTTGTGGTTTTTATTTATATTTCTGTATTTTCCCCCTCTGGGAGAAAGAACAAAAATGAAACAAAACAAAATATTTTGTTGTAGAGGTCGCAAGCAGTCATAACAAACTGCACAAGCTATTCCATAGGCTGTAAACAAGTTCTTACTAAGATAATCAGCCCCAGTTGAACAGTAAGAAAATGCAAGCCTATCAGAGAAGGAAGGCCACCAATCGCACAGGAAGCCTGTCACAAGTGATCTGCCTCAGGAAAGGGAATCAAATCATCCCATTAAACCTGAAGATGTGTGTTACTCTTCAAGTGCATAGTTCACACTACTAAAATTTTTCTTTAAAAAATCCAAAGAATTTTCTTAACTAGAGATACTCTATTGGCACTTCCTTCTGATTCCCTGCTCTGATCACGCCTGCCCAGTGCAGAGCTGGATATCCAGCCACTGTGGACCTACTGGCTCAGAGGTTTTCCACAAGTACTGGGCATATCAGCTCAGCTCTGCCTCTTAGTTCTACTGAAAAACCCTGACTCTGTCAGGCCTCTGGATTCCAGAGAGATAAAAATCATTGAACAAATGAGGAGAAGATTTTACAAAATTAGCTTCAATTACTATGCACTGAAAGCTAAATTAAGCATAAGTATTAGGGAAATTAGGGACACTGCAGAAAATTCCCAAAGTTACTGAATGCTTAGAGGAACTTTGTAATCTTATAAAACAGAATATATTTTATAATCATTAGTGGACATTCAATGAGATAAAGAGGACTTCTTCAATCTATAGAACTACAGAACTCTACTTTGCATAAAAACAATGTTGAATTTCTACCTAGGATAATCTGTTATAAACAGAGCTCTGTACCATACATTTGAGACACTCCAGAGTCAATAAAATTTAAAAACAAAGTAGTAGCAAAGGCTGAAAAGAAAACAGATAGGGAGGAGGGCATGGTCCCTTGAAAGAAAGCTCACTCAGACTTGCAAACTCATTTCCCTGCCACAATGTCTGAATTCTGCTTTAGCTCATGGGAATGCAAGCGGATGCTGAACCACGTTAGCGTTTGCAGTGGAGGAAGCAGCAGCTCCGGGTGAAGCACAGTAGACACATCTCACAGAGAATGCTCATCCAGGGCTACAAGGAAAGCTTAACCAGCAGCCCAGGTGCACAGGACAACAATGGCATCCACAGTCAGTCCCCAGAACAGTCTGGTAACAGAACAGACACCCAGAGACAGTGTGAGCTTTGTCATTTACATTTACAATCCAACAGCTCCACGGTGACTCTCCGCCTCTCCTCTTCTGAAGCACTAACAGCTCTAGGAGAAAGTATTAACAGGGAAGATCTTGAAGGGTAAAAATAAGCCACAAATAAAACTGACAAGGTATCTTATCTGTATCTTTGATAATTTTTTAGATATCAAGGGTGGCAGTAGAATTAGATGTAAGGTGGGCAAGTGTGCTTTAAGAAAGTTACAGAAGGCTGAAATGATTGCAGGCACTTGGAAGAATTGGGGGGATGCACAGATAAAGCTGCTGACAAAACCCTTCAATGGATTGAGAAAACTAACAACTATCATTTAGACTTGGATATTTCAGAAACCACCACAGCCTTGGAACTAGAGGCTAGCAGGGCAGCCTCACAGTAAGAGTTCAGAAATGGTTAGAAGTGGACCCAAACATCACAGGGTCAGCCACCTCAGAGCACAGGTGCCCATCATCACAAGACAGCCACCTCGGAGCACAGGTGCACATTGTCACATAAACAGCCACCTTAAAACACCCAATAACCCAGAGTGGCAACTTCAGAGCAGTGTTAGTGTGCTGGTTCATTTCTTGTCAACTTGACACAAGGATCATCTTGGAAGACTAAGAGTCAACTGAGAAAATGTCTCCATTAGATTGGCCTGTAGGCAAGATGTGGAGTGTTTTACTGATTAATGATTGATATAAGAGGGCCCAGGCCACTGTGAGCTGTGCCACCCCTAGGTCCTCATAGAAGAAAGCAGTTTGAGTAAGATATGAGAGCAAACCAGTAAGCAGCATTTCTCCATGGCCTCTGCATCAGCTCCTACCTTGAGTTTCTGCCCTAATTTCCTCCCTACGTTGCATTGGTTATGGTGTTTATCACAGCAATAACCCAAAGAAAACTAAGACAGTTATACAGTTCACCCAGGAGGAGAGCTGCCACAAGGCGGTAACCTCAGAGCAGGTACTCAAACAAGGACAGTCACTTCGGAGGGGAGTTGCTTAGTATCACAGGGACAGCCACCTCCGAGCAAGGTTACTCATTACTACAAAGCAAGCTACCCGGTATCACAGAGTGACAACCTCTCAGTAGCACAGGGTGGCAACCTCAGCACAGTGCTGCCAACCATCATAGGGACAGCCTCCTCAGAACAACTCTCAATGACACTAACTGAAAGAGGAAAATTTCATTTCCAAAGATCAAAAATGGAAACTGATTTCAAGGCTGTGGAGCAATTGTCCCCTCCTCTGGCACCCGCCTCCCTCTCTTCTAATTCTGGTAAAGTAGGCACACCTTTATGTCCTAGTGAGCAGAAGGACATGAATTACTTGGAAGCTTTTCAAATCATAAAGAAACTGTTGTTAGTATCACTTTCCCTTAAAGTTTAAAACTTCTAGCAAATTCTGACACCTACAAATGTTCAGAAGACACGCCTGCAAGCCTGTATCGGGCATTTACTCAAAATGGCATGCTCTCCTTTACAGATGGCACTCCAAATGTACTTAATATTAGCACCTACATCAGAGCTTTGGCCACTGGAGGTAAAGACAGCAGAAGGCTGGGTGACAAGGTCAGGACTCCTGCTAGGAAGAGTGTGACACACGCTATTCAGAGGACAGTGCCTCTCAAGTAGACAATCTCCCCTTCACCAGTTATAATAGCAGGAATGTCCTTCTAAGGGATGGATATGAACAGATGAGAAAGATCTAATTTCTGAAAGAGCAGTTTTAGCTCTCCAGAAGGAGAAAAGAATCAGGATTTCTCACACAAGTCCTTCTGTTTTTCACCCTGTGCTCTCACCTGCTAGTCCTGAGTTGAAAACTACTGTAGGCGAAGAAGTCCCAGGCAGTGGGGGTGCTGAGGGAGGTGGGGGTGGTGGCAGAGGAGGAGTTGGCACAGTCTCAGCTGCTGGACCCGGGAGTGGAGGTGGAGGAGGAGGTGGAGGAGGGGGTGGAGGTGGCGGGGGAGGAGGTGGCGACATAGGTGGTGATGCTGGTCCATTTTGCGCTAAAGAAAAGAACAAAATGTCATGTGCACATAAAGCATAAGAAAATTGGGATGGTCAGAAGGCTCATCCCATAATGCTAATTAGAGGCTGAGAACCCACATAAAAGTGGGGTGAATACTGACTCTGCACAAGTGGCCTCTGATCTCACCCCATATTGTGGTCTACACCCACACATAGGCAAGACTCGTATACAACAATAATAAGCAATTAAAATTTTAAAATAAAATAAGCATGTTAGGGGGTGCTTAAAATGGTAAACATTTCCTTACTGACAAATGGAGAAATATTATATCATAAGTGAGATGAAGATTTACAACCTTAATCTCAAAATATAAACTTTTATTGTAACTTATTGTATCTCCATTATGTGTGTGACTCCATGTACCTGAGTACAGTGCCTGAGAGGCCACAGGCACAACAAAGCCTCTGGAGTTGGAGTTACGGGCTACTTAATGTGGCTGCTGAGGCAAACTCTGGTTGTCTAGAAGAGCAGTACATACTCTTAACCACGAAGCCATTTTTCCAGCTTCTCAAATGTAATGTTTCTTAAGATAAGAAACATATAAAGGTAAATCTCTACCCTCCCCTCCAGGGCATCTTACCTGCTTCAGACATGTCTGATGATGGAGGTAGTGGGGGAGGAGGAGGGAGTGAGGATCCTGAAGAGGTGGCCCCTGTGACTGGTCCTACATAGTTACCCACTGCTACTTCTGACCCCATGGGCAATGTGCCAGAGGCCACAACTGGCAGTATGGCAATGTCCCCATCTCCTTTCTTCTGAATTTTAATGGTCCCTTGTTTCTCCAGTTCATGAATCTTTTTTTCCAGGGTAGACTGTCTTTGAATGGCTTCTTCCTTTTCTTTGACCATTTTCCTTAATGTGTGAACTTGGGTATTTGCATCTTTGTAGATTTCCTGCAAAAGAAGTCATGGTCAAAATTTTGACTTCATAGGACAATCCCAGTTACACCTAGTAGGTAAACATTACACCTACAGGTGGAGAGAGAACATGCACTCTGACATTTGGAGAAATCTCTGGAATTCAGCCACGGCATATGGAATCCCAGTAATTACCAATTGAACTAAATAATGCATTCAATGTATTCTAGCATTTGCTATTGTTAAGAAGTCCTTCTATTTCATAAGTGGAGTTAACTCCATTTTCTCCATGGGCAGAAAAGGATGGAACAGAGATGATTTTATCCCCAAAATTGGATTTGGAACATCCAACAGGTACTCTGGTGGTTCAGCATTCTTTCTTTCACAAATTCTAAAATTTATTTGTAACTACTAGATATACATTAACTAACAAGAGACAGAGAGTTCTAAATCAGATTTAACAGAAATCAGACTAGGATTAAAACCTCTGCAAAGACTGGATGTGGTGATGCATGCCTTTAATCCAAGCACTCTGGAAGCAGAGGCAGGTGCGTCTCTATGAGTTTGAAGCCAGTCTGATCTACGCAGTGACTTTTCAGGCCAGCCAGGGCTATATAGTGTGACCATGTCCCAAGAAGTTATTTAGTAAATAAGCAAGTAAACAGACTCTGCAAAGTCTGCAGTTACCTATTCATGAGCTGGGGGCATTGCTTGATTTCTCTGGCCCTTATAAAAGCTCCTTGACTGAGCTCAGAACAGCAATTGTTAGAATATTTTTCCTTTGGTATGTATGTAACTAAAGAACTCAGCTTCCCACCACTTATTACTTATCTTTCTCAAAGTTTAGAGTATAAAACAAAGTTAAAATTCAATTCAAAGGCTATCCTGGAGGTTTCTATTAAGAGACCATGGACATTCTGTTGTGAGTGGCTTTGTGGAACTGAACTTTCTTGCTGGGCCTTGAATGTGTTACCTCTCAACATAGACCTCCAACAGACATGGAAATCCTTCACATCCTGTCTATCATTAATAATCTAAATGTCTGAACTTGAATGGAGTCCATATGCCACAACTTTATCTTGATGATATGCCATGAAAATAAATATGCAGAACTAAATGTAGGATGTGTCACAATACCAAAGAGCATACACAGCCATGATAGCCATCACATAAAATGTGCCATTACATTAACCATGGAGTGAAGGCAAGCCATGAGTCTGAAAGCCCTCCATGCATGTTGGTTTTATGTTCTACACAGTTCAAAACACATGGCTAGTACTCCATAAAGGACAGATAGGCAAAATCAAATAGCTAGGATTATCTGAAATAAAATGCATTACATTTTTGATTTTGGTAAATACCTTTAGGTCTACCCTGTGTGGTGAATTGTTTCCATGGTAATGAACAAATCTGGTTTTGAGTAAAAGCAAAGTAAATGAATACAATGAAAACCAAGTCCTAATAAAATAAGGTGGCATGAATTAAATCCATGCTCTATTTTTATTTACAGCCATATGGAGGATCCACAGAATCAACTTAGCCTTTTCAAGGTGGGAAAACACTGTTGCTCCCAAAATTTGTAATATGAAAATACTGAAGCTAGAGTTTTTGATTTTGTACACATGTGTACATATACCTTACATGTACTTTTGAGTATTACCTTTGAGATGTTTGGAATAAATGCACTGCATCAACACATTCATTTGAGATGAACATGGTCTGCATTGAACAAGCCTAAAGCTGGAGCACACTGAATTCTCTGCCATGCCTAGCTAGGTAGCTGCTGCCAGCACACTTACCTTGACAACATCCAGTTCCTTATTCCTCTGCATGAGTTGCTTTTCCAGTTCCACGATCTTGGACATGGCTTCATTCTCCGTGTCCTGCAGCTTTTCAGACAGCTGACAAATGGTGACAAAGAAACGGTGTCACAACACACATCATTCTGCCCAGGTACTTGGGTCCTGGGAATATACGCCCCAGGTAAACACTAGAGTCTTGCATATATTCCACAGGTTATTTTCTAGAAACATTAATTTTTGAACTATGGTTCTGAAGACATTTTTGTTTCTAGCAAAATTAATAGTATATATGGGGCTAGAGAAATGGCTCAGAAGTTAAGAGCACTGGCTCCTCTTCCAGGGGACCCAGGTTCAATTTCCAGCACCCACATGGCAGCTCACATCTGTCTGTAACTCAGGTTTCAGAGGATTTGACAGTTTCACACAGGCGTATATGCAAGAAAACATGAATGCCCATGAAAGAAAAACAAATATTTTTTTAAAAAAATTAATAGTGTATATGTAACCTCCATAAATCCCATACAATAGCCCCGTGTTTCAGCCTGCACACCCATGTCTCCCTCTATGTCCTGGAGCTAACAAGAGTAGAAAATATTAAGACAGGGTAAGAGTGGAGCGCCACCTTCCCATCGCCAAAGGAATCAACATGCAGAAGCTACTGTAAAATGCTGATCCAAAAAACATGGCAGTGTCATATTAGTCAGCTACACAAAGTACTATGGCTTGCTTTAACCCAAACTACCCAAATAATGGCAGATACTTGTATAAAAATCAATATAGAAAAGCTCTGAAGTGCTGGCTAGGGAGGAATGAGGGAGGGAGGAAGCCACGTGCTAAGTAGTTCCTTGTCACACAAAGTTCTACAATCAAGCAACTTGTGATTTCCCACTGGATATAATCACCGGTGAGGGCAACCGTGGAGGCAAGGCAGGAGAATGGCTAGAGATTCACAGGTTTAGAATGTAACTTCAAAGAGAGAAAGAAGAAAAAAGAAAAAGAAAAAAACAATCTTTTAAAGGAAATAATTGGACCTGTGAACTCCCTTACTAAGCAGATGTCAATGACGTCAATGTAGTTCTGAAAGTAAGGAATTGGAGTTTATAAATGTTTTAACTATAAACCATGGGAAGACTAGTTTCACAGTGGTGGTAAAGAATAAAATAAACACAAGGAATAATCTAAAATAAAGTGTGGTGGGAAACAAAAGCATTCTTCAGAGAGAAAATAAAATATATGTATGTATATAATATGTATGTATGTGTTTTATGTATATATGTATGCATGTGTTTTTTCTTTTGGCTTTTCAAGATAGGGTTTCTCCGTGAAGCCTTGGCTGTCCTGGAACTTGCTCTGTAAACCAGGCTGGCCTCAAACTCACAGAAATCCACCTGCCTTTGCCATCCAAATGCTGGGATTAAAGGCATGTGCTGTCACCACCCAGTGAAAAATAACATTCTTACAAACAGAAACAATTCACTTTATAATAAAGAAAAATTCCAATCAAATCATGACAAGAATTTTGTTTCCAAGAGCACAGTGGTAGAATACTTCCTGGCATATATGAGGCCCATGGAGCACTAACTTGGCAGGAGTAAAAAGAATTTAGCTATCAACATGCTTGGGTTTTTGAGAAGTCTTACTTTCTATTTATTCTTCAATATTAAATGTTAATAACTCAAAGCTTTTGAATTCATATTAACTTGTCTGTGGTTAATAAATTTCCCTTAAAGAAAATTGGGACCTTGCCCTGTTGTGCAGTTGACAGGATACCAGGAGGGCCTGCTTCTTCAAAGAAGACCATAGTTGACAAAACTCAATGATTTCCTATAAAATATCTACAGTTGAAATGAACCTGATTAGAATCTGGGGCATTGCTATGGAAGATTTCTATCAGAGATACAAAGCAGTTCTTCCCCTTGGGCTTGAATGGCGCTTTGAGAAAGCCAGTCATCTTAAGACTCGTTCATCGGGTGGGTTCCCTCTTTTCCTTTCCCTCTAACTCTTACACTGTCAACCATCTGTGTTGGCAACTAGGAATGACTGTGCATGTGACTGGAGAAATGAAACCAGGAAGGCGAGTGGAAACAAAGCAAGGATTTCTCCTGAAGAAACATCCCTTCCTTCTTTAAAGAACCCAGAGGGAACCTGAGGGATCGCTGGCCCATAAGCTGCTCCTGCCTACACTCCAAATCCTTTCCCTGCCTGCCCCAGCTGCCTGCCACAGAAGTCGACACACTCTCCTCCTAGACCTCAGTGCACTTTCCTCGCTGAGATGCACTTACATGAGAGATGTTTTCTTCCAGTTCTTCCACCCGCTCCAAGGCCGCATTCTTGGTCTCTGCATCTTCCAGCAGAGCCCCCACATCAAACACATTGTCTAGGTAAGCCTGGATCTGTACTTGAAGCTTGTCACTCTCTGTGTGTTTCAGCTTCTAAAAACCAATATTCCAGAGAAAACAGTATTAATTTATGTGTGGACGTAAAACATAATTACCTAACCCTTTACTCATTCTTTCTCAGCCAGGTTTAACACATGATCCTGAAGAGAATTACAACATATCCCTATGAAGAAGGTATGACCAGACTATTTCCCAAATACACATGTGCATGCATACAGGCTACATGTACACACATATATTTCCCTCATATCCTTCCGACTTTAGCCTAAAATGTTTTTTATATAGGTAAAATCAAGACCACAGAGACATTAAAGAAGGATTTAAAATGGAATGGCTACAAGCCGTGTAAAAACTAAGTGGTGTCTATGGAGAAGATTGCACTGGAGAACATCTTACCAGGATGGCAATAGGTGGCTGGGGGCAGAGTACAGTTAGCTAGGAGCTACCAGTTGTATTCATACTTGACTTTGGGTACTAGAACTCACCCTGCAGGATTCCTTTCCTAAGACAGTGCCTTGCATGAAAAGTTCAAGGCTACCTCAAAAAAATGAATCAGAAAGTATCTTCCAGTTCACTGTTTCCCAGACCAAGAGTCCTGAAGTGACTCAGCTAGCTAGCTATTCCTCAGGTGACATTAGAAGCTGAAGTAATCAAAGAATCTTCCCTATGAGAACCACACATTATGACGTTCTCTGGGAAATCATGGGGCCAGAATAATATCTAGAACAAAAATGATGCCAAAGAGATAATGAGCATATCAATGACCGCTTGCAAAGAAAGGTACCTTTATAAACAAATAGAATATTTATTTATTAACGCATATAATACTGTTCTTCTAGCCATCTCTATTCATCAGGGTCCAGTGTCAACATAACACAGAAGTACAGGTTTGAAGGACTGGCGGGTTTTTTTGGTTTTGTTTTGGTATCTTTTTTGGGGGGAGGGGGGATTCAAAACAGGGTTTCTCTGTGTATCCCTGGATGCCCTGGAACTCACTTTGTAGACCAGGCTGGCCTTGAACGCACAGAGATCTGCCTGCCTCTGCTTCCTAAATGCCGGGATTAAAGGTCATGCACCAACACTGCTTGGCAAGGGAGGTTGGTAGTTTTAAGACAAATTTCACATTACATACTTTCTTTCATTCTTTCTCTTTAAATTTAAATTAAAATCGTACAGTTTAACTTGTTTTAAAGAGAGTATATTTCATCTTAGTTTAAAAGACAGACACAAAAAAAGAAATATGAAAACAGCAAGGAACAGAGAAGCAGCTATATGCAACTTTCCCACGACTCACAGTAAATAATGGATGTGGACCAATGTCATTAGCTGCCATGACAACTTAGATTCCAAAGCAAAACCTCACAAAGCTGAACCTGTAACACTGACAGGATCTCACACTCCTGTCCTTACTTGTTCAAATCCTGAGTAAGCACTCAGAGATAAAGGATAAACTTTAATCTCAAAGCATGCCAGGCGTGGGGAAGAGGTCAATGTTTTCTGCCCTCCAATAAAGTGGGTGCAAGGTGTGTAATTCCCTGGATTCACACATAAAAAGATGAGCAGCTAAACTCTAGACACAGCAAAGGGAAGGCATTTCATCATTTTTATATTAGCAAACAGTCTGGAAATTTAGGTCAGTAACCCCTGCCCTACCACTAGTGGTCTCCAAACTCAACTAAACTATTCACATGGCAAAGAGAAAACAAAGACTTCCTGACAAAGAAGGCACTGAAGTACATCTGTGAATACCACATGTATTTTCTGTTTCTTTATTGAAGAACTTCAGGGAACTAGCGGGCCCTTCTGTGAGGCAGCAGGACAAAGAAACTAAACTCCTTTCCCCAAGAAGTGAAAACATGTGTTCCACAGCAACGAACGCTTGATGCACAATTATCAGCTTCAGGAGAAGTCTCTAGTGTCCTTTTTCTTTCTTTTTTCTTTTTAACGCTCTAAGCATTAATTCATTCTACAACACCCATGGCTGGATCTTGCCTGGTTGGATAGGGAAAGTACCCTCAAATTTTTTCTTCAGTTTCGATAAAGGGTACAATGAGACTTGACCCAGACAGAGCTCAAAGTGAAGTGAAGATGCAACAATGCTCCTGGAGGCTGCCAGACTCCAGTACTAAAAGGCTGCAGGCAATGAACCCATAGATGTCCTAGGAATCCTTTAGCTGGCAAGCTACATCATTCAAACTGGCTCCCTTTAACTAACATGGCAATTGTTAACTACATAAAACTCTGCGTGTTCTTTAGTTCCTATAAAGGAAACCTCCGAGACTAGGCAATAAATCTATTCTTAAAATTACATCAAAAGAGATAGTTATACTCACGTCCAAGTACTCATCCAAGCCTAACTTGGTAAATTCATACTGGAGGTGAACTCTGAAGTTCATGTCTTCTACTGAATGGACTACAATATTAATAAATTGCATAGAAGCCACCTGAAAGAAAAGTTCCAACGGGTTAAACTAGTTCCAAGTGCTTTCTCCCAATGTAAGCATATTCAGAATATGCCCGTCACTCACAGGCCTCTGTTTCCCCAATTCCTTTTCTTTTAATATCACTAAATCTCCAAAAGAAAATCTTACCATTTTTAATTAAAGAAACCAGAGGCATCAAAACAAGAAACTAGTTCACAGTCACTTAGAATGGCTATAATTTTAAAAATGTATATAATATTGGCAAAGATGTAGGAAAAAAAAATCTCTCACCCATTGCTATGGAGAATGTAATGAAGTTTGAATTGAATTACTCAGTGTTAAACACCCATGTTTGACATATGACTTAACAATTCAAGTACAAAGAGAAATAAACTTTTTCATATAAAAAGTACACAAATATTCACAATACCATATATACCAACTAACTATAGGAAAAAACCCAGTGTCCATCATGTGATAAATAAACAAAACTATAATCATGTGATGGAATAGTCGGTGACAATAAAGGAGAATGAAGTACTGATACATGTTAAGTATGACTGAACTTGAGGACTTCTTGGTAAATGAAAAATAAAATGCCAGTGAAAAAGAACCACCCATTTGTGTGATTTCACCAATATCAAATGTGCAAAGCATCCCAAACTATAGAGACAAAAAGTAGATTAGCAGATACTTAAGGCTGAAGGGTAGAACACACGGGAAATGATTTTTAGTGGCATAGGGACCCATTAAAGGGATGAACGTGGTTATAACTGGACTGTGAATGGTTAACACACACCAAACCATGCACATTCCATAGGTGAAGTAGATAGTATGTTAATCTAATTTCAAGAAAGCTGTTCTTAAAAAGTTATATAGGTGTATAGAGCAAGCTACAAATTACTGCACAGATATAGATCATAGAAAATATGAAAATTAATACAGAGTAACATTCGAACCATGTTGAACCTCAATGCAAGGTAATTCAGCAAATCCACTTTGAGCTCTATTTTACCAAAGGTTAATAACTAATCCTGTCCACCTCTATTCATGGAATTTCCCAACTGCTAAATCATAAACACTTTGGTTGTAGTGCTTTCTCCCAAAGGGTGATCATAAGACCTGCTTCAGAAGGAAATTCAGTTCTCAGTTTAATAAATAAAGAGATGGATTTCAACAGACCCATAGTGTTTTCAACAATGACAATCTATTGACAAGGACAATGTCTTATTCATGTTTGCCCTCTATAGCATGATCCAGCAGAGGCTTTGGGAAGAAGGGGAAACAAACAGGATCCAGATTCACAAGCATTTGGAAAAACACTTACTGCCCCCAACTCCTCGTTCCCAAGGACTGGAACTCAAACTCAGTCTCAGGCACATTAGGCAAATACTTGACCTCTGAGCTTTATTCTCAGCTCCACCTCCATTTATTTTTAAAAAAAAATATTTATTTTTATTTTAAATGAATTAGTGTTTTGCCTGCATATATAATTGTGTAAAGGTGTCAGATCTTGGAATTACAGACAGTTGTTAGCTGCCATGTGGATGCTGGGAATTGAACACAGGTCCTCTGGAAGAACAGTCAGTGCTCTTAACCGCTGAGGCATCTCTCCAACCCCACCCCCATTTATTTTATCTTTTATTTTTTGTTGTTTTTCTCTTGAATGAATTCTTTTTAAAATACGTGTTTTCAACTTCACATATTCTAGAATCCCCTGGGAAGAAAAGTTTTTAAGTCTTTTTTTTTTTTTTAAGATTAATTCATTATGTATACAGTATTCTGTCTGCATGTATGCCAGAACACCAGAAGAGGGCACCAGATCTCATTATAGATTGTTGTGAGCCACTATGTGGTTGCTGAGGATTGAACTCAAGACCTCTCTGTGAAAGGGCAGCCAGTGATCTTAACCTCTGAGCCATCTCTCCAGTCCAGAAAGAAGGTCTTAATGAAGGTCTATGTATATCGGGTCAGTCTGTGGACACATCTGTGTGTTTGGGGGCAGGGGAGGGGGATGTCTTAATTGACTGATGTGGAAAGATTCAGCTACTCTAGGTACTACCATTCCTTAGACAGAGGAACTGTCAGTTTTATTTTTCAGTTCTTTTCATCTGTTTAAAAAAATGACGGAAAAGCTTTCATATCACATTAAAAGGATCTATACGATTTAATATGGGGAATATATTGTTTGGGAAGCTGGGAAAGTCAATGAAATTTCCAATGAAGCTTATCAAATCTCTCATTTTCTGGAGAGAAATAGGGTTAGATTGTTCCAACTTTCCTTGTTGCTTCTGCAAGTCTAAACGATCTGCTGAGTCTCCTGATAGCCTATGAGCCAAGGCGGTACACAAAGACGGTCACTTGAATCCAGGAGCATACTGCACACTGTGGCCTGTAAACAAGGCCTTTAACCTAAACATAGGAGTCAAATAACAGGAAATGGGTTCTAGTTTGTGTGCAAATGGCTCAACTGTTTTAAGGGACTGAGTGAGGTAGGCAATGCACAACACAGCCAATTGCAAAGAGAGTATATATATATATATGTATATACATATATGTATATATAAAATCAAAAGGGTGGGAGTTCTTTGGCTATGGTAGCTAATAAGAGCCAACAGGGAGAGCATACAGTAAGTATAGTTGGGTACTTTTGATTTAAAAAACAAAACAAAACAAAACAAATTCGAAGATTTTCACCAAAGAAATGATTGTGTGAATATGTGTGCATGCCTTGCATAGGCTGGCTTCAACCTCAGCTTTTCCAGAACAAGAAAGCTCCTCTTAAGAAGCCATGGAAGAGAAGCTGGCAGTGAGCCAGTACCCAGGGCTCGTCACATACCTATCAACAACTTTAGCCTCACTCATTCGAATCTTAATAACAAGAATTAAAGTCATTGTAAAGGTAACACTTGTTTCACCATTTCACATTTTAAAACACAATTTTACAAGCAAATATCACATCTAATGGGACAGAGAAGCTCTGTAAAGGATTTTCCCTTCCTGATTTTAGAAGGAGCTGAGGCTAGGATGTACATATATCTGAGAGCCAAGGAATGAGTTTTCACACAGAAGACCTAATATGTTTCATGTGTTACAGTTACTGCAGTGATTCAAGTAAAAACATGATTTAGCACAGGTTCTGCATGCCAGAACTGTTAGGACACCCATTTTATAGGCAAAGTGATCTAGAGAAGGAACTCCTGGGGTCCAGAAGTTCTGAGGAAGACTGAACTAGGTCAAAGGCTGTGGACAGAGGTGCACTGAAATGGAATGGCTCAGGACACCTCATGAGAAGTTCTGTCTTGAGCCCAGAATGAAGACTGAGGTGAAATTCAAAAATGCTGAATTTCCTGAGGCCCACAGAGCTCCTGCAGGGCCACATGCTCCTGACTGTACTCCAGACAGAGCAGGAAGGAAAAGGAGCCACAGAGAAAAGGAGCCATTGGGCCTGTCCATCTAGCTCAAGCCAATGGTCCACTTAGCAGAGCCAAGCACTTTAATCTCTGAGCATGTGGTCTAGAGAGGGCACTGACAGGGGTCAAAAGCAAAAGGTCAGGGTACCATCTAGCTCAGGACTCTATGTAGCTGGCAACTCAGCTTGGTGGCTGTGGACATTCATACCAGGTTCTGACTTCCTTTACCCTGCTACATAGCTTTCCATTTACTATAAATTATTAGCATTTTGTCCGTTGACTTCCTTTACCCCACTGCATGTTTTTCTCATCTATTTACTATAAACTATTAGAAATTTGTCCTTTAATCAAATGAGTAAAACTTGAAGGAGCAGCACAAAGGAAGCATACAGATGAAGAGAAATGTTCTATAGAAGACTGAACTCACCTTCCTACTCTTTGTAGCCTGTCGATTTGAGTGTGGCATGTTTTATGGGGACGGGGAGGTGCTGAAAGTGAGTTTGCATTGTTGAATGTAACCAAGATAACTCACCATAAAATCTATGTTATTATCTTCATTTCTGAAATGTTCCATCAACTTCTCAAAGCGCTGCTTTTCTCCACATACCTGAAACACATATTGTTATCATGTGTATAGCATTACAAACATAAGCATTCCAAAATTAGCTATAGAAATTTTAGCACTAACAATTATTTTCAGAATATTTTTCTCTATCTCTATTATACACTTCTTACTTTTCTTCAAAACTGGTTAGCTAGCAAATGGAAGTATGAAGCAGACCAGATGCAGGTCCTTGATTTCTTTTCCAGATGGTTTTGATGTTATCAAATGTCTTCGTCCTTCAATGTTTTTGCTCTTTCCCCAAGGTTTTTAGTATGTACCACAATACAATTCACAGCCAAACACTGACTATATATTTCCTGTCTTACCAAAGTACACATCAGTCAAAGACTTACTTAGATAATTTGGTATTTAAACACCTTGTAAGGAAGACTGATCATACTCTTATGTCTGCCTCAAATAATTTAGGGTATGACACTATAGCATAATTACAACACAGTGATTACAAAAGGTACACTCTGGGAATGGTACTTCTTTATCCTTTGAAGGTAGACATAGAAATTTGCAATTTGCAGTGATTTATGCAATCTGAATCTCTCATATTTTTAGCTCAAATTAATGTTTCCATTGAACACATGAAAGAAACAGTAAAATATTCAAAACTCCAGGGTCCCAGGGTATGTATGGTTCATCTACATAAAAGTTAAAGACAGAAAAAAAAACCCTACAAATTTATATCAAAATAATACCTCTATGAAGACTCGCTAACAAAAAAAAAATTAACCTTAATTCCGACACTGACCTTCCATAGCTTTGTTGAAACCAAACCCTGTACGCATTAATTACTCATTCTGCCTTCAGAGAGGATTTACTTGAACTATATTCATGCTAAATTAGGCTACACATGTTAATGACCACATACTCTGATGTAATTTTTCATCCTAGGGATATCTAGACTAATCCTCAAGAATTCTTCTAATTTGGCATTTCATAATGGAATAATACAAGCTTTTAATTCAGTCATGTTAAATCCTATATGGACAAACATACATCTGAAAATGAGAACAATTATGAAAATAGAAAGGCCATCTGTCTTACTTCTTACATCTTCAGCATCTAGAATGATACTTAGCATAGTGTAAGGTCTCAATATTTGTTGAATTGTACCAAATAGAAGATAACAAAACTAATTTTATCAAAATACCATTCACAAAGGGTAATGGTGGACTTACTTCTATTTGCCATCACATTTTACAAGAAAAGAACCATCTGAAGGGACTTTTTAGTCAAGGCTCCTGGGCCAGCAGTGACACTGGGGAAGTGCAGGTGAACAGCCTTCACCCTACAAGGACCTTCAGATCTTAACAAGATTACCATTTGCCAAGCTTCAGCTCACAGTTTACAAGATTCTGGTTACTACTCCACATTCACTTGTAACTGCCTAAGGTAGTTTGAAAGAAAATGGCCCCAAATGGAGGTGCACTGTTAGGAGGTATGGCATTGTTGGAGGAAGTGTGTCACTATAGGGGTGGGCTTTGAGGTCTTAGATATGCGCAGGATACCACCCAGTGTCTGAGACCACTTCCTGCTGCCAGTGCAAGATGTAGAACTCTCAGCTATCATGTACCATGGTAGAGAGCTACCTATGCAGCCCCATGTCTGCCTGCACACTGCCATGGTCCACTATGATGATAATGGACTGAATCTCTGAACCGTAAGCTGCGACCTCAATTACATGTTTCCTCTATAAGAGTTGCTGTGGTCATGGTGTCTCTTTACAGCAACAGAATCCCTGACTAACACGCTGAAGGAAGCAGGCAAAAGCACCTTGGCCTGAGTACTGCCATTTGACTTCAGACTCCATTTTACCTGTGGAGTGAAACAAAATGTAGGTTCCCAAACTCTAGGGGAGCTGAGAAATTTCCAAAGGCTGATCAACCTCCTCCCTAAACCATAGGAACAGTCGCTATATATCTTTAGTTCTCTAGAAACATTACAGCTAGTCCTAACAGGAAGAACAAAGAAATCTGATTAGATGAACTAAAGGTACATCAGTTAACAATGATGGAACACACAAGAAAAGTCTCTAATCTTTGATTTCTGACTGGTGAAAACTATAACTGTAACCTGGCAACAACTGTTTATGAGTTTTGTGCTTATCAACCCTGCTTCTGCCCCTAATTAGAGCTGTCAGGAGAAACAAGGCTCACAAGTGTTTGTCCTGCAGCCCTGATTGATCAGTGACCTGCTTACATTGTGATTCATCGTAATCTTTGGAACTCATAAATGCTGTCTTTCCTTCCTTGTGGTACACAATGGAATGGGTGTAACAGCACTGCCTTAAAAAGAGAAGGGCTGAAGACAGACCAACACTGTAGCCTCTCTGAAGGAAAGAGAGTCTTCAAATAGTGAATTATCTAAAGTAAATTATGCCTTTGAAAAATGCTAGTCCCTGGAGAGTCTAACTCAACAGTCCCATTGAGTGGAGGTGACAGTGGCAAGCATCATTTTAAAAACACATGGTGGCTCACCACATGGAAACTCAACCACATGTAACTACCTCCAGTCTGTGGAGTCTTGTGGCCGTTTTGGGAACTGTACACACATACTGACACAGCACATAAATAGACAATTAAAAAGAAAAAAAAAATCATTAAAGACACAATGGTTGTTTTGATGTTCCAGAAAGGCTGAGGATCAGAGATCCAAGCACATCATGGGCAGCCCTACATCCAGCTGGTCCCTCCTCCAGAGAGTATAGGTCAAAGTCCTAGAAACAAAAGGTGTGAAATACAGGCAGTGTGGCTATTGCTCCTCTAACTGTGTCATCAGCATATCTTACCAAAGTGTTGCTTGCCTGACTGATGAAAATACCGCAGCCTTGTCATTGAAAGGGTCATAATTGCTAGGCACTGGTGGTGCATGCCTTTAATCCCAGGAGGCAAGTGGATCTCTGTGAGTTAAAAGCTAGCCTGCTCTACAGAGTGAGCACCAGAACAGGCTCCAAAAGCTACAGAGAAACTCTGCCTCAAGAGAAAGGGAGACAGACAGAGAGAGAGAGAGAGAGAGAGAGAGACAGAGAGAGAGACAGAGAGACAGAGAGACAGAGAGAGAGAGAGACAGAGACAGAGACAGAGAGACAGAGAGAGAGACATAATTAAAACCTGTGCATTCCATATCAGATTCTCTAACATTAGTATTTTATTCACAGGAGAATGCTTTGCTTAGCATTGGGAGGGTGGCAATGGCACTACAGGAGGCCATCTTTGATCTCCTAAGAAGTAGAGAGTGATTAATGTTCGGTTGAGCATATAGGCATGCAGTAAATTAGAAGAAGCAACAGCCTCTGTGACAGTGAGAATACAATTCTAGGAAGGCAAAGCCTTTCAAATCAAAGAATGCTAGGAAGTTGAAAGGGAGATTTGACAGCCTGATTCCTTTAATTTATGAATGAGTTTGACACTCAGGGAAGATCAAATAGTCTGGGAAAGGTGAACAGAGTAGCAAACCATGTCCCTACAGGACACTGACTCCCACAGATTTCAGAGTGCCCAGACAGACAAATTCCACTTAAGATAACACTGAAAGGGCCAGGAGGCTCAGTGGTTAGGAGAGCTTGCTGCTCTTACTGAGGACCCAAGTTCTATACCCAGTAGCCATATTGCCTGGCTGACAAACACCTGTAACTCCAGCTCCAAGGGATCTCATCCCCTTTTATGACCTCCACAGGCATCCTCACTGCCCTACCCCTAGCACACTGGGTGCTAGCTAGGATTAAAGACATGTGGCTTTGAGGACCGTTCTAATTAAACCATCTCAGAAATAATACTAAATGTATAACAAGCAATAATAGGTTGATTTATTGTCAAGATGTCCCCCTCAAAGCATTGTGGTATCCTGGTATACACAACAGAAATAAGCACTAAAAAGAGCTTTCAATGTTTTCATTGAGAATACTTCATTCTGTCAGCAAAGAAATTCAGGTCAAAAACATGCATGCTATGAAACAGATAAACATGTCAAAAACTAATGGATTAAATACCTTTCTATTTACAGCTGCTTGGTGAATATGTATGATGCCATGCTACTGACAGTGACAGGAAACCAGGAAAGGGTCTGCATGGCTGCTCCTGGCTCTCTCAACCCCTGCATGCTTACATACCCCTCAGTAATAAATTCGGGTGACACTCTCCGACACGATTCCCTAGGAAGCAGACTCTCCTTCATTTCCGCTGAGGGAGAAGAAGTGTGCAAACCAGACACACATTTGTGTCTATGTGACATGAGCAATCATTAAACAAGTGTAGTTTACAATGCCACATGAAATGGAAGGTGTGTGTGGGAAGGGTGATAAATGTCATGTCCAACATCGATGTGAAGTTGTTAGAACATGCTGCTCACATCTGGACCACCCTACATACTAGATCAAAACAAGACCAACATGGCTGAGAGAACATACCTCTTCTCTCAGAACTGACCTAGTTTTAGAAAATTGGTGAAAGAACAAGACATTGGTTTTCCACTATTTTCAGAATGTATACATTGGCTATCATGAGAATGATATGAGTCATCAAAACATTTGGCTAAAGGTCAGAGAGATGGTTGAGCAATAAAGTACTTGACATACAAGCCTCATGACTTGAGATCAAACCCCAGAATCCATATAAAGGTAGAAGAACTCTCTCTGTAAAGTTGACCATAGACTTCCACATGAGTGATACATAACACATGTGCCCACACACAGTCACACATGTGCAGTAATAAAAATGTAATGTGCATATGCATAATGAGAAGCATATTCACACAGAGATATATCTGCATACTATGTAACACAGCATATGTTTTCCATTGACCAGCAAGATCTTCATAATGTTGGATGCAAAGACACTTAAATTTAAAAAGTCATACCATGGGTCGACAAGATGGCTCAGCAAGTAGAAATTTGCTGCCAAACCTAAAAATCTGTGTTCAATATCCAGGCTCCACATCATAGAAAAAGGATTGTCTTCTGACCTCCAGATATATACATGTTCACAATCATGTGCATGAATATAAAGACACACAAAATAAATAAATGACAGTTTTGTTTGTTTGATTTAAAGTACATTGTTGCGGGCTAGAGAGATGGCTCAGCGGTTAAGAGCACCATCTGCTCTTCCAGAGGACCCGGGTTTGATTCCCAGCACCCACATGGCAGCTAACAACTGTCTGTAGTTCCAGTTCCAGGCAAACACCAAGGGAAGGAAGGAAGGAAGGAAGGAAGGAAGGAAGGAAGGAAGGAAGGAAGGAAGGAAGGAAGGAAGGAAGGAAGGAAGGAAGGAAGGAAGGAAGGAAAAGAAAGAAAGAAAGAAAGAAAGAAAGAAAGAAAGGAAGAAAGAAAGAAAGAAAGAAAGGTTTTTTTAAAAAAATAAAATAAATAAAGTACATTGTTGCAACTAAAACTTGCTATTCCTGACCATTTTTCCCCCACTTGAGATGGTCCCTCTACATAGCCCTAAATGGACTGGAACTCACTATGTAGACCAGAACTCACAGAGATCTGCACACACCTCTGTCTATCAGGTGGTAGGATTAAAGGCATGCACTGCCATGCCTGGCACCATTCCTGACTTCGAATTGCACATTCCTCCACTGGCTTTGCTCCACATCCACAGGAAGAACCTGGGAGGCAGTATTGTATGGATAGACTCTAAGAGCTTCAGAAAGATGACTGCTCCTCTCTGCACTTTGCTATTCCACCAGGAATTAGATTCTCCCTGCTGGAGTACCAGGAATCAAGTAAATAGTGGACAAACTACAACCTACACACTTGAGAAGTAAGTGCTCTGCTATGAACTAAGGGGCATTTTCATTACAAATTCCTGTGTGACAGTTTTCATGAGAATGGCCCCCTTAGGCTCATAAATTTGAATGTTTGGTTCCCCAGCTGGTGGACTGTTTAGGAAGGATTAAGAGGTGTGGTCTTATTGGAGGAGGAGTGTCACTGGCCCACATCATGCCTAGTCCCATTTCCCTACCCCCACCCCGTCTCCATCTTGCAGAAAGATGCAAGCTCTCAGCTAATGCTCCAGCACCAAGCTAGTCTACATGCAGCTATGCTCCCTGCCATGATGATCATGGACTAAGCCTCTGAAAATGTAAACAAGCCACCGGTTAAATGCTTTCTTTTATAAACTGTCTTAGCCAAGGTGTCTCTTCACAGCAATAGAACAGAAAGCTGGTGATAACTCAAGCCCACGTGAATAAATTCATCAACCTGGATTAACAGAGTGATATGAATATGCTTACCTTCAAATTCCCAGACCACAGATTTTAACCGGATAATGCAGCCACTGGCCACACATACTTGTGGGATCCCATCTAATATAGTGGCCCCTCTTTGTATCTTTAAATTCTAACACTGCTGGAAGTGAGGTGCTGTGAGGTCAGAAATGGTGCAGCTTTGTCACATTAAATATGATCTTTAAACCGGGGCTATTCAGCTACAGCTCTACCACACACAACCAAGCTGCTAGTTCAGGCAATTAATTTTCACATCTTTGAAGCTGTAGATTGTCCTGCTGGCTTGTGGACCATGCTTTAGGAAGACATATCAGGGTAGGGATAGCAAGATGAATCAGTGGGCAAAGGCACTTGCTATCAAGGCTGAGCTCAGTTCCCAGAACCTTCATCATGGAGAGAACAGCTCCTACAAGTTGTCTTCCAACCTACACCTAGACACACACACTCACACATACACACACAATGGGGGGTGTAAAAATGAAGAAAATAAGAATTATAGAGTAATTAATGGCAAACAAGTCATAAGGATTACAGAGCTATAGAGGACTCCAACAGTCAGGGTGAAGTAAAAATTAAGCACTCATGAGGAAGGCTTTGCTACTTCCTCACACATGGTGGGTTGTCCTCGGCAGCCTGCTAGGATATTGGGGCAGGAAAAAACATCTTCTGACAGTGTGTTCAAGAATGAAGGCCCAACTCTAGCTTAGCCAAGCTGGTTCATTCCCACTTGGGAAGCAGATAAATCCTGCCTTGCTGAGATGAGGCAGCCTCTCACATGGGAAGTTGAGACATCCTCACTAATGAAAGGCAAGCAAAAGCATAATCCCAGCCAAAGTCACCACTCCGTACTTTAGCGTCTGTTAAAGACATTTCTGAAAGACTCTGAAACATCTGGATAAACCCAGAGACCTGGATGCGAAGGAATGTGGTTGAAAGTATCTCTAACGGTGGGAAGTGATCTGGAGATGATTTCCCTGGAGGCTCATAACTGAGGGCTGGCATCACTACAGCTTCATAATTAACAGTATTTTCTTGTGGACCCCTAGCTTCAACCCTACCAAGGTCACCGACCATCTGTGCTTCCTCTTTAGCTACTACCAGGGTACCCCACCCCCTGCTCCCACCACACACCCTACAGCCTACTAGAGGCCTGACTACAAATGTTTCTGAGTTGTCATATAAATTTAAGCGCCCCTGGCTTAAGCATTTCCTTCTTGCTCTGTTGCCTGGCGTCTCCCTCAATACTCTCTTTTTCTCTGGCCACAGTAAGTCCCTGTGATCTGCAGGACTCTCTGCAGGAAAGCACCATTGAGAGGAAACTTCTGGTATCCTGACTGGATCCCCTTCGGGGCCTACTAGAGAACAAAAGTTCCATTTTCTTTTTCAAGGCCTCATGATGCAAATAATTATTTTATAGTTATTTTCAGTTGAAAAGCATCTTTCACCTTCTTTTGCAAACACCCACAGTCTGATGGTTACTGATCCTAGTGCCCAACAAAACCACCATTCTAGGGTGTTCTGCAACTGCCAGGACCTTTTACTTCATACATAGACTCCTAATAGCTGCTGTGATAGAACGAGACCACTCACTGGACTCGCTGGAGGCTCTTGGAATTTAAAAAAGAAATGTTCATATTGAAACACTTTAAAATGGAACCACTTCATCCTCCACCCCCCAAAAAAATGGAGTGAAGGTCTGTCTCTGCTACAGAGACACTAGACTGAGGAGATGATGTTTCACTAATACTACACACTCCTGTGAAAACTTCAAGCATTTCCAGATGTTTCTAAACATCCAGATGTTCAGAGGCAGACATCTAAAGCATCCAGAATTAATTTTTATGTGTGTATTTCACTGTGCTACATAAAAAAAAATCTTGACAGAAGAAGGGCTAGTGACACACTAAAACTTACATAAGAAAAGTATGTCACCACTCCCCTACAGAGAATACACAAGGGTCCACACATAAATAACACATCATATGTCATTTAGTGTAGAATATTCCCAGGGTCAAGCTTGGATCTCTTCGATTTCACAGAGACCTAAATGTTGTCCTCGTTTTTTCTTGGCTTCACTCTGATCAGGTGCATCCTCTGAGTGCACCCCAGTTAGGTCCTGAGGGAAGACAGGGCAATTCTTCAGTGGTTGCTGAATGCCCTCTTGACTACAGCAACAGTACAGCATGGGTCTGGAGCAGCACTTTGACCACAGACTCTGGGACCAGCTAGGGTAGCATCTATCAATGTATGCTTTCCCTCTACTCAGTTCCCCACAGATTAAATCCAGCAAACTCCCACCATAGATTCAGAGCCCTTGACTACAAAGATCTGATCTTAGATTGGCCAAATATCTCAGACCAACAAGAGGAAAATGCTTGAAGGTTATTCAACAATGGCTCCCACTCCTCTTTGTCCTCCTCCCCACATTCATCCAACTGAAACCAGGGAATCCTGTTCTTGGCCAGATGGAGTCCTTTCTACCCAGTGTAAGGTAGATTTGGGCAGCAGTTCTTCCAAATGATTTGTGAGCATCCAGGACTCCTGTGCCCTTTTATAGCATGTGTGAGTGTTTCTATAATAATAATATGCTACTTGTCTTTTCTAGATAGCACGTGCACTGCAAAGATAAAGTCAATGGAGATGAAATAGTGAACAAATAAACTGCAGTATCTTGGCTGGAATCAAAGTAGTGGTACAAAATTATACTGGCCTTCAGTGTCCCCAGATCAGTTACAAAGTCTCTGCCTTGTTTCTTAAGAAGCCAGTTTCACTTAAGAGATGCAGTAATGGTATTAATTTTATTATACATTTTACATAGACAAAATGAGAATTTTACAAGATGAAATGAGGTCTGCTTAAAATAGTCCCACTATATACACAGGACCAGTAAGAAAAATATCCTGGATCATTCCAGCTGCAAGGCCAGCTACTCATTTTTCTAAGTGAGAACGTGAGAAAAAGTGACAAGCAGGATAGTATTGCCTTTCTGTTTTTAAGATTTATTTATTTATTATGTATGCAGTATTATGCCCACATACATGCATAAAGGTCAGAAGAGGGCACAAAGTCTCATTATAGATGGTTGGGAGCCACCATGTGGCTGCTGAAAATTGAACTAAGGACCTCTGGAAAAGCAGTCAGTGTTCTTAACTTTTGCCATCTCTCCAGCCCCCCACCTCCCACAAGAGTATGTGCCTGGAATCCAGGCACTGGAGAGGCAGAAGTGGATCAATTTATGACTTTAAGGCCAGTCTGATCTACTACACTGTGAGTTCCAAGACAGCCAGGGCACACAGTGAGATCCTGGCCTCTACCTCAAAATGTAACAAACTGTAATTACTCAGACTTATATTCTTGGTAGATTTATCCTTAAAAACAAACTAAATGAGCCTTTAAAAACAAATGGCAATACTTTTGTAGCCAATGATTAAATGGTCTATAAAGCTAGTTCATACTCACCCTATCTTAGCACTTTAAAAAAAAATACTCTGTATAGTGTAGTTTGGCTCGAAACTTCAGATTCTCCTGCCTCTCCCAAATGTTGGCTGTAGTTATACAGCATGATACAATGGTCTTTGAGTTTTGTTTGTTGCTGGAAACAGGGTCTTGGGTGGCCCAAACACTCTAAGTAGCAGCCAAGAATTCCTTTGAACTTCTGATCCTCCTGTCTCTGATCACAAGTGCTAGGATTATAGGCTTTTGCTTCTGTGACAATTGAACCCAGGGGTTTGCAAATGCTAGGCAATATTCTATCAATTATGCTTCATCCTCAGTCCAAGATATGACTTGAATTTTTCAAGCTTTTATTTGTTTAGGTAGGGGACTGTTAGCTTGTTTGGTTTTTGAGACTGTATCCCAGATTAGCCTTGAACTCACTAGAGAGGCAAGAATAAGCCTGAATTCCTGATCTTCCTGCCCCAACCTCCCGAATATTAGATGTCCAGGCTTGTGCCACCACACCCAGGCTATGGAGGGCTACAGGTAGAACCCAGGACTCCGTGTATGTTAAGTGATCACTCTAGGAATTGAGCTACAGTGTCAGGCACCCATGATAAGCATTATTAAATCCCACAACCCAAAAGAAAAAATAGACAACTAATGACACAATTTTTTTTTTTTTTTTTTTTTTTTTTTTTTTTTGCCAAAGGCAGAATCAATATGAAGAACTCCTGAGTCTGTTCTGTCCTCATGAAGATGAAGCCACAACACTCAGGGATTGCTTGAGCTTCCTTCTATAGAACCCTTCTCCAAAGCTTGAATGTTTACCAAGTACAATCCACAATCCCTGGTTGTGTGAGATGTGTCCACATGTATCACATGGAGGCCCATGACAAAATTGGATATTCTTTACCCAAACTTTAGATTTCCAAGCAAGAAAATGAGACTACAGAGAAATAGCTCTCTGCCATCTGGGATATGAAGGATTCTCATTCCCAGTCTGGGGAATCAGACTCAGTGAACTGAGAAGCAAATTCAGGGAACCAGGAAAGCTCATCATTGCACTCTGCTGTAGGAGGCATGTAAATTCTCAAGGAGGCTTGACATGTTACATGTCAAGAGTCAAAATCAAATATACAAGAAACCAAGAGAATCGCCTTTACCGACACACCAGGAGAGAACTGCTTACTTGTTTTACACCTATTCCTGGAAACGACCTCAAAATGGAAATGCAGTGCAGCTCTTGGCAGTGTGCCAGCAAACCTGGGAAACCACACGTGCAGCTGGCGCATTACTGGTGAGGAAGGAGCGCTCCTCTTTCACAGCCAAACAAAACAGAGCCGCAGCTCATGTTATGGTGACTGGCTATTCCCACCCTCAGTGACGCAGAGCCCAGGGGTATGGTGTGTAAGACTTCCACTTCAAGACCAGTGACTGAGGAAGCTCAGCCAGGAACTGCTGGGCCATTTTCTTCTACTGAGTGTTTTCAATTATGAATGAAAACTAAGTATGACTATACTCTGGGCAGAGTGATTCACCCGATGATGGAATTGGGAAGGAGACTTGTCAGGGAAGGATACATGGATGCTGAATGACCATGGGCAGAGCAGAGTTTGGAGTACAGCAGGGGGTGGGGCAGTCTGACATGCCAGGCTTATTATACCTGCAAAGCTCAGTCATTCTACAGCTACACGAGCTAGCAATGCTTCCACAGAGATCCCCTCATTATTGGTGGGGCTAACAGCATACTCAGCAGGACCAGCTCATATTTGCTGGGACAGAGAGCAGATTGTAAATGAGACTCATTGCTCCTTTCTGTGACCCACACCAAAGTGGAGGGAAGAGGGAACCAGGAAAGCTCATCAGCGCCCTCTGCTGTAGGAGGCATGCAGTATGCTCCCTCAAAGGCACACAGGCTGAAGGCCGGGTGCCCAGAAGGTACAATTAGGAGGCACGGTGGACTTACAAGTAGAGCACAAGGGTAGCTCTCAGTTCATTGTGGGTAGTCCCAAAGAAGGGTGCAGAAGCTGGCCCTTCAGTCCTCATTGAGATCACAGCAAAAACATGCTATCCTATGTGCTCCAACCATGATATCTGAGACTCACCAGGGGCCCAAAGCAATAGGGTTGTCTGATCTTGAACTAAAATTTCCAGAAGCATGAAAAGAAAACTATTCCTCTTTATAATTGTGTCTCAACTCTCATTGTTATAATATGAAGCAGACAGAGTAACACGAGTGTTAAAACCATGAGATCTACATTAAACTGTAAAAGGCTCTCACTTAGCCATGGCCATGTGATTTCTGTTGTCTTTAAAGAAAAACACCTATTATTTCATTATCTTGGTTTTTATGGCTGCAGTCAAAGAAGCACTTAGCTATTTGGAATTATTGTGCTTATAGCATGCACAAAGAAACTTCGTATAGAATCATAAATTATGGAATTGGTTGAATGTGAGACATCTGAATTCCAGAATTTAGAATATATAAAATTAAAATATATAAATGTATACCACCATTGCCAGCTACATTCTTTTTTATTTTCTCTTTTTAAATAATCCTAGCTCAGCCTATCCAGAGTTTGATTAGTAATCGAAAACCAAGCCAAGAGTCTACCTCATCTATAATCATTCCTATGTTTGCTTTTTAGAGGCAAAATGTACAAATATGTTTAGAAAGTGCTTAGATTACAACGCATGTCATGTAAAGATGTATCCAAACCCAGAGCTGCTTGGTGACAATCCCAGAGAAGAAGCTTATTAGAATGAGGCAGGCCACTTACACTGAACCTCCACCTCTATAGTCCTTACCCACAGGATATACCTAGGAACTAACAAGATGCATTATCCTGGTGGCATGAAATAAGTAATATAGATTTTAATGACAGGAAATATTCTAGGATTTTCTCTACTTTGAACTATGTCTAAACCTTTTTTCTATACAAGACAAACCTACTGATAATCACAATAGGACAGAGGACAAAACAGAATCAACAATTGTGTTCAAGTCCTCATTCCAAAATACTATTCATGATTATGAAAAAGAGTGTGGAACAAAGCCCTTAGATATTAACTATAGTCGTCATATACATAAACACATGTTTGTGTTTCATAAATGTTTCAATTCCAAATGAAATGGCAGCTTGACTCACAAGAAGCCAGGCTCATTAAGCACCTAGCATTTTGGGTTAAATTATAATAAGAAATTGAAAGTAAGCAAAACACTTTAAATTTACTGTCTCTCTTACTGTTGATCTTCGTGCACATATACTCTTTTTTATCTAAATCCCTATTACAGTTAGTCAGTCCAGCCTTTACCAAGGCAAAGGAACTGTGTGGGATACCTACCGTGTCTTTTATTGTCTCTACAATAAACTTCTACATGCTAGGAAATACATATACCAGCTCAACAATTCTCTAGACATTTCTATGTCCCTCAATTTGTTTAGTCGCTCTCAAGGGAAGAGTAGTTCTGCAGAAACCAATGTTGGACATGACTGCTAAATTCTGATGAAGGGCCCAAAACCTCCGTCCTAATGTTTCCTAAGGTTGATATTATCAAAGCTCTTAATAGCTTGGACTCTGATGTTATAAAGTCCTTCACACTGTCCTCATGTCCTTTACAGCTACAGAACACACAAACATGGAAGAACTAGATCTGAGGGGCAGTTCCAGGTTTGGAGACCGGCACCCAAGCCTGGGAGACACTATGTGTCCCAGCAGTACACAGCTCCTGCAGCTTCTCTCAAGAAAGCTTTTCTTCCAAGAATATGAAATGAGGATACACATGCCAACTGCTTTACAGTTGCCAGAGGGCACAGGGTTAGAAGATAGTTTATGCGAGTTAAAATACAAAGAAAGCAACACCCTGTTTTTGAAGTGGCTGCTCCATTAAGAAAATGAAGCTCCTCTTTGTATAGAATTGTATTCTAGCTGGGAAGGGGTTTGCATTAAAGTCAGGATGAACAAAAGTCCCTCCATCGCAGCTAGCTGGGTTACCAGATAATTGGGTGTGCCTCTCAGCACCTTGATCCTATTCTGCTTTCTCTTTTCTCTTTATTTTTCTTTTCAATCCCCCAGGCTCACAGAGAAAAAAGGTCCTGCAAACTTAAGAAGTAAATTCAAACAGCATATGGATGTTGCTGTAGGAAAAAGCCCAAAGATTCTGAAACATCAATGGCAAATTCTGAAACAGGGCACTTAGGCCAACCCACATCTTGCCCCATCAGAGCGATTTCATGCTGGTTCCAGTGACAAGGTCTTTCAGCCTAAAACCCAAGAATAATGTCTATACTAATAGAGGCTGGCTAAACTGCCAGTTATTGGAGACCACAGTTCCTATACTGTCCCTTGCTCTGAGGCTTTGGAAACACAAAGACTGTGTTATTAGCCATGGCCCCTTTTGTGAATATGCCCTTCTTTCTCTTCTCATGCTTGGGGTACTTTACAAGTGGAGATTTAGGAAAAATGCAAGTTCTAAAACTTCATTAAAAGACCACCTCGATGCAAAATGGCTTGTTGGCAAATGATGTACTCCTTGTACCAGAGTAATCATGCCCTCATATCCAACACTTACAAGAGGATTCAAGAACATTGATTAAGTTGAGGAGTTTGAGATCAGGAGATTATCTGGATTGATTAAATGTTATCAAAGGTTCCTTAAAGGAAGTAAGCCAAAGAATAAGAAATATTAGATAACTTTAACAGGTATAGACAGGTGCTATGCTACTGCCTTGGGAGTTAAAGAAAGGCATAAAACAAGAAATATAGAATTTAAAAAGCAAAATAACAGGCATTCTTCCAGACTCTGCAGAACACTGTCCCCCTGATTTGCTTTATACTATGCTACATGAAACAGTGAGATTTTTTTTTAAAGTGATGTTTTAAAGCCACCAGGATAATAGTCACTTGTTATAGCAGCAAAGAATACTTGAGGGAGGTAGGCATAGTGGCACACCCTGTAATCACAGTCCCCAGGTCGCTAAGGTGCAAAGACAGCCTGGGATACCTAGTAGGCATGAGGCCCTGTGTCAAAATTGATGAGGATGATGATGATGACGTCAACTCTTATTTATTTTAAAGTCATGCACTTTGCCTCACAGTTCTTCTGACCCATCTGCCTAAAACAAATACAGATAGATACACACACACCCCCACACACACACACACCTTGCTTGATCAACTATTCATCTTCTTGGCTAATGCCCTCCATTTACCTTTCCAGAGCCTAGTATTTCAACTGTCAAATGTACTTTCTATTCAGCTGGCCTGAGAGGCTTCCCTGACAGGATACTCCCAAAATTTTTGCATACATGAGAGCTGGTAGCCTTGAGTGATTCATTGTAGAGGGCTGTGTCAATACTGGAAGGTCAGAAGTGAAGAGAGTAGAGCTTTACTAACCAAAGTGGGTTTTTTTTTTGCTCAAGCCAGATGCTGTCATTGCAGGAGAAGTTGAAAACAGTTACAATTGATCTGGAATCCTGAAGGAGTCCGGGGATACCTTCTAGCAGCTTGGCAGAGCCAGTGATCTGTAACCCTCAGGTCTTATCAATAGAGCTACAAAAGGCTGTTCTATCACAGTTCTCCTATGACTTTTCCTATGACCTCAGCGGCTTTTGCCACATTTTGAAAGTGCCTTTTAAAGGTAGGGCATTTTCTCAACCACACCTAAGAATATAAGGAAAAGAGGAAGGTTAAGGAAAAGATTGTAAACATGGTCCAGACTGAAAACTTATGGGAAAGTGAATTAGAAACTTTCTGAATCTACAGTGAGGGTTGGGCAAGACCCTACACAGTAGGCAGGGGTTTATGAGCCCATGAATTTCTAGCCAAAGTACATGCTGCTTGGGAGAAAAAACTCCAGTGCTGAGGGTGGCTCAGCTCACGGAAGCATCCAAGGCTAGCCATACAGGAACGCCTGTCCATTCTCTAAGGCTGTTTTCTAGGCTTGTTCTCATGTCTCTTTTCCTGACCTCCTTCAACTACCCTCTCTCTGGTATGTTAGAGTAAGATTCTGTTCCTTATAAATAAGACCCTGAACTAATACAAACACCAAAAGTGATCCCGGAATTCCTAAAGTGTTTCTTTCTATCTCACAGATTCAATGCTTAAAAATGGACACAGCCATACAACTAAGAACAAACTTCAAGAAGACAGCTGCCTTTTCACATGGCTAAATGAACCAATAAGGAAAAACAGATGGCCCCTTGTTCTCACCCTGGTCCTCATTTCAGGAGCATAAATTTTCATGAGGAGACACTTCAACACCAAAACCAGATGTGTTAATTCATGTTATTTAACTGTTCTTAGAGAAAAAAAAAAAATAAGGAGAAGATTGTTGCCTATTAATGTTCCAGTCTCCAACCATTCTCTTCTTTTCTAGGGTACAAGGCGCTTTTCTGTAGTTATATCACTAAAACTCACTTGCCATCATACACATTGAGGTAATACATGTCCTGACCTAATAATGCTGGCCTTAGACCCAATCTCTCCACAATAAGCAATATCCTATTAAGTGGGTTAATATATTTCAGATTTCATTAAGCTGTGTGCTCCTTATTCCTAAACAGATATTTTAGTTTAAGAACACAGCTAGGTAGTGGTGGCACATACATTTAATTCCAGCACTCAGGAGGCAGAGGTGGATCTATGTGAGTTTGAGGCTAGCTTAGTCTACAGAGTGAGTTTTCGAAAGGCCAAAAATTAGGAGAGAAACCCTGTATTAAAAAAAAGATGTGAGAAAACTCAGGGCAATACTCCTTTGAAAACAAAATGAAGACTAGTGGGATGGTGGGTTAAACTGCTTTCAGTGCAAATCTGGTAACTGAGGTCAAAGCTGGAAGCTGATACGGAAGGACAGAATCGGCTCCTATAGCTCACCCTCCAATAGTCCCATGTCCACCACAATGTAAGCATTGGCTTGATATCTCCCCCATCTCCAGCCTTCCGGTCTCCTGAGCTAGCTCTCACATATACTCACAATAATTTAAAGAAGAAAAAAAAAAAAAAAAAAAAGGAAAAATACCATTGGTATCTTGAAATAAGTGATAATAAGCATCAAGAATAAAAACATTGTGCTTCATTTTACATTTGTGTGAACTTCTACAGCTGCTCAAATTAGACAGAACAAACATGTTAGTTAGCTCAAGAGAGGGAAGGAATAATTCCTGCTCCACACCAAAGGTAAGTAGTCTCTGGTGTGCTTGGTCATGATTTATCATAGGTGTCTCCATGCATGTCATCCACGAAAACAAAACCCTGTGCAGGTGTCTGCAGCAATTCATAAGGCATTGGCACCAAGCTTTCCTGAAGCCAGAAGCCTCCAAGGACATTTCTGGCTAAAAAGACTAAAGAAAACATCCATTGTTGATATATAAGAAAACAAAGGGCTCGCCTAAAGATAAGGAAAAAAGGAAAGGAAAGGAATTTGAGGAGCCCTGAGCGGAATGGCATTATATTTTGTCCCCCAATTCCAAGTAAATGCAGGCAAAGGACACACAAATGTGTGGGGTGCTAAGCCACATGGCATGGTCTCTCAGATGCAAAGGTAGAAGCCAAGAGAAACAGAACCTAAGACACCAGAATGGATAAGAGATTCCAGAAACTTTGTTTTTGTTACAGCTTTAAACACATACAAGTCATAACCTCACACTCATCATTACCTGCCAGTGATTTACTTAGGAGTTCCTTTTCCTTCAACTAAGCATGTGCTAGCCCCTAAATAGCTAGAACACAATTTTAACACAGAAATTCTTGATGTAGGAAGATCTGGCTTGATTCTCCATGTATTCATGTATGTGCTATAAATAAATATGAAAAAAAAAAAACAAAACTAAAGCATCTCTTAAATGGAGAGCTCTAAGTCAAATTGATACAACTTTAATATAAATTTTGACTTAAAATATAATAAGATGCTTATTAAAGCTATATTACAGGATATGTGACCTATTATAACTATGGTCACAAATAAATGTATAGTAAATGTTCCTAGTGTAGTCAAGATTTGGCATATAATATTCGCAATATGATATTGAAATATAGCCTTGACATTTTCAAATGTGGCCTTGTGGTAAGGGTTTGGAGATGTTATCAGCAATATATGCTATTCACCTTCATTTTAAACTTATTCTCCCAAATACATTTCCTTATTGTAGTTGTAAAGTATATATAAAATGTATTTATACATGATATATGGACTCACAGACAAGCATTTATACATTCTGACCCTTGTTTTGAAATACAGATGTGACCATTAAGATTCCTTATTATTCATTATCCTTTTAGAACTCAGGTATGATTTCACTGCTACGGGGCTGAGTACATTTATTTATAAAAGCATTATTTGGTGGTCTCTATAATGGGCATTAACAGCACAGATATGCATCAGAATCACTGAGTGCTAGGAGGACACCTGGAAAAGCCCACTTCTCACATGTCATGACAGAATCCTTCTGCCCCTCAAGGCAGTCAGGAGGACAGCTCTAAAGCCCTGTCAAACTCAGCATTTTCTTTACTTCCCTCAGGATAGTCAAAGACATCTAAGAAGTTCAGAATTGGAACAAATGCTGGGCCACTGACGGACCTGCCCATGTTGCTGTGAGTACATCAGCTATCTGAGATTCTTCTATAAAATTAAGACTATGTCTGCAGCTGGTTCTTCACTGATGCATAGTCTGTCCTTAAGAAATATATTTACAAAAACAAAACAAAACAAAACAAAAAAACAACAAAAAAAAAAGAAATATATTTACATCCTTTTCCAGAGACATTCAGTAAAGGTGGCAAAACACCTTTGGATTTTCCACATAGAACCATATTTAAACCAGCTTGGCTCAAGGATTGATTGACTGACTGACTGATTGACTGATTGATTGACTGACTGATGGACTGATTGATTGATTGACTGACTGATTTACTGATGGACTGATTGATTGACTGATTGATTGATTGATTGACTGACTGACTGACTGATTGACTGACTGATTGAGATTTTGACTCTCTATACTGTTCTGGCTGTCCTGAAACTCACTATATAAACTAGACTGCCCTGGAACTCATAGAGATCCACCTGTTTCTGCCTTCTGCCTCTGTCCTTTGAGCATGCATGCATGTGTGTATATAATAGCACCTCTCAGTTAAGTCTATAAAATCCTACAATGGGTATCCCTATTTGACAGGTTTGTTTGGTTTGTACATAGTTTCCAGCAAAGTAATGAAAATGAACAAAATAATTATGATGAAAAAGTTTATAAAATTTATTAGAATTTACACTATATAAACCTAATTTAATGGAAATTTATCAAAGCCTGTTCAACATGACTGTTCCCCATGCTCGAAAGGAAAGTGAATATTGCAAATAGTTTTAACATGTGATAGAAATGAGACATCCAAAGAAAGCTTCATTCAGCCACATAAGACACTTCAACTAAAACTCAGTAATGCCTCAAGAAAATTAGCTATTTATGCTCCCTTAGTCCTAGAATCAATAAGAAGGTAAATTGTTCTATTCAAACATGTGAGACATTTGCATACTCTTATCAAAACTATGCATCATACCTCCTTGAAGTTATCAAAAGCTGATAAAATTATTTCATGCCCGCCCCTGACAAGACAAACAGCTGCCAACAGCTCCAAGACAAGAGCTTTTGTTCTGTCAAAACAAGAAGAGGAAAGAAAAACAGGAATCAGTAAAGAAGACATAATGAGTCAGCTGTTCCTTCCAGGATAAACATTCAAAGAACAGAGGGTTGGCCTGCACAGTCATGAACCCTTCAGTAACTGAAGGTCACCAAGCACTTTCTGAGACCTTCCTAAGTAGGCAATCTGTAGTAAATGTGGAAAGGGGGTGGGTGTTGGTTTTAACTATCAATAGTAAGTATAACATGACAAAATTCAAAATCAACTAAAATTGATGTTTGCATTCACTTTTAAAACTAGAGCCATTAAAAATCCCACACAACAGTTTCTAGTATTTCTTTTTCTTATGCTGGAGACCAGGAGAGTGCCAGATTACAGCTGTATTAAAAGAAAAATACTTTCTCTGACTCAAGAAAATAAAGCTGCATTGAAATCATTTTGGGAGAAGAAGCTAGAGATGAATTCAAAGTTTGCAAAAAAAAAATGTGAAGAAAGAAAGAAACAGTATTGTTTCTTCATCATAAGACTACTTTAAAATTTCATCTTTATTCTAGAATAAAAGCTACTGCCAATTTCTTAACAAAGACTATGCTGATAATCCACAATGTTGGCTGTCTTAAGAAAAATAGATGACGATGTCCCTGTGTTGGAAGGCAGGAACAAGGCAGCAAAACTATTTTGGATTTTAGTAAACTACAAAAGCAATCACAAAACCAAAATATCCAATATGCATACAGAACTTTACAATTTGTATTCCCTTTGAAATTAAAAGAACCAATTTGTAATCAGGGATTTTATTTTCAAGAGGAATTAATAGTTTCTAGATAATTCTTCAGTTCATTAAAAGGTTTCTGAAGAGAGAGTGTTACACAATTGAAATGCAGGAGTCACCAGAAGACAAAATACTTCACAGCAACCAAATAGCAAATGCCAACGAGATGCAGTGCTGGCCTTAACAGCACATGCAAAAGGAAACATAGTTATCTGTTATGCTTCTTTTTAGTTCTTAACTAAGCTACACATGTGAAGTAAACAAGAGACACAAATAAGGGTATGTAGGTTGTTTAGCTTTTGTATTAGCTGGTGTAGCCAAACCCTTAGCAAACCCTCTGGTCTCCATGACTGGGTGAACTGACCACCTAATCCTGCCCATAAAAATTTTCAATAGAGACTCAAAGAACCAAGTTACCCAGGGAATGAAAGGTAAGAGAATAGTGAAGAGCAAGAGTTGCTCCCTACAGGAGTTTAACCGGTCAAAGGGAACATTCTCTGCACCCAAGGGGTTGACAGGCATCTTGCTTAGGGAAGCCCCGCTTGGGAGATTTTCAATCCTAAAATGGTTAAGTGTTGACTAGTCCTCTGCTTCCCTGGTAAGATGTAGACTTGAACATTGAAAAGATGCTTACCTGGGGTTCTTGTTGTTCAAACTCAATGCGATCTCATTGACAGCATGTGGATGGGACATGACCATGTTGAAACCATACTACAGTGCAGAAGGGAAAAGGAAAGTATTACAAGCAAAGTTTCAGTGCTGATTAAAAATCAGAAACTTGGGCAGGTGGTGTAGCTCAGTGGAAGAGTCTACCTCCTATGAGTGAGCCCCTCGATCCAATCCCCGACATGCCAAAACCCACTGACATTTCTGCTTCATGTAACTCTTAACCTTTTAGAAAGGCAGTGAGCTCTTAGCACACCAGTGTGAGAAAATACTTCTCCCCCCACCCCAAAATGTTAAATGATGCCTTCCATTGTCAAAGGTACTTTGTTCTCGGGCAACTTTCCATTATTTATGAATGAACAGTGTGTTTTTCTGTACTAAACTAGTGAAAAGGCTCTACTCCAGTGACTCGAAAATTGTATACTCATTAAGTCACTATGAAGACCAAATAAAACCAAGCCCTGATTGAATCCCCAAGATCTACCCAGATCAGTTTACTCTGTATTTCACAGCCCTGAAATTTGAATTTTGCAGGCATCCAGGATGACTCCATCATGCATCTAGGGTTGACCATTCCCAGGTTCTAGCTCATTTCCCTGTTACCCCCACCACCCCACCAGCTGGCAATGGTCATTCTGATGCACAATTCCCATCACTCATACACACAAACATCAAGAATCTAGATTCTGCTAAACTGGGCAACTACTGTCCCTTCTAAATGCACACACTGCTCTGATCTTCTTTGCAGAAAAATATATGCAATTAACAGACCAGAGAAGAAGAGGAGGAGGAGGAGGACTAGGAAAAGGAGTAGAAAACTTCTGAGTTTTTCAGACATGTTAGAAGTCGTCACGGAACACACAGCAGGGCATATCTCCAAAATACAAAAGTTAAACCAAAACTTTTAAAGCTCCTGGCATGTAAATCTGCCCAATTTAACTCTTCTCAGAGATAAATAGGTCTACGCTCCAATCTGAGGCCAGCCCCTCCTCAACTTCACTGCCTCTCATCTACTCAAGAACATTCTATGAGCCAGCATGGGGGCACACAGCTGCAACCCTAGCACTTTGGGCAATGCAGGCAGTAGGATCAGGAGTTCAAAGCCAGCCTGGTCTACCTGAGATCCTGTCTCAAAAAGACAAAAAAACATAAAACCATGAAATGTACTGAAAGTTCTACATGCTTATTTGTCTTTCTCTAATCCATTACATTGATATATATCAACAGAATCCTTGTTTGACACTACAACCTGTTTTCAGCTACACCTTCCCATTTACCTACTAGCCTTTATAGCAATAGCCTTCAAAGACCCAATCAAGGCCTCTCTACCATCTATTGTAGTATCATGGTTTACAATACCATCTTATGATAATTATATTCATATATAATGTCCTGCCCACACCTCTGCCTCAGTATTCAATGAGAAATAAACATCTCAGTTAAAGACTGCCTAATGGATTTCCTAGCGATCTCTCTCAAACCTACTCAGCCTGCAGTCCAGATGATGGCAACTTCATCTTACAGGCTCCAGGATGACTCTTGGTAGCACCTGGATTACCTACCTTCTCCCTCAATATACAACCAAATGCCGTGGTCCTTTCCATCCATCCAAAAAGATCCAGAACTTGGCCACTTTCCTCATCCCTCCTCCTCTAATTCTGAGCCATAACACCACCAACACTCACCCAGGTGCTGCCAATGACCTCTGAAATGGTTTCCTTCCTCTGGCCTCTGCACCCACAGGCCAATGCTAAACACCGAAGCCCTAAAGTCTCTTTAAAGCAAATGTCACTTTATGCTCTCAGGATGCCTTGATTTGTTTCTGACTGCAACAAAGCTAAGTCTTTCACTGGCCCATAAGATTCCACACAATCTCTGCTATTCCTGCTTTCATCTTCTCTTTTCCTTGCTCCTTCTGCCCCAGCCAAGCAGACTTCCTCTCCTGCCCCAGGGCCTTGACACTGACCCTTCCCTCTGCCTAGACTCCCCCATCTCCACTAGCCCTTCCTGTTTGCTGAGTTCACTTTCTGTACTTGCTGTCTCCTCAGTGACACTCTCCTAGTGGCCAATCTAAATCGGAATATACATTTTGGGCACTTCTATCCCTACTTCTGATTACTTTTTTCTGTGGTATTTAGCAATTATAATTCCCTGGATTCAAATTTGGTACAACTTATTAGCAATGTACTGTGGAGGATATGGCTCAACTTCTCAGTTTCCTCAAAAGTAAAATGGGGAGGTGCCACTACCAATCTCACAGAGTTGTGTGGTTACATGAATTTGCAGGCTCAAAACTCCTGAGAAGTGTACTGTGTAAGTGGCTGGTTTTGGTTCTTTTCATCATCATCATCATCATCTGAAATACTATACATTTTATCAGTGTGGTCCTGCCATGTTAACCCTCTCCAGAAAAGTAAGTTTTTGACACATTTTTTTGAACTGCAGCATTCTCAGAACCTAGAAAACTGTCTGTGTCTGGTGAAGCACTGAAAAACTTAAATTCGCAGGGAAAGACCAAAGCATGCTTGCCTTCATACATTCCACCCACACACCAATGTTGGGTTTGAAGCTAACCTGGACCCTCATGTATCTAGTCTCGAACCTGGGAATCTGAGGTTTAAACCAAATCCATTCTTTTGAACTCTTACCCCACTTGGCTTATGGCCCTGTTCATTTACCCTAGATCTTTCAGACACTCACTCCACCATGTTGTAAGATGATTAACCAAATGCATAATGTTTACTATTTGCCAGACTGAGGTCAACCCACAACATAGCCAGCCAAAGCAGGAATGTACACTTTTCACATTGTTCTCCATGCTTCTTGTGAAGATTAAGAACCACTGGTGCTAACACACAAGAATTATAACCTTCTTGATCAACATAAGCTAGTGTACCAGGTACCTTATTACTGATGTTCTAAAGCTGTCCATTATTTCTTACAAGTAGAGGCTTACTTCCTATGGTACTAGCCAACTTTTACCAAGTCATATAGAATAAGAGTATCACTACATGATAAATTATAATATTAAAATATGCAGCCAAGGAATGAAATACTGAACATTAGAATAATGCAAACTTTCCTAAATAGACATTCATTAAATCATGATCTTCCCTTCAAAGAGTTATACAAACACCACCAAAAGAGAGAGAGAGAGAGAACTGAGTCTAATTCTAATCAGAATTTTTTAAAGCAAACACATACCTGATAATTCATGATGGCTCGTAAACACATGATACAGACATGAACATCATCTTTCTTACTCACTAATCTTGAATTTTTCAGGGTTCTTCTGCTTGGCAAAGTATTATATCTAAAAACAAAAAAGGGGGGACTTTTATGAAATGACAGGCTACAAAGCATAACCACTTAAAAAGAGGCGCACATTATTTTCCACTTTTACAAACACCTAGGTAAGAACAGCAGGCTAAAACACCAACACCAACCACGCCAGAGGGCAAGGCCCACATAGTTCTGTGATCCTATCACCATTGTTCCAGGATGTTTTCCCACTCAATGAAACTCAATCCTACTTACAACATAAAAAAAGAGAGTATGCATGAGAAGTTATTAGGATACCAGTTTGTAGTCAGGGCCAGGCTAGGGGTGCAAATGCACCTGCTAATATAACAGCAGGCGAGGGTCGGAAATTTAGCTCAGACCTTGACCTCCAATCACTTGACCAGATTTTAACCATTTCTTCCTGGGTCTGCTGCTCTCAAGACTGTCTGTCTGCTTTAAGAGTTTAAACCTTGTCAAAGTCACAGCATTAACTCTGGCTCCACCTTGATATACTAGATCCTGAAGCCTTAGTTTTTACAAATGTCCCCAAAACCTGACAGATCCCTCACCCTAAGTCTGATAGTTAAGCTAAAACTTAGGAAAATATGCAAAAATATCAGAGTTCAAATGCTTCAGTGTTATGATTAATTTTATTAAATTTATTACATGAGTTTTATAATAGTTTACAAACAGTACAGGACAGACAATGTAATATAAGGCATTTATAAAACACATAACAGTAAAAATTGAAATTTTGAATTTCAGTTGAAATTTTGCCTCAGCAGAAACAAGACAGGTCATCTCTGTAACCTGAAGCCTGAAATATAAAACACATTTCAAATCTGTGGCTGAGTGGGGGTTGGGAGGAGTATGGCGGTGGAAGAGGGAACTCCAGGGGTGGAAATATCTAAGAGGAGGCAGGGGTCAACCCAAGCGAAGGATGCAGGACAAAGTCATAAGGAAACCTACAACTTTGTAAGCTAATTAAAATGAAACATTCTTTTAAGTTTGAAGGAAAGTTGAATGCACACAAGGCAAGCAAACTCAGGAGGCCACATAGATACTTCTGAATGACGTACTTAGCAACCTAGGACCCAAACCTCTATCCAACTGCAACTGCATCTGCTTTAGGTGATGGAAATATGTGACTGCTCTTACCAACTCCTTGACAATGCCTTGCTTCAACTTAGAATTTGCAAGGCCCATTTTACCGTGTCCAATATAACTTATAACGGTGTTACTTTGCCATTAACTCCAGCTAGTATATGATGTTGACACATTTCCTGGGTGTCTAACAGAAACTAGGTCAGTTCAGAGAACTGCCACACAGCCAGGTTGATGTATGATAATCTTAGTCTACACTGAAGTTCCTCACTGCTATACACCAAAGATTAACACAAAGAACTGCTATAAGTAGGAGCAGGGAGGAACATCAGATATATTTTTCTGAATCAACTCTTAAAATGCATTTATTATGGCATATCATATGCATCTTATTAATACTTAAAGTGATATGAGAATATAACTCAGAGTACTTGTTTAGCCTAAACCAGGCCCTAGGATCAATTTCCAGTAAGAAAAAAAAAAATCAAAAGTACAGTAAGGTTAAATAAGATTTCAATATGCTAAAAACTATACTTACTATGTTCTATGTTCTAGAAAAAACAATTTTTTTTCAAAATTCATAGTGCCTAGCTTAAAAATTACTTTCTCTAATTTTTATATAAAGCTGTAGTAGGAATGAGAGATTATAGTAGAATTTGTGTGTTTAAGATCATAACATTACAAAAAGTCAATGTAACTAATCATAGTGTTGATGACTCAGGGCAACATGTATCATTAACTTCACATGGGGAAGAAAAACGAAACTCAAAGAAGTTCCATCATATGGCAAGTAAGAGATGAAGACCAGACCCTGATGATGATGATGCTCCCTTAGCCATCTTGAAGCCTCTGTACCTGCCCTCAATTGTACTAGAAGCATGATTATAAGGTAGAGTTTGTCTCCAGCAACTGCATCTGGGCATCTCTTACAGAAACCGTATCATTAGTCCTCTCAGTAAACAAGAATTTCTCTGTTTAAATCTTAGTCTCATACACTACTTTCTAGGAGATGAAGTGGGTTTTGTTGTTGTTAACTCAATATGAAATTGTACTTTCTATCATAAATTCTCATCCTAAAAGAAATTCCTTTAGTTAGATAAATGAAACCTGTGAACTATCATACTTTTTTATTTCTGAAAATACAAATATTTTCAGAATCTGTATGGCAAGACTTTAGAGAATGTCATGGGTTAATTTGTACATCACTACATTTTTTTTTCTGTGTTCACATCTTAATTAGATTTTTATTTATGTGCTTTAACTACTATCTCAAGAAATTACTGACTTTTTCACTCAGTTTTAAATCAATTCCGATGTATGATCTAGCTAATATTATTTGATAAACAGTTCTCTATGGAGTTGGTTCTAATATATGTTCCAAGATGACTCTCAAATTCTAATAAAACTGCAGCTAAAACTCCCTTGGTCAGTTTTCTTCAACAAGGACCTGAGGACAGAGTGCACAATCTAGAAAGAACAGCAACTGGTCAGGACAGGAAACAAAACCAAATTTCTCCCTTCTGTTTCTTTTCTTCAGTTGCTTTTGTTCTGCTCCATTTTTATTGAGGCAGGGTCTCATTCTATAGCCCAGGCTAGCTGAACCTCAATATGTAGCCCATGCTACCCTCAAACTAATGGTAATCTTATCTTGTTTCAGCTTCTCAAATGCTGAAATTATAAGACTGTTAAAGTTTCTGAGTTAAGACATGTAATCTTTCTTAAAATTCTACTGTTTAAGCTAACGTCTGGTAGGTACCAACAAAATAAATAAATAAAGTTTTTATTTCAGGGAATTTAGGAAACAAAAGAGAAGTAGACAAGTAGTTAGCCTCTAAGCCCTAGCCTAGACCTGTGATTTTTTTTTAATATTCAATTTTTTATTTTATGTGAATTGATGTTTTGTCTGCATGTATAACTGTATAAAGGTGTCAGATCTTGGAATCACAGACAGTTGTTAGCTGCCATGTGGATGCTGGGAATCGAACTCAGGTCCTCCAGAAGAACAGTCAGTGCTCTCAACCGCTGAGCCATCTCTCTCGCCCCGGACCTATGGTTTTTATCTCTATTTTAGATTTCACCTATGATGAACATGCATCACTTCTCCAACAAGAGGAAAAAGAAATACATTTAAAAATCTCTTTAGATGATCTCTATTGAAATCTATATTAAAGAGTTGGAAAGGTGACTCCCTGCCATTCAGAACACGTAAATTCAGTCCTGGCATCCTTATCTGGAGGCTCACAACCACCTGTCAGTCCAGCTCCCAAGAATCTGATGCCCTCTTCAGGCATCCTCAGGCACCTGTACTCAGCCTAACCACACACACACACACACACACACACACACACACACACACACACACACACACACACACACGAAAAAAATAAATCTTGCTAGTTAGAGACTAAGGAAATCATCATGTTGTTCCTACCCTAAGCAGCCTCTGCATGTCATCTAGCCTTTGCATATGGACACATAGCTATCCATCATCAGCAAATCTTACAACACCAATGACAAAGCAGTGGGTATCATTAGACGGCCTCAGCTTTAAAACCCTTTAGTCCTGGTATTGAAATATCGACCTGGGTTTAAGCTGCAATGGAGTAAATAACAGTTTGCCTGGAGAAAGGACAAAAGTTATTGATTAGCACCAAATGACAGATTCATGTTGATCCACTTAGGGATAAAAATATCGTAATGGTAATCTGACACCAATTAAATTTTCAAACAGCAGCAGGCAAAGTGGCACACACAAAACCTCAGCACTCAGGAGGCTGAGGCAAAAGAACAGTGATTCCAAAACTTGACATGAAAACTTTTGCTTCATATCAAGATCCCACATCATTAAAAAAAAGGGGGGAAGGGATGGGAGGGGCGGGGAGGCAGAGACCGACTTATAAGAAATGAGCCATAGCAGCCAAATAATATATGCATATAATGCAATCATGGCAGTGCAAGCAAATGTAATTCAATACGATCTTTGGAAGGGCAGATAAGCCAGCCTACCTCTGCTTGCAAGCCATGGCTTTTCAAACTGAGCTACCTTCTCTCACAACAGTGTTGATCTTATTTTACCCATTACAATAAACTTCATACAGGCTGAGTTTAGAGATGAAGTGGGCCACCTGAGTAGAAGGCCTGAGTGCTGCTGTGGTAACCCCTATCTTTAACTTGGTAAGTATGCTACAGAAATGCCTACAGTGAAAATGACTATAGGGTCCTTTGCTCCTGAAAGTACCATGAAAATTCCAAGATCTTGGCAGAACTCACTTGGAGAGAACCTCTCCAATTCATAGCAATTATTTATAAAATGTCACAACAAGATGTGGCATCAGATTAGTGATGACCTCCCATGAATAACCAGGGAAATGAGCTTTATATGGCCTCGCACCATGTAATAGGTCTGGTGCAATCCCAGACTCTGACAATAGTTAGTGGCATATATGCCCTCAATGGCATTTGAAATCAACTTCTGCGACAAGTTGTTACACTGGGGCCTCCTAATAGGCGAGGGAAGGAGATCTCCTGGTCTGTTTCACCCTCCTGGGCATGGCCAGGCTGCAGGTTTCATTCTTACTGAAAAGCTGTAGTGGGAAATGAGGAAGGTCTGGGAGTCTGGCAGGGTTTAAAACAGCACAAAATTTCCTGCATAAAGAGTCCGTAGTCCTTTTCTACACGAGGGTTTCCCAGATTGCCTCTAATTTCTACTCAACTTCAGGCATTCTAAAAAGCTTCCTTCTGTCCATTTTTGCTTTTCTTTGGTGGGAGCATCTTCATGTGCACTGTACAACAGGCATTTAGAGATCACTGTCTGTCTGTCTATCTGTCCATCTTGCTGAAGTATAACCAAGTGTTTGGGTTGCAGGAGGAGGAGGATGTAGTCCTGAGATGTACAAACTGGAGAGAAATTACTGAAAGAGCAAAGGGAAGAACAAAGAATGAAAGATGACGTGCCCTAGTCACTAGGTCAGCATCTACAGCCACTCCAACAGACTTCGAGTCTCAAGATGCCATATGCAGAACAAGAGTGGTCCAGAAGCAGGACGGCCTGGCTGCTTTCTTGGAGCTCCTGCCATTTGTGGAGAAACAAAAGAAAGGCTAGAGATGATTCTATAGAGAAAAACGACATCACACTTCTCATGTATCACTTTTAAGGACTGCTGTGCTATCTTCCCAAGCACTGAACTACAAGTGTAGAAGCTATTCTAGCAATTAGGGCAGATGCCAATGAGAATTCACAGACAAGCCTATACAAACATCGAAACAAATAAAACTTACTTAAGATCAGAACTAGACAGAAGGTGGATGTGGGGCTTGGGTTCAGAAAGAATAAAGAAAGTAGAAACAGAAGGATTGGGAATTCAGAATATACTGGGCTACATAAAATCCTATCTCTTAACAAAACAACACACACCCGGCAAAATGGGCAGGCAATAAAGTTCATGGGAAAATGTCCAACAACTTGTGCTCAATTCCCCAGAATCAAGAAAAGATAAAAGGAAAGAATATCATAAAGTTGTCTTCTGGCCTACACACATACACACACACACCAAACATGCACACACATATACACACACACCAAACATGTACACAAACATGCACACAAACATGCACACACACACAAACATGCACACACGCACCAAACATGCACATACACACACACCGAACACACACATATATACACACACCAAACATGCACACAATACTATTTTAATAAAGCTCCACGTTAATCACTTTACAATTAAACTTTCAGAGTCCCACAATGAAAAAATACAATACTTTTTTTTTCTTTTTTTATTATTTTTGAATAAAGTCTTATTTTTTATCCATGTATCCCATGGCTGGGCCCACCCCCAGGGATTCTGCACAATACTAATTTTTAAAATCTACTCCTGACACTTGCATCCATCCTCACCAAGTGTCTGCAGTTACACATGTGTAAAAAGTTCTATAGCAAAGCTAACATGGGCAGGAGAAATAATGTGCACAAATTCTTTCTAAGATCAATGCAGAATGTGTACCACAGTGGCACTTCACTTATGAAAATGAATCTGTAAAGGGACACATGCCAAGCTCTCCAACTGCACCGCTAGTTCTTGTCACTAGTAATATACATATTTATAACAGTAAGTAATAAACTGGAGAATAAGCAACAAATAGCATGTGGATGATAATTCTGAGTACAAGAGCCTCCACTCCAGAGCCAAAGCTCGATGACAGACAAGGCATTGCTCAGACGGATGTATTTCTAAAGCCCCACACTCTTGATAAACACCAGGAGTCCAACCCCTGTTCACCCAGGAATGTCTTCAGGGAACTCACAACCCATCTGTTGCGACAACAGCACACATTCTGGATAACACAAAGTTACTCCAGAAGGTTGTTCAGCACCCCAGGGTCCTGAGTTTGAGCTCTAGCACACGTATGTAAAAATTAGTTTGTATGTTATGTAAAAATCTTCCTTTTTCTGTAGCGTTATTGTCTAAAGACTGAATACAAAACAGAACATTAGATGACTCCTGAACCAGGGTGCCCTAAGATCTTGGTTAAGATTTTTCAAAAGCAGTCTATGTAGTTCCATTGTCAACAACTCTGGAATTCTTAAATCCAAGGCCTATTGGCCAGAGGGAGGGGAAAAGATATATCATTTTTCGGTTGCAAAGGCACTTTCAGCCTTAGATATCAAACTAGTATCCACCTGTAAGTGCAAAAATTGGAACTTTCTTGGAAGCTGAAATAAGGTTTAACCAAACAGGAATGTAGCCCCCTAGTAGGATGTCACATCATTCAGCAGGACGAGACCAAAACCATTCCAAGGTCTGGACTAATAGCACTTTAACCATAATTTGGGGTTTTAGGTTTCCTCTTACCCGTTAGACATGACGTCACTTGGGCATTTTTTAAATCAATTAAACATAAAATATATGATGCTTAGAAATGAGCTAAGTAAATTGTTAACTGGCCCCAAAGCCAAAAGAAACAAAGCTGAAAGAGCTCCATAAAGACAGTTCAAAGTATAGAAAAGGGAGGTAGGAAAAGTGAGGTGGAGAAGAAGATGATGAAGAAAATGGGGAGAAACGGAAATGTTGATTGTTTTTAATAAGGACTGGAATGTTCGGCGTGTTTTATATTTCCACTTGAGACCCACATAGCAGCTGGAATTGCTTTACAATGTGAGAGAAAGGAAGGTGTCAGCTCAGGATATGAATGGCAAGTCTCTGTTAACCTGCAGTCTCTGACTTCCCGTCGTGTTTCCGTGGAAGGCATTTGCTATGGGGCAGCAAGCCAAGCAGCACACAGCCCGGGAAAGGGTGTCCCAGAAAACCATCTCACTCTTGTAACACTTCATCCTAAACTACCCCATTTGCATAAGCTTTTAATAAATCACCACTGACAAGTACAGCCTGGCCCACAAAATAGGATATGGGTTCTAGACTCCTGCCAGTCTTTTCAATTTATTGTTCCCTAAATGGATCATACAGCACAACAGTGATGAGGTGGGTACCTTCTCAACTCACAATGGTTTTTCCCCATTCTAAATCAGGTGACAAAAAAACTTTACTCAGCATCTGCCTCCTCATTTGGTGACATGCAAAATTCAAGATTAGGGAAGAGTATTTTGAAAGTTATATATATATATTCAGCTTTTAAGTGATCCTCTAGGCCAACAGTATGTCAAGTCCTTCATTAAATAACCCTTCAGATGGAGAATGTAAGCAAATGGTAATAATAAGAAAAAAAAGGAACAGATAAAATACAGGTGACTACTCAATATAGAAAATCATAAAAATCAGAATGATGATCTATAATTTGGGTGGGGAAAGGGGAGAAGAGAAGGAAAAGAGGAGATAGAAACAAGCAACTGAGTTCAAACTCGTGTGTGTGTGTGTGTGTGTGTGTGTGTGTTTGTGTGTGTGTGTGTGTGTGTGTGTGTGTGTGAGAAGAGAGACAGAGGCAGAGAGATACAGAGAGAAACTGACACTGTAATAGTTGAGGCTAAAAATGTGGCAATGTCCTCCGCAACAAATTCTAATTAAAAGTAAAAACACTACATGCTTATTTTTTTAAAGAGCTTAACTCACAAGTAACCTTGTATTTTAAGTGAAATTGTGCTGAGTCAGTGTTCCCACACACTTATTTATTTCCAGGTAGCATGAAATGTCCCAGGGTATGCTGGGGTCTCCTCTAGCTCATGTCCTCTATGGTGACAAACTGAGAAGGATCACAAAGCTTCTGTGGACACTGATAAGCAAACTGGATATTTATCAGGAGGGAATATATATTTCCTATGAATAAAGAGGAGGGACAATACAGTAGAACGTGGTGGTCAGACCATCCTAGCCAGCCCTTCCTCCTTCAGTGATCACAAGCAGACATATTTAATCCTTAGAGAAAAACTGGTGGCACTGTCAACATCCCCTAGATCAGAAGATGCTCTTAAGCACAGTGCCTGCCCAGCACATCGTGCTCATTTTAAAAAACTTTACTCCTTAGTAAAAGTCACAGTGGTGCTTATCTGTGTCGACGTTTACATTTCTTTTTGAACAATATGAGGAATGGGACAACCATAAGCTAAGCCTACATTCAGCTTGTTGCTGAGTCCATGGGTCACAGTTATAATCTGTCAGATCATAGCAACTGGGAAATGCTGTCCCACAGAAACAGTAGCTTGAGAAACAGTGACATCTCATTGAAATGGAATATCATTTCAGAAGAAATGTTGGTTAGTGGTTAATATCCTAAAAGCAACTTAGAGCCCTATACCTCACCCAAGTGAGAAGGTCAGCTGAGGTGATGTCTGCAGTGCTTCAACCTTTGAACTCTGACCTCTCTCTATGCTAGAACTACCTCTGTTGCATCACATGGCCTGTCCATGAAAGGACAGACTCTTCCTTTCTCAAACATGCCTGATCCTTGGTGCAAGGCTCTGTTCATCTCATGCCTTTTCACCTCCTTCTCTGTGAAGCAGCCTTTCCTTAACTGAGAACCAACTCCACCCATCACCAACAGACCCAGTTTAAACTTGACCCTTCTTTCAGGTCCATTCGTTTCCTTAAAAAAATTCAAAATGTTTATTTTGTCACTACTGTGTCTCATTCAAGTCTAAGAACATTAATCTTGAATGTCTTAAAATTACTTTTCCATGCTTCTTAAACACCACATGGTCCTCCAGCCATGAGGTACACAGATGTGCAGGACTCCATCAGCTAATGAAGCTGGATCTGTAGGCACATTAATAGTCACTCTCAAATGGAGACGCCAGGTCTCCACTACATTGACATCAACATTTCTCCTGTAGCCAAGTTTCAGACATATGATTCAGGAGCCAGCCATAGGTATAAATCAGGGTGTGGGCTGGGTCACAAAGTGCTTTCCAATCCATATGAAGTAGTTTAAAAAAATCAGGTTGGAATTCAAGAAAGAAATTGTGCTACCATCAAGATTTTGTTCAAAAACCTTGTATTCAATAATGAAATTTTGGGGCTGGAGAGATGGCTCAGAGGTTAAGAACACTGACTATTCTTCTAGAGGTCCAGAGTTCAATCCCAACAACCACATGGTGGCTCACAACCATCTATAATGACATCTGGTACCCTCTTCTGTACACTATATACATAATAAATAAACCTTAAAAAATTAGTTTAAAAAATGGAATTTCTTTCTTCTTTAATAAAACTTTATTTATAAAATGTGTTTAAAAAAATCTTCTAACATCTCATTTCCAAGTTTTACCTATACCTTTCCGCAAGGGATAGTGGTAAGATTACACATCTGTTATTATCTTGAGATGAGGCAAAGGAAACACATAAAGGTATTTATGTGTTTGACATAAGGATATTTATTCACCAAGAAAAATACCAGAAAACACAACAGCACTTTCAGAAGAATTATGATATTAATAAAAATGCATTCTACTATAAAAGATCCAATTCTTACACTGAGGAGCTATAATATGGTAACACAGTGCATCTATGTACACAAAGCAGCAGGGTGACACAAAGGTTATCATATTAAAACATGGAGAAAGGTCGTGAGACCAGGATGCTATGCTCTGCCAGCTCTCTTGGGTGTTTTCTCCAGTGACTTAGGAGATGTTCCCGCTGGTAGCCTCATCATCAGTGAGTAAACTGAAGCTGCTCCAGAGGCAGCAGAAGGAGAATCAGCTTGGGTGGCATTGGAGCTGTAGAGCCCTGGGCAGGGAAGCCAGCCTGGTGGTGGTGTAAGGGATGAATAAAACCAGAACAGGAGACAGCACAACAAAAAAGGACAAAGCAGAGAAGACAATCAGAAATGAGATGGTAAAATGAAAAAGAAGGCAACAATGAAAACCAGAAATTGAAGGAGTCTTGAGAGCAGAGGAAGAAAAGGGAGAGGAGGAGGAGGAAGAGAGAGAAAATGTAAACAATCCTTGGGTATATGAAAAGTAACATGTACCAGACCAGCAGCTGTGATCTGACTGCTGCTGAATCACAAGAGCTAAACTACCATTGACATACATAGTTTAGAACCAACAATTATGAATGAACAAATAATAAGATTCAAATCAGTAAGTGCCATGCAAGTCACCATGTTGATACTCTAATAAAATTCAAGTGTCCCCTTCGTTGATCTTTCAAGCTGTTGGAGCACAAAACAGAAGAAGATGGTGGTGGTTTCCTAGCCATCTGTGAATAGGCCTTCCAGAGAGGCCAAAGGGCTCCCATGTCTTTCCAAATAACACTCCCATTATGCCTATCACCATACTTTTAGTGTAGCTTAATTAAAAATGTTGCCAATCAAGATCTACCTTGAGCCAGTTATAAAGCAGTTCAGGCTAGTTTTGATGTCCCTGGGCCCTGCTTTCTAAGGCTCAGAGCGTGCAATGAATTATTTAAAAAAACAAATCTGTGTTTAAATGACAGCTGACCAAACATACCTTGTAAGTAAACAAAGATAAATCAAATTAAATTGTACTGTGAAAATTAAACCCCTTATATGTAATAACAGTCAAACAGTAAAAAGCATTTTTGAGTATCAATGCTTATGGAACTTTTCATAGCTTTAGTTTCTCAATAAGCACATCTATTCCTCTGCCCACGTGTGAAGCTGACACACAGGTTATTTAGCCAGTAGCCCATTTCAAACACCAGGAAGTGAACTGGAACATTGTTCTTTATTATTTCTGAATTAATTCATCCTAAATCATCAACATTTTTGGCATTTGCTAATAAGGAAAATCTGAATGGTTTGTTGGAAACAACATAGTCAAACACCAAATTCTTCAACAGAGCTGATCTTCATTACACAGAAGACTATTTTCTCAAGCATTCTATGACTAAAACCCAAATCAAAGAGTAAAAGGGAATAAATGACAGCTAACTGTGAAGTGTCTGGAAACCATATACTCACAGGCTCTAACCTAACATACATGCTCTGTGAACCAAAACCCATGGTGATGGGAAACACTTAGATGACATTGTCCTGCCAGGTCATGTCAGAAATACAAGAGAAGATTTTAGTAAGCTATAAAAAGCAAGCAGCACTTGAGAATGAAGATTTTAACCACACAAGTCTGTATTCAAGTTATGGGTCTGAGAAACCTTCGACAGCTGGATTTAGATAGGACTTTATTAATAGGAGGTGGTAACTGCCTTCCCAGTTCGCTCTAAGTACAGTGCTTTGAAAATCATAAAAGCTGCTTTTCCACTCAGTGAGTGGTTACAGGTCTGCCTGAATGAACAGCATGAGATTACACCCATCGGTGATACAGGTGGTCAGTGCCGATCCTGAAGTAGCATGCTGATATTGCAACACAAACTGTAAGATGGAGTCATTAGTAGAAAATGTCAAGTTGACATGAAGTATACCTAACCAAAGGAAGATGCCTAGTGTGCACTTCATTGCAAAAATGTATCTTTGTAACACTGTTACCTCTGAGTCAAAACACACCATGCACAGGCACACACCTGAGCTCCCTGTGGAAGGACAGGGCAGCACAATTAGATACGGAGTTACAGGGATTCTTTGGTGCTCATATTATAAAGTACAGCCTCTACCCCGCAAGTGTTATTGAGGTCACTACATCGACAACCATCCAGGTTCAGAACTTACCTGCTAGAGACTATTTCACTGTTATTTGGCACAAGCTTCTATTCTGAATCCCAACGAAATGTTTCTAAAGTGTATTATGTAAAGTTATAGAGTACTAGCTAAGGGAACAGGCCATGAACACCTATGAAATTGTCAATTAGATTCACTGGAGAAGAAAATATCATGTGGAAAGACACAATGGCATCCGCTCAAGATCGGAAGAGAGAGGGAGGATGCTGCAGTGCCAAAACATCTCATTAAGGCACTTACCGAAGTGCAGAATGTCTTCCAGAGCGGGACACACTGTTGCCCACAGGTGAGGGCAGGTTGTTCCCTCTGTGCAGGTCCTCGATGGACCTACTCCAGGGCTTTGATTTGTCCACTGTACTCTCCATGGTACTTTCCACACTTTCAAAGTCAAAACTAAAACAAAAAAGGAACGCTACTCAAAACTTAGCAACTAATTTTCAGACACATACGTGGACATACACGACCTGCTATTTCTTCATCACATCTTCACCATGATATCAGAAGTCCTTGCAGCCAAAGGAAATACAAAAGAATCTCTGTGGTTCTGGTGTTAGCTTGGAAAACATGAGGATTACAAACACAGGGTCTGGCAAAAGAATCATTAACAACAAAGGCTGTTGTACATTGTTTGCATCTCACTCGGTGGCTTACCAATTACTACCACTGCAATGCTGGAAGCAGGAAAGAGATCTTACAGCTGTCTTCATTTTGCTTCAAGTCAGTATGTTAGGCTTATACCAATTCATTCCTACCCATCAACTTTTCACTGAGCATTTTCTCCTAGTGTGTTAGTAAGTACTTTTCCAACCATATGTGATACATTACTAGTGAGGCTATAGATTTGCTTTGATTCTGGACTCTCTTCCCGATATGGTGTTCTTTAAAGTGGGACTGTTGTTCCTCTGACATTTTTTGAGGTTATTACTCATGTTAACCATGTTGGAATAAGTGGCAAGTTGAGTTGCTCATTTTCCTGTAGCCTTAGGAACCAAGTCTTTAAACAAGCAGGCTTTTGTATCCCACGCATTTCCTTGCTCCAGCAGTGAGTTACTCTGCTTTCTCATAAGAATACTACAGTGTTTCTACCCTTGGTTCGGCCCAATCAGACAGCAGAACAAACAGACAGCAGTTACAGTTAATATTCTCTGAAAGACTACAAAAGATCATGAAGAAAAAATAATGCATGCTGGAAATCATCTACAGATGTTTATAAAGCATGACTGCCAGACGGGGGAAGAAACCACAACAGCCATCTAAAAACTAGGGGCTATCCTCTAACATTTCGGATTAATCATGTAGCAGGGACAGGTACACAGAGTCAGCACAGGGGCTGATGACAACCTTTCTGTCCTGCCCTTAGATGCAAGAGTAATGCTGAAGAGGAAAGAGGCAGAATGGGGTAGTCTGAGAAAACCTGAAGTACCAAAATAGAAGGCTCTTACTGAGATGGAAAGGAATTCAAGGGACATATGAAGAGTATTCATGGTATGGACATGTCACAAGTCACTAGGCAAAGCTCATATCACACATTCTTCTCACTCCTTCCCACATGCACAGGACCAAAATACAAGAAACACACACTTTAATGAAATGACAGAGTCAGAACCTGCTGTGTTACATTCCATGGAGAATTACTAATACCAGGGTACAGTATATGTTTTCAAAATAAAAGACAAATTATGTAACATTATCTACATAAAACAAAATTAAAACCAATGCACAAAGTGTTTAAAGCAAATGCCCCCCCAAAAAACACCCATAGGCTCAAGAACAGGCAACACAACAGAAGCTCTGAGTCCGGGTGTTCAGCTGGTTATTGCCTTACACTGTAGACTGTGGAATTAATGCACAGTATCACAGATCTGCCTGCAATGGTCTGAATGAGGGCATATCTGAGAAATCCAGCTTCCAAGTTCCACTGTCAAGTAGGTAAAGGCTTCATTATATATAGTAAACAATTATAACGTGTTATTTCTTTTTTCCTGATCTTCCTTAATCTTCCCTTAATACTATGTTTCTATAAATTTTAAAATTTTCAAGAGGAAATATTCTTTTTGAAATAATATACGATATATAATAGGATTAGTAGACTTGAAGTGACAGAAACAGGTAAGAAATATCCTTTTGATGGAATGTCATAAACACTATGAATTATACTTCAGAAAACAATTTCTTGTTCCATATGAGAGATATCAAAACAACTAGTTACTGCTTAAAAAAAAAAAAAAAAGAAGTGTTGGAGAAAGGGCTCAGTGTTTGAGAGTTCCCAATAATTTTGCAGAGAACTTTACTTTGGTTCCTAGCACCCACACGGAAGCTCACAACTGTCTGTAACTTCATTCCCAAAGGATTCTAGTTACTGTGGCATGGGCACCAAGAGAACAGGAGGTCCACATACATACATGCAGGCAAACACCCACATACCTAAAATCAAACTAAATATGTCTGTGTTTGGAAAAAGCAGAGTGGAATGCATTCAAAAAGTGATGGCAGGATTACCACACCGTACATTCTGAGAGCCTGTCTTAAAACTCACTCTCTCTCTCTCTCTCTCTCTCTCTCTCTCTCTCTCTCTCTCTCTCTCTCTCTAAGGAAGGAGGGAGGGAACAAGCGGCACCTGAGCCGAAGCATCTTCCCTGTCTAATTAGAAACAGCATCATTACTGTCTGTGGAGGTTGGACTAGTTCCTGATTAAAGGAGACATGCTGAAGAGAGCCACGTCTCACTCAAATGTACACTTTGCAGCCTTGTTATAAACCATTCCAAAAGCCATGAAATGAGGAACCATGTGGAATAATATGGCTAAGCAACTTAATTTTTTCCTGCTCTGCTCCAGGTTCTTTCCTTGCATGTGGCCAGAAACCAGAGACTGCAAATATATAGACAATTTTAAAAGGGAACAACAGTGTTCCTTCCTCCAAGGCCATTATGTTGGTGTCTAGTCCTGCCTCCTTGTCTGCTCATTTGCAAAAACATACCTTTATCATGCCCCTTCAGTGCTGGGATTGAACCCATGGCCTCACACACGATAAGCAAAGGCTTTACTACTGACCTACATCCCAGCTGCATCACAGGATTGGGGTGTGGATCATTGGCAGAATTCAGTGTTAGCATGTGCAAGGTCCTGCTTCAGTCCCCAGCATACCAAAACTTAGTAATAACAGACATATTTTGCTACTTCTGCTATTTATTAGCAATGTATCATATACCACTGTAATGTTCTATCCTGTAGATTCATGTAACTTAGGCCATCAAGGAATTCATTCTTTTGAAATGTGGATATTGCTCAGTACCAAAGCCAGGTCCTAGGTTTTTGATTCCTAGACACATCTAATACCAATTATGTGATTTGTTTTTAGCTAAAAAATTAGAGACGTAAATCTCTTTAACACCCCTCACCCCATCAGTTTGTGGGTTTCTGCCTTCAGTAAGTTTGGTAATTTTATCACTGGGCCTCATCTTCTGGGACCATGTAAAATTGATATGCAAGCAAGCTAAATTTTACTTACGTGACTGCATACTGTGCAAAGGATAGATACTCCACAAGAACATCCAAGCCTTTGTTTTCTTCATTCAAAAACTCTCTGACCCATCTGGGGAAGAAAAAAAGTATAATTGTCGGTGACTTGATCATATGGTCTATGGAAAGGACATGTGGATAATTTTGATTTTTCCCTCGAAACATCCAAAGTCTGAAAGGATACATATATAAAATGTGGTCTCAAGTATTTTTACTTCCGTAAGTACTTCTGGATAGGGTATAAAAACCTTGGGTTGCTGTGTAAGAATAAGGAGCGAAAAGTACTTGCATACCATCCTTTGACTATCGGAAGACTTGAGATGACCAATTTCAAAATGGTTTCTAAGAAAAGGAATTTGTCCTAATGTACTTCCAAGCATATATGATCCCTAGCCTGGCTGCTGAGAGAGCAAAGACTAGACAAGAATAAGGTAGACTGGGGACATGGTTTCATAGCCAGTGAGAGGCAGGCATGCATGACTCCAAATCCATGCTCAATCTCTCTTGGCACACCCAGCTGAAGAAACCACAAAACCACCAATGAGAAGCCAGTGTTTATAGGCTTCTGGAAATTCAATAGGGATAATGACTTGCTTAATTTTTTCCACGAGCAGGAAAACTTTTAAAAGATTGCAGGTACCACACATATCAGCAGGACTAACACGTGACAAACAGTTTTAAAGAGCCATTCATAAACCATTCTTTTCAGCTTGTATCTGAGTGCTGTGTACCAAGTCACCAAGAATACCTACACATTTGTATTTGCTGACCATAATGACCCCAACAGACAAGGTGATGAGTTAGGATTTTATAGCCTCAGATAAAATTCTGACAGCTGATTTCACACGCTTCCTCCCATGCAATCCTCATCAAAGACTGTGTGAATATCAGAAGGAACCTTCACTTGGTGCAAAATTCCACCAATTGATGAGTACAAAGATGACTGCAATAACACAAGAGCCACAGGCACACACTGTAATCCAAAATAATTGTGCCCCTCTGGGAACCTGGTGTCGAATGGTTGCCTGACTATGGATGCACTACAGCTACTGTGGAAGCCACGCTTCTTAGCTACAAAAACAGCAGCAGAAAAATAGTCCATGTAACAATGGAAGAATAGTAAGTAACTTGAGAGGTTTGTGGTATAAGAAGACTCTAGTGGAATCCAGAAGCCTTTTTTCATTTGATTGGCGGTTCTGTTTTCTGGTTTTTACTTTTTCTCCTGTCTCCTCTCTTCTGGCCCTTTCATCTTGATATACAGAACTACAGTAAGTATGAGGAGTCAGGAAGTTCTTCAGTTCCAAGTTCTTCAGGCAGCTACCACCGATATGCACTTAATCATAGCTGTGCATAAACTTAACATTTAAGAGGAACCTGGAGCGGCAACATTGGCAAAGAAAACCCACCTGTTGGGTCTCACAGTGTGACTTTGTTAGTAGACCTAAACATAGCTCACAGGACTGTGTATTGGAGGAGGCAGAAAATTCTAGAACATCACACACAGATCTCACCACATCCACTTCCAGATACTTTAATTCCTCCCTGTGCTACATAATCTCTAGAGACAATGAACACACACACACACACACACACACACACACACACACCCCAAACAGTGCTTCTCTGTGTAGTCCTGGCTGTCTTGGAAATCACTCTGTAGGCTGGCTGGCCTGGAACTCACAGAGATCCACCTGCTTCTGCCTCCCGAGTGCTTGGATTACAGGAGTGCACCACCACTGCCTGGCAACTGAACATTTTTAAATGATAATAGAACCTTAAAAACAGGAGAAGAGATATTTCTGGTAAGTGGTAGGGACTAGGGAATGCCTAGCACTCCCTATGAATACCAGTGATGATGCTGCAACTAATGAGACCCCCTCAGCTTCTTCCTCTTCTCTCCACTGCTCTGGCCCAATGTTCTCACTGCACAACACAAACTGTCCTGCAGAGATTAGTGTCTTTTAAAAAATATATTTTATTTTATGTACATTGGTGTTTTGCCTGCATAAGTGCCTGTGTTAGGGTTTAAAATCCCCTGGAACTGGAGTTAATAGACAGTTGTGAGCTGCTATGTGGGTGCTGGGAATTCAATCCACATGCTGTTAAAAGCAGCCAATGCTCTTAACAGCTGAGTCATCTCTCCCATTGGTGTCTTTTTAACATTAAAAAAAAAAAAAACCACTAAATTCCAGATTATTCAGGACAGGCTCAGTTTCACATATTCTGTTCTTGCTCACTAACGTGGAAGTTCAGAAGAACAGCATTGGAGCTCTGTGCAGACACTTCCACAAGGAGCACAGATGCCCCAGGATGTCATGCCAGCTACTACTTAACCACTGGACCTCCATCTCATTTAGATAAGAAGGTCAGCCACTTGCACTGCCAGAAAATTGAGCCAGACGTGAGGGCTTGAACTTTTCTAAGCAGAAAACAGCCAAGGACAGCAGGTCCATAAATCTTTTGCTACAGTGCGCTAATATGTGTAGTAAACTCTGATGAAGACACAGGTTTAGTTTGCTTTACTATAACATCCTAATTGATAATTGGTAACAATAGGCAAAAGCCCCAAAAGGATAATTTTCAGAGTGCGACAGGAACCCACTGTTTATATCCTAAGGTAGCATGACTTGCCTCTGGTTTAATGTCACAGTTTGGGAGCTACAGTTACAGGGTCCCCCTTGGTTGTTGAATATCGCTCTAATATGACCAAGTGCTTTTAGGAACGACTGAGATGTAAAGCAGTCACCACTAAACCTTGCCTCATGTATCGATGACACTCAGCTAAGTCACTCTCTAGGAAGGGTGTGCCCTCTCTCTTCCCCCAGCCTCTTGTCACCACCTCTTCTCTGACTGCTCTCAGAGACAAAGGGACTGTTCTCATGAGTCATCCATGAACTGCAAGAGTAAGGAAAGAAAATGGGTAAAGACGCTAAAAAGGCAGATGTTAAAGGGTGCCTCAAATCTCAAGGACTGAAAGGAATATGGGGCCAGAGATGGGACACAACAGGTAGAGACTGCCTCAAAGTCTGATAACCAGAATTCCATCCCTGAGACATATATAGTAGAACAAAGTAATACTTGTCTACAATATGTTGTCTGCTGATCACCAATCATGTCCTGCCCCCATACGTATGAATGAATAGAAATAATGGGGTTGTGGGTACTTCAAACTGTAAATTTATGTATTTCATCATACAGTGAGTCTGTCACATCTGTACAGCTCCCTTCTCTCTGTGCATGCTCTAGACTGCTTTATATGTTGCCAATAGGCAAACAGTTTTAAATTGGGTGATTATAAGTTTTGGAAAACAGAATTATTTCTAACTCTGACAGCATGCATTACTTCCTGAGTACCTTGCAAATTTAAACGTGATTACCATATGTTATAAATTTGAATTCTGGCAAATTCCAAATCAGATGCCTTGATTGAGAGGCTTGAAGAGACAAGGATAATGAGAAAAAGTGTGTGTGTATGGGGGGGCAGACCTATCCAAAGAAGGGCTTTACTTGCAAATGTAAATAAGCCAATACTAAACACAGGCTGCTCACAGTGATTTCAAAGTTTTGTTCTCCCTGCCTCCCAAAATCCTAAAGCCAAATTTCTTCACACAGAAAATTAAGTCTCGGGGGCTGGAGAGATGGCTCAGCGGTTAAGAGCACTGACTGTTCTTCCAGAGGTCCTGAGTTTGATTCCCAGCAACCACATGGTGGCTCACAACCATCTATGATGACATCTAGTACCCTCTTCTGTATACATAATAAATAAATAAATCTTAAAAAAAAAAGAGAAACAGTTTAAAAAAAAAAGAAAATTAAGTCTCAACCCCCACCCCACCCCCACTGCACAACTCCCAAAGTCAAGCAAAATAGTGAAATGCATAAAGAAAGGGACGAGTATTACCCCTTTGCCAGGCTCTCTTAGAGAAAGTCTCAACAGTTGATAGCTGGACTGAAAGGGAGGTGGTGGGGGGGAAGCTGTTCAAGAGAGAGGTTGGTATCACCAAGAGTCAAACCCACTACTAAACAGTTTAACAGCTTAGTTCTCAGAGTGTACCCCATCACTGATGGGGGTCCTTGAAGGTTTCTCAGCATACTTCTAGGGTTGATATGTATTTCTAAAAGTATTGAGACTTAATACATGCTAAGTGTTGGATTTAAGCTACCAGCATCTAAGCAAAATAAAATAAAAACCTTTGCTGACCCTGACAAGCTTCAATGCGAAAGAAACTTGCTAAACCTGCTGAGACCAAAACATAGATCTGTTTATCACATTCCTCATTCTAAGCAATGACAACCCTAACCCTAACCATAACCATAACAAAAGGGCAAAAAGTATCCCCACGGAAGAACATGGTCCGTAAACTTATTTAAAGTTCGATGCTCAAATACACATCTTTCTCCTTTTCTTCATAACAAATCAGAAACCATATAAAAACATCTGCTGCCCAACCATTCACCTTAGCAGTCTTCAGAGGGTAAAAGGAGCAGCCAAGTCACTTGTAAAAATGACTTACAAACTATGATGATAACATTTTGGGTATCTGAAAGACATTTCCTCAAAAATGCATGAAATCAGCCTGTTGATTTAGAAAAACAGGCAGTATTTGTCACTAATGATACATTTTCAGCTTAAAAAAAATTCAGAATTTAGAAAAACTGTGTTTATATTAATTTGAAAGGCTTATGATAACTGAAAGTATATATCCTGATGGCAGCAGTGATTATTAACAAAACATTTTTTTTTAATTATAGAACGACATGTTGGAGAGCAGAGTGCCTCATTAAACCTACTTTCCAAATGATTAGTTCAGAAATCATGTTATAGGATCCATGGATAAAAACATCTATTCAGAGCATGAGTTAACACAATGATTATAACAGAACATCGTACTTTTTGGGCATTTTCACTTAGAGAATTTTAATGTACTATCAGAAGAATCTCCACAATTATGAGAAAAAGTCACTTAAAAACTCAAATTTTCCAAATGTTCTTCATCTACATCAAACATATGCAGTGTCAGGAAAACCCAGCTGCCATCAATTATAAAGATATGAAAGAAGATTCTCAAGGATTTTTATGAGGAAATAAAAAAAGGTATTCTTTACAGAGAATTTTTGTTGTTGTTAAATAATTACAGTTTGTGAAATATTATATGTGTTACTATTGACAGCTGTGTTTATGTTTATATGTTAAAGTCTTCTACTAAATATTACATATTACATAAACATAAAATTTGTCAATATTAGTTTCTAACATGGTATATGTTACTAGGATCAATTCATATAAGCAACAGCAATTTATTGGAGTTCAAAACAATTCATTAGAATAAAGGAGTACAGAAGGTCAAAAAGTATGGGAATTGTTACTATAGACAATAAGTTTTCAATGTAGACAAATCATGGTTCAAGTCTCAGTACTTTTAAATTGGCATAGAGTAGAATAAAATAATTAGCAGCTGACCTTCAGTCTTCCCATTCAGCGGCTGCAGTACACAGTATCACAGGCATTTTTTGTCAAATACTGCAATCAAAGTGCCTAACTTAAAAATGACTATGACTCTGAGGATTTCCAAAGCAGCATCATATAAGAATGAAATGATCATAGAATAGACATGTGCACATGCATGTACACGTACACACACACACACACACACACACACACACACACACACACACACACTGTATACATCTTAGAACAGTGTCAGTCATTCTCTTTCCTTTTTGACCAAGTCCAGCTCCAGCCATCACTGACCCACAGAAAACCTGACAGTCTAAGAGTAAAATTCTTCCTTAAGCAGTTCCTGGGTGCCTTTTCTCTTGTACATATTTCCCCAACACTGGCCATTCTGCTACATTCTTCATGCCTGTTGTCTCAACCACCCCTAAGTGAAATGAACATCTTTTAGAACGTCTGTGACCTTGCATTCAGGCTGAAAAGTAATTTTCCATCATCATAGGCAATGGTATTAAAATAAATTGCACCACAGTCCCATGGAATAAAGCTGGCAAGTCTCTCCAGTGTACCCTCACCATTACAGCAGTTGCCCAGACATCTGACGCAACTTGGCTTCTGCTCACTCATATTGCTTGCCAGTGCGTTGTAATGATACCCTGTGCTATTTTCAAGGGTATTTCAAGAAATTTCAGGGGTTTGGATAAGTCATAATCCAATTCTTTTCCAATACTATAGCTCCTAACAATAAGTGAATGGGATTATTCCTAGCCAAAGTCTTATTTCAAAATACCTCAAAAAAAAAAAAAATCAATTTTCTTTCTGGAATGATTGCTGCACTTATAGAGTTTTGGGTGTATCTCAAAGTTCAAAACAAACCCTTCATGACAATAAGCTTAGAATGTTACCTCAACAAAGCCTACTCACTGTTTTAATCTTGCAATTCAAAATTGTGTCACGAATCTTTTTTTTTTTTAGGACAAATAAATTTTAAGTGTAATTTCAGCTTTGAATTTCTGGAAATCATAATCTCCTAAATGTTCAGCTCATTTTAAGTAGTCAAAAATCACATTCTACACTTGGAATTCCTTAGAAATGTGTTATATTCTGTTGTTGATTTGCAGATATTTTCCCTCAGCAAGCCTAAGAAAATAAAATAGCTTTTATATTGAGTATCATGTATTAAATCCTATAATATGCATTCCATTCCTATGAGCTAAGCACTGCTATTCTCATTTAACAGGTGAGAGGTTAATTTGAATCACTAAGTACAGAAAGCTTGTGTAATTTAAACTTATCAAAGTCAAGCAGGTGGAGGCTCACGGCTTTGATCTCAGTACTCAGAAGGCAGAGGCAGGTGGATCTTTGTGAGTTCAAGACCAGCCTGGTCTACAAGGTAAGTTCCAGGACAGCTAGAATGGTTATACAGAGAAACTCTGTTTCAAAAGAAACCAAAAATTAATAAACTTATCAAAGGTCAAATTAATAAAAGGGGTCGTAGCAAAGGCCGATTATCAAACTCTCTTTATCATACAAACAGGTGTTCAATTATCTTTCTATTAGTTTATTCAGAGAACACAAAATAGCCTGTCCATCACAGCATACAAAAATTCCTCAGAGTAGTAATTGATAAGTTCATTAGTTAGGAATTCTTTAAAATTCGTTCCTATCAAAGGAGGTCAGGCCAGTATCTGGCAGAACAAAAAGACTAGTTCAAATCTGAGTCTTCAAGATAAGCAAGAGAAGTCAAAATCCTGTTGTGTGGCTCGTTCAGTGTGATCTGTGCACTAATCATTTGCCTACAGACGATGCACCCACTTGAATTCTGCTGAAGCTATTGCCACTTTCCCAAGGGTCTCACAAAGTACTGGGCAAGTGGGAAAAATCTCAGCTGGAGAAGCACCTTTCAGCACTCCTGCTGTAACATAAACAACAAATCACTCGGGCCGCTTGCAGGCTGCACATGTTTATTCCTCCTACTCTGCATTAGAAAGTTCCTGCTTTAGGACTTAAGGTACAATTTCACATTATCTCAGCACTGCTTCAACATATGCTTTTCAATAATTTGTAGTCATCCTGGCTGTAAATTATTCCATCATTTTCAGTTGAGAATTGCCTGGGCATACAGTTGGGCCATTATCAAATAGACTATGGTTCCTGGTTCATAAATAGCAAAAGCTATTTAATTTCCTAAATTCAGGTACCTTGTTGTATTAAACTACCACCACCTCATCTTAAGATGGACAGGCCTCACTACTTTGACCACAGAGCCCTCCTGCCTTAACTCTTTCACAAAGGGTTGCTAGGGAAAGCAATGCAGGAGGGAAAAAAAAGAATCAAAGGATTTTTGAGCCAACACACTGGCCTTACAGCTGTGGACACTGCTGTTCACACAAGCGTCTCAGATCCTTAATTCTTTGAGTCTTGAAAATGAGATTAGATAATTTTTCCAGATTTCAAAATCATGATTTTATGATGTTTTTCTATAGTCCATTTTTGGAGACAAAGCCAAGAATCTGTTAATTTTATGAAGACTCCTTTCTCAAGGTGATAAACATGACAAGGTAGCTTTTAAGTCTTCTGATAGGACCCTGACTATCATTTCCATACATAAATAAAAATCTGAAGTAACTGAGCTAATTAAACATCAAAATAGCTTTTATCAATTAGTCTAAAACAGAAGCAAATTGTTATGTATATTATGCATCTATTTTACAGAATTCTCAGTAGAGCTATAGTATAATGTTGATATATAATTCCAGTTCAACAGACCTGCAAGAAATGTCAGAGGAGAACATTTGAAAAGATATTGAACTCTTTAGCTTTCAGTCTTCTCTCTCTTATAGGAAACCCACAAAGTCAAAATCCAAAAAATGTAAATAACTCTGCTCATGTCTATAGCACTTGAGAGGCCAACACAGAGAGATTACTCTGAGCCCAAAGAGTTCAAGGCCAAGCAGAAACAAATTTATCTACCAAGCAAGACTAGTGCTTTCTGAAGAACCAAGAGTGCAAAATAAGGTATCCAATATCATCCAACTTGAAGATAAACTACCTGACTGTAAGGCACTATGTTTTATGTCATGGCAAGAATAGGGGAAATTAAAAGAGCTGTGCTTGTCTAAGGCAAAGCGACCACATTGGTGCAGAAAAGGAACTCTCAGAAATGTTTAATGCAGTGCTTCTATTTCTAAAAAAACTTCCTTTTCCCTGGGTGGAATACTTCATGGTCTCAGTGTTTAACATGTAAAAAACAAAACAAACAAACAAAACAAACAAAAAAACTCAAAATATGTCACAAATGCAAAGACAACAGTACTCCAGTTTCCACTCCTTTGTGTGAGTGGAAAGAAATTGAGAAAAGGCAAAGCTGCTTCAACTAATCAGCATGAAGGCCGAGAGAGCCCCAGGACCTCTACTGGCACCACTCTTAAATGTTCTCTGTTGTCAGAGCTCCGTCGCACATGCAGAAAGTCAAGCGCTTGTCACCAACGGTTCATACTTACGTCATCCAAGCAGGTAAACAGAGAACTGCTGTAAACGCCCAGGTCAATACCGTATCTGTTCTGCCTCTATAGATTCTTACAATCAGTAATCAGGGCACTAACTGGTCTCATCTAGGCCGTGGTCTCTCAGGAAATACAGAAGCCCAGTCCTTAGGTACAATTCAATCACTTTCTAACAGGAAATGTTAGTGCTGACGTGTTACAGAGGCACACTTACCCAATGTGGTTGGTTCTTAAGGAGATTTCCAGTTCTCTTAGCACTTGCGTAGACTCTTGAACACGCCTTCTGAATTTCTATAATTCAACAAAATACACCCCCTTAGTACCTGGTGCTCCTGTAGCTTATGATAAACTTAATGATATGAAAATATATTTTCTTCTAAAGTGTATCTCTCACATTTGTTTTATTCAAAAGCACATAAATCTTGATCATGAAAAATAACTTACAAGAAAGGACCAGGAGAATTACATATTTCTTGCAATCGCCTAGAGTAGACGATGTTCCTACCCCACATATACAATAATAATCACCACTATGCCTCTTGTTCAGGAACCCCAAACCATTCCCACCTTCAGTTACTCACCAGGGTGATGACAGACTCAAGACACACTTGTATTCATGGCATTGATATATTGAAATGAAAGATTAAATGGTAAAACCAATAAAAAGAAGAGGTTCATAGGATGACATAGGTGCACAGGAAACCACACACACGTTTTTAAGAGTGCTCTTGCCCAAGGAGTCACTTATGATAGCAGACATGAAGCTCTACAGAGACTGGGTGGCTGGGGTTCTCATCAGGGACTGGTCTCATTAGCACACTCTGCCTCACTCAGGCAGCCATCCCAGACTTCAGCCATAAATCAGGTCTTCAGCATAAAGCATGTTATTTTCATAAATGATTCAGGCACAGTTAGCTTTTACTGGGAACACAAATGAACTCTGATGGCCAACTTTGTAAGCAGGCCCTTCTAAAGACAGCAGTCCTGAGCCTAACAGTCTGAGTCTTCTTGGCCTAACAGATTCCAAAAGCAAACATTCAGAGTTAGCTCTTCCAACTAGTCTGCACTTGGAAGGTCAGTAATAAAGGTTTATGTGCACATGCACATGTTCAGGATGCCCTGTCTCACTCTTGTCTATCAAGATCCTACCTATCTTTCTAGATTTATCCAACCTTTCTTTAATGAGTCCTGCCATGATAGTGAATGTATATGTACTTTTAAATCTAAGGGGTCTCCAAGAGTCAAATGAGCTGCTATGCCCATCAGTTCTCTGGAGATTATTTTTCTACAAAAACCTTAACAGTGACAAATGCCTCAGGCCACTAGGGGAAAAGGAAGATTGACATACAATGCCTTTGTGTAAAAGGTCCAGGCTACCTGTGTTGTGTCCTGATCCCCTCAAGCTTCTTTGCTTACTGGAAAAAGCTTTGTGAATCCAGCCCAGGATATGAAGGACCTTTGCTGCTACCAAGTGCAATAAGAATAGCAGCCTCCATTTCCATTACAACAAGCATGGCCCCCATTCTTCAGAGGAACAATATCCAGAGCCAGGAAGGAAAAGAAGGTGGGTTGTGAGAACTATGTCACAAGCACAAGAACCAGTAGCCCAAGGAGATGAGCAACACTGCTTGGCACACGCAGCTCCGATTCCCCCTTCTCTTCTCAAAGTCCTTTGCTTTCTTGAAGTTGCTATAACTGTTATCGCAAACACTATAAAAAGCTATTGAGATGTACATTGAGATATAGAAAATAAAGACATCTCAGACATAAGGAAAAAAGAAATGTGCTCTGCTTCTGCTGCTGAGAAAGACTTAATGAATGGCAAAGCCATTGACCGTTTGGAGAGATGTCTAGAGCACCTCCCTGCACTGAGTCCACTAAGCATGGGGTTTGGAGGGAAAGGAAGTAGGAGAGAGGGCCTGCCTAAAGCTACCAATGCTCCACGCTGCTTGCTAAGACATATCAATAGGTTCTCAGGAGTCTTGGCAGGTTCCTAAGTCTTCCTCAAGCTTCAAAGAGATCATGCCTGATGATTTTCCACAAGGAGCACAGCACAGTACTGAAAACACAATAACAGTTGTAAAGAGGTTTGACCACAGGGCAGAGGGGAGGGAGGGAGGGGAGAGGAGAGGACTGATAGGGATGTGCTATATACACAGACACATACATATAGAGACACAACCTAACAAGGCAACTAAGTCAACACTGAGGAGGACAGCAGCAGCAGCAGCAGCAACTAGCATTCATCAGACATCGGCTACGCTGGGCACTCTAATTCTGCAACTGTCTGACACCAACACAAACTAAAATGACTGTAGCCCTGTGTTGCATTCTCCAGGAAGCAGTTCAATCTTCAGTTGGGTTTTGGAATGCAGAGAAGCCTTAGCATCCTCTTCACTAAAACATAGACAGTGAATGTTAACCCTTTGCACTTCAGAAATGCATCCACAAGATGTTAAAGTTCTCCAAAGAGGAACCTTGAACCATTAGAGCCCAACAGGAAAGCAAGAGCCAGGAAGGATCCTGAAGCACTCCCCATCTTCTCTCTCTCCTCACAGGTACAAGACAGTATAACCCAGGGAGGTAACGGAGCCTGGGTGAGCCACGCAATAGGTTTCTCCTCACAAATGTAAAGTCAGCAGAGATCAGACTCCACTCTTCATGGTCTGTAACCTCTTTGCATGGCAGACATGAATACAGCCTCCCCGGAGGCACAGGCTAATAGCAGCTGGTATAAAATAAAGAGGCTGGTTTATGGAGTTCTGGGCTCAGAGATATCTAATTTAGGCTCTTCCTTCCCTACCCTTAGGGGTTTTATTTAAAGCTATTCTAAACAGAATGTACTTGGGGCTTTTTAAGGGCAAATTAAGTGTCTTCTATTTAATTTGAACAAAAGACTAATGAGTGAACTGTTAGAGGACCCTGGTCCCAGTTAAAGGAAGCCTGCTCAGCCTAGAGAGTCTAGCTAAAATTTAAAAGCCCAGTTGGAACACTCCCCAACACAGGGCCACAGCTGAGAATTTTAAACTCATTTAACTGAAAGCTATACTTATTCCAGAAAAATCTCCTTTTTTTCTAGGGCTTAAGCATCACAATTATGCTGTGCGGAACAGATCTTCCCCCACTCCCAACGCTGACAGTAATCTTACTGCAGCAGGGCTTTGGGGTGCTAATCCTACATCCAGCTCCTTTCTCTGACAGGCACTGAATTACAAGCACAGACCAAACAAGGACATTCAGGAGGACACATGCATGGGTCAGGGCAGAGAAATCTGTGGTCCATACGACCACCAACAGGCCCATCCTTTTTATTAAGTGGTCCAGAAAGGAGTGAACTCTTTAACACAAGAGGATCCTTGGTTTCTCCTGCTTGGTTTTCTTTGTCTCCTTCTGAGGGTGTGGAGCTGGGAGCCCAGAAAACCATTTCTGGAAGTGTATAGCATGCCTTCTTTCTAGAATTAAGGAACTATGGGTTGGATGAAGGGAGAGTTCATTCACTTTGTATATCAGCTACCATTTCAGCCTCACTCACTCAAGACAAATACGCCTGGTACCAATAAATAATATGACTGCCATCTCAATCCTGGGGATTCCTACAGAACCAATAGAACTCTCTGGTATAGACTAAATACCCTTGCAGAAGCAAATATTATAGACAAAACGACTTTTAAGAAAACAGGATTTATATTTTGTGTGAAGTGTTTGCTGTCACAGAATTCCCCAATCTATAAAATTAAGGCAGCTCTATTCTTGAGTGAAGAAAAAAAATCAGAGAAACTAACAAGAATTAAGCAGCTCTTACTTTGGGGGGGGGGTGAATACAGACCTTTAAACAAATGTTTATCAAATTTCTGAGGGGGAGAAATATTACCAGGCACATTCACAGAACATTAGGGAAACCACAGTCAAGAATTATATGACATGAAACCAAGGTGTAGTACTCCATTTTCTTTTTTAAAAAATTATTTTATGCATATGAATGTTCTGCCTATTTGAAGGTATGTGCACCACATGCATGCCTGGCATCCCCCAGAGTGCTGGAAAGAGTGCTAATACTAGAGTTACAGCTGCGTATGAGTCACCACATGTGCTGGGAACTGAACCCAGGTACAAACCACTGAGCCATACATATCTTTAGCACCAGAATCTCAAAGTTCATCATCATTTCTATTGGTTAAACCCCTCTTGTCTGTAAGTAAACCAGAAAATGAAAACGCAGGAAGCTTCCAGAGGAAATAGGAGCTACACTTTTTTCGAAACATTTCTCTTTTGTAGGGGGTGGATGGGGAAGGACAATATGAGCAATGAAGTTAGAATAGAAAAATGAAGAAAAGAGAATATGTAAGAAGGAGGATGAGGAGGGGGAAGCAGGAGGGAGGGAGGAAGAAAGTCAAAACAAAGAAAGGACTGCGAAGAGTGAGCCAAGATCCCTGGAAACCGCTAACCAAGAGAAGTGAGCTCTTCTTTTCTTATAAATCAGCACTGACAACACAGGGAATCTGGCCTGAGAAGCCTTGAAAGTGATAAGCTGTGGAAGGCCAAGGGCAAGACAAGCACTATGGCACAAAGTACCTTTACCCATAGTCATCAAGGACAGCTTTTTCCTGAACCATCCCAGAGCTGACCCAGCCTGCAGGGCTGTGCCAGGCTACATGCTCAACCACAAGGCATCAGTGTAAGCCAACTGTGCAGCCTCACAAAACACAGCTTGTTTGTAGGAGAGACGGTTAAGAATGAAATCAGCTATTCCCTCTTTACCTTCTTGGGGGCAGGAGCTGAGGCTGGGGCTGAGAAAAATGCTTGAAGCCCCAACACAGGATGTCAGGCTGCAGCAGTGGAGAAGAGCCCCAGTGATTTTTCAGGCTCTAGAAGTACACCAAGTCATGAAGGACAAATGTTGCATTTGCAAGGCCTGCTTCATTAGAGGCCTGAGCACCTCAGGACTGAACTCACTACTCTGATCAATGGGAACTTACAATATTGGTAGACATCAAAGGGACATGTTAATAACATTTCCCCCCTTTGTCTTCTCATGTTGAAAGGCTCCGAAGCTTGTTTGCCTGGAGCTCTGACAAAAACTAACACAAAAGAAAGTATATCCAGAACTCTACCCACTAATGAAAAAGGCAAAGCCAAGAGTGAAAACATATCCACCTCACCTTCCTGGTTACAGCCGGATCCAGGTAGCCTTTGAGCTTCTGAATGTACGTATGGGGAGGGTTCTTCACCTGGAATCGCTCCTGCAATAAACACAAAGTTAAGGAAACAGCAGAAACAGCATAAAGAAATACCACAGTCAGCCACATGAAACACATTAATGCCATTACTCCTGACCAAACACACACCCCTAGTGTGAATGTGGCTTTGCTAATAACTATCATTAGCTGATCATGTGCTGTCTTCATACATTATGTGATCTCTTTGCACAAGAGGAAACCATAGCTTAAAAACAATGCAGTATTCTCTTTGATAACATGGCTAGTGAGTGATACAGTCAACCTGAGTCCACATCCTCCCAAATCTAGAATGTGGGCTGCTTTCCCTGCATGCTTCCCAGCTGGCATTCAAAGGACAATGTTTTGGCCATTTCTTTTCAGATTTTCTGTAAAATTCTAATAAATTTTTAAAGATATTAGCAATATTAGCAAATATTTCACTTATTACCTTTAAAAGTAGCCATATTTGAGTCAAGATTGGATGAAACTAATTTTTTTTTGAAAATGTGTAATGAAGTAATTGCTGAAAGGGTGAGTGGAACATAGGAACAAGTATGAGAGTACATAAACATGCATGCATGTTATCATGACTAGGTTCCTAAAGTAGCCTCCAAATTGAAGATCCCAAACACATGCACTCACACACAAGTGTACATGTGCATGTACACGCACACAAGAACACATGTGCATTCACACATGAGAGGACACACACACACCTTATTACCAAGATGATCAAAGCCAAGATCAAAGACTGAAGAAAGAAAGGTTCAAACTCAGGAAGGAAAACTCTAAGGGAGGGGGGTGCTATGTGGACCTGAGCAGCTGAATATATGTTGTGTTTTAAGTGTATGAAGAGTCTAACCAGTTGTTGGTGGCATACACCTTTAATCCTAGCACTCAGGAGGCAAAGGCAGGCGATTTCAGTGAGATGAGACCAGCCTGGAATACAGGGCCAGTTCCTGGACAGTCAAGGCTACACAGAGAAACTCAGTCTCAAAGAAAGACAAGAAAAGTTTAAATACATCAGCTCTAAAAGGAAGATTTCTATTGTGTGTGTTCTTTCCCACTCAACAACCCCCAAATGTATTCCTGACAATTATTTTTAATCTTTCTGCTTCCTCTACAAGAGAATTTTCTAATATTACAACAGCAGCAACTGTCAGCACTATCAAGCAGCTGTTGACTTTATAGAAATGTGTATTTCTTCCAGGAGTGGTAATGCATGCCTTTAATCCCAATACTCCAGAAGCAGAGACAGGTAGATCACTGAGTTGAGAGGCCAGCCAGGGCTACAGAGGGAGGGAGAGGAAGAGGGAGGGAGAGAACTTGTATTTCTCCAACACAGAACTACTAAATTCTACCTAATCCACTCAAATCCTTCTTGTTATAGTTTAAAATGTTGAAAATACTTTTTAAATTGAAAATTACAACTTATTACTGATCTATCTGGTGAAAATACTATATTGTACTGGCCAAAATAAAGCAAGCTGCTGATGGTGAGGTACCAGCACCAAATGATAGAACTTCAAAACAGTCCCTATCTATACCTAAGGCTCAAGGAGTATCATGAAAGCAGACAGGGGATTATAGAGAGGTCCAGGAGATTGCTAGGAGACTGTGTCCTGTAGATAGGACAGAGAAGCCATACCCATGAAACCTCAAAAACATGGCTGTCCAACAAGACTGGAACATGACATCACCACTTGATTATGCCAGTTTGCAAGGGGCATATTTCACAGGGCTCTACCAATAGGTGAAGAGCTTTAGGCAATATTGGCTGCTACAAGGGAAAAAATTAAGTTTTCCCCAGAGTTGAGGTCCCTGATTGGTTATCCAATACCAAATAGCTAGCCCTAAAAACATACATACAAGCAACACTAAAAGGACTCAGCAGGTGTATTTAATTATCACTAACCGAATATTAATATATTTTACTGTATATGATACATTATATAATATAGTATATATAATGATATATAATATAGTAAATATATAGTTGTATAAAATAATTGGTTATTTTATAATGATTATAAAGACTCTCAATAATAATTCTTAGAAGGCCATGAATTTGAAAGGAAACAGAGGACATGAATGAGGCTGAAGTGAAAGAAGAGAGGAATTACATATTAATTAAAATAAATTTTAGGGGTTGGGGATTTAGCTCCGTGGTAGAGTGCCTGCGTAGCAAGCACAAGGCTCTGGTTCAGTCATCAGCTCTGAGGGAGAAAAAGACAATAAGTAAACAAAATTTAAAAGAAAATACCATCTTGCTTTCATTTTCTAATAAGGTAAAGCAGCTTGTGGCGGAACACTTTATTCATACTCCCTCTGTTCAAACATGAGGGTGACTATTAGCGCATATAAGCTGTCTCTATAGAGCTAAAGAAGAGATCACACACTGCTGTTAATTATTACACACCCTCAGGGAGAGGTTAGAAAACTCCTCATTGGTAAAGGAAATATTCTTCATTCTAGCCTAGGAACATAATCGCCTTCTCATCTGGGCCAAACTTTGTTTCTCAAGGATTAACTTAGTTGTAAATGACACTTTATTCTTAGGATGGCTTAGCTCATTCAAAACCATTTACTGGTGGGTAGTTATAGTAAGTATTATATAAATAAAAGAACAAAAAGCAAGTGATTGGGTGACCTTGGTATCATCTAGAATGATATGTATTGTATCATTTAGAATGATATGTGTTTCAGGGCTGGAGAGATGGCTCAACGGTTAAGAGCACCTTCTGCTCTTCCAGAGGACCTGGGTTCAATTCCCAGCACCCACATGGCAGCTAACAACTGTCTGTAGTTCCAGTTCCAGGCAAACACCAAGGCAAATAAATAAATAAATAAATAAATAAATAAATAAATAAATAAAAAGAATGATATGTGTTTCATACATATGATATACACATTACATTATATGAAAGACTAACGTATTACATAAAAGATTCAGGCTCAAGCTTCCAACTCTCTGACTCTTGTTTTTTCTATATTATATAAGAACATTTATCTTTAATTTCATAGTATAAATGTTTTCAAGTGAAACAAGCTGTAGGTGTGGGAACGTTATCTCCACCAATCACAAATCTGAGGCAGGACTATGAATTCCAGTCCTCCTTGGGCAGTGTAGTAAGACCCCATCTCAACAAAAACAAAAGGAGAGCACAAACCTGTTCAGCTTAATGTCACTAAATAGAACAGTATGTAGTCAGAGTTGAGTTTCTTTTGGATCACAGATACGTCACATGTCTCATAATTTCAGTGTCAAGTGTGTCTTGTTTTTGAGACAGAGTCTTGAAACAGCCACAAGACATCACCTCCCATACACAGGGACTACAGCCATTTGATATCATGCTTAGCTAAACCCACGCTTGCAAAAGTCTAAAAGCACCCCACAAGCAACACTAAACACTCTGCACAGGGCATAGGGACAGCAGGTTTGCTGCACCATGTAAATTACAGAAATTCACATCAGACTAAGGGCACCAGAAGTCCATGGCTGTCCACTGCCTTCACGATTACATTTCTCATTAACTGTCTGCTTAGGCACAGTCCTGCTCTGCAGATAAGAAAAAAGATGAATTTACTAAATGCCACTTAGTGGCTAGGGACCAAGTTCACATTCCTGAAGGAACTAAATGATAGGGAGTCCACAACAAAAGTGTATTAAATTAATTAGATGTTACAGTGCTTGGAGCCCAGCTATGCTGAGACTTTGTCTGGAATATTCAGAAAAGCAGCATTAGTTCCTTTCAAAAAAGCTGAACTGTTTTCTTGGGCCACACCATCACCTTGCGAATGTAAATCTAAGGAAGTTGATCACTGAAGCCCTTCAGGTGTAAAGGGTTTTTTTTTGTTTTTTTTTTTTTCAAAAACTTTATTTATTTGTTTATTTTGCTGTGGTGTTTGCATGGAACTGGAACTACAGACAGTTGTTAGCTGCCATGTGGGTGCTGGGAATCGAACCCGGGTCCTCTGGAAGAGCAGACGGTGCTCTTAACCGCTGAGCCATCTCCCCAGCCCCGGTGTAAAGGTTTTGAATCAGGAACTACACTCATTTAGAAAACTATTTGCAAATGTTTTACTTTTTCTATTTTTGTGGATCATTACATGGGAAATTAGTTAAGGTTAATCTGATGTGAGCTGGATTTATAACAAATTTATGCAAATCATTTCTATGGGGCTGAAGAGATGGCTCAGGGGTTAGGAGTACTGACTGCTCTCCCAGAGGACCAAGGTTCAATTCCCATCACCCACATGGCAGCTCACAACTGTCTGTAACTCCTGTTCCAGAGATCTGACACCTTCATACCAATGCACATAAATAAAGCTAAATAAATTTAAAAAAAAAAAAAAACAAAACAATCATTTCTACCCATAAGCAAAATTTGGATAAATGATTCCAAAATCAAACAGAATCCCACTCAGGCTTGTCTTACAGCTTACTATTCTGAGACCTAATGATATTTTAGCAAGACATCTGAACAAGAGTTTGCCAGAAAATTAATGTATGTTGAGATACATGCTGACTTCTGAGCCTCTCCTCCATTTGGTCTTGTTTGAGGACTATAATAACAGAGCTACACACACAGCTTCAAGAGCCCTAGTGAATTAGATGTCAGTCAGCACTATGCTATTTTATTGTTTTTACTATACTGATTCCACACTAATTCACACTAGTGAAAACTCGGGAAGAACTTTCCTTTTGCTACATAAGATTACTACACAAACATTCTATTCCTCTTTTCCTTGAAATTGGAATTAGTTTGGGTTTGGTGTTATTTCCAATGGCTAAGCAAGCAAACTGTAGTCTTTACTAAGCCACGGTTACAAACAGTAAAATTGCCATGAGTGAATTCTCATCTGCAAATTAGTTCTAATCTAATCTGCTTGATGCCAACTGATGGAGAGCAAGAAGAACACTCCATGTTTCCTAGGTTATCATGTTACTCTCTCAAATGGGAAATTCTGACATTAGCAAACACAGAAAAGATGAGAAGAAAACATTGCAACTGTGTATTACACAGACATGATTTACTGAACAGTAAAGGCTAAGTGTGCACATCCAGGGTTGGGTGGGTTCAAGAGCAGAGTTCCTTAGCCCAAGGAACCGAGGCAAACTGAACCACACTGAGCCCTCACAGAGCTAACAACTTATTCAAATAATAATAATAATAATAATAATTCACAAGTGGACATAGGCTCCCAAGGAACAAACAAGTACTCAAGTCCCTAAAAGAAAATATATTAATTATTCCAAAAACAATTATAAATTTCAGGAAAGTTGGTATATGGAACCTCTAGAAAGGATACATATAAGAATAGAGGGCATGATGAGACGGGAGAGGACAATGGGGAAAAAATGACATAAGTCAGTGGTTCTCAACCTTTTGAGGGGTCACAGATCAGATATCCTACATATCAGATATTTACATTATAATTCATAACCATAGTAACACTACAGTTATGGAGTGGATGAAATAAATTTATGATTGGGAGTCACCACAACATGAGAAACTGTGTTAGAAAGGTCGCAGCATTAGGAAGGCTGAGAACCACTGCCATAGAAGAAGACACTCCTGCTTTACAACTGTTCGGAACAGCCCTCTAGGGGCTATTAGGTGTTAAAAAGCATCCTGCAAGCAAGCCCCTCGGCTCAGAACATTCTAAATTTGGCTTCCCTATTTAGATTCCCCATGTGAAGGTATGCACATGAATATCAATTCTTAATGGTCAGTTTATTTCTTCACTCATTTCAGAACACATAATAGAAGACACTATTATTTCAAAACTCAAAGAGAAATAAATTCAATTCTTCAATTGCAGGATGTTAAATGTTGTCTCTGTGATACAGCACACAGAGTTATATTACCAAGTAGACTATGATAAGAGCCATATGTGATCCTCCTAAGTTCAAAGAGAGGTGAGGCATTTTCCAACTGTGCTGATCAAAGGGATCTCCCTGGAGAAAGAGGAGTTGGACTGAGTGCTGGAAGAGAGGCAGCACAGGACTATTCTGAGTCTGTGTGTACAAGGAAGGAGACAGAAAGTGTTCCAGATGAGAGAGTCTGGGAACAAAAGCAGAGGTGCATGGAATGTAACTTCGGGGGCTTTTTAAAAGCCAGGTCTCAGGGTCTTAGTGCAGGAAAAGTCATAGTACAAATAATCTCAGTCCAGCACTGGAGCAGACAAGAGAGGAAGCCAGATAATAAGCTAATCAAGAGAGATAGTCCATAGAATCCATGCAGAATTTAAACAAATAGAAAAACACATGGATAAAACTGTCTAACTCTCCTTTCTCTTCTCCCAACGTTAAAAGCTGTCCTTTTCTGCATAAAAGTAGAACTGAAAAATCAGCGTGCCAGATTCCTTCCACAGCCATGGTTTCTTGGAGAGTTTTGGAACATTCTTCAGCTCAATACGAAATCACTCTCCTAGTCAGGGCAAGCAGGAAGAGTGTGGGGAGGGGATTCAAGTGTTCCATTACAGCTCTCAGACTGAAAACAACTTTGATGAGGCTTTTCCAGATGATCTCTGTTATTTAGACTAGCAAAATTTCTTCTACCTTAATCTAGTTCAACAGGGCTTTCTTGATCAAAACATTTCATAATTCATTTCCTAATGTATTGGATTAATCAGGTTTGCTTAATGGTACTCATCATGCATCATTTTTCCTCAATTCCAGTGTTCCCACTGAACACTGTTTTTGATCTTGTGGTAGAAAAGGCCACCGTGACAAAGATGGTTGATGATTTCAGGCAGTCCCATGCACAAAGGCAACCATCACAGGGCCTGAACACAGCAGTGATCACCATAAATGCTTGTTATTGTGACTTCGGATCTAGGAACTAGACACAATAGTGAAATACCACATTGGCCCTGAAATGAGCTTTCAATTGATCTCCAGATTCTTTGCTCTCCTATTTCAACAGGCAAAGATTTCCTTTTAGATTGATATTTCTTAAAACACAAACAACCAGAGTCCTTTACCCAATACAAGCAGGATGTTTATTAAACTACAAATGTTCTTCCCCTAATCCATCAGAGATCTAGGAATCTGCATTGTCTTAAGACCTTCATGTCTCCTAGATAGCAAAGCTTTACAGCTTTACACCTTAGCTTCCACTCACAATTCCTCTCTTTTTGATCTGCAAAGTAAATGGGCATGTGCTTGCGCCAACTGGAAACATGGAAAGATACTGAAATGTAGCAGATCTATCATTATGGTCTACGTATTCTTAAACATTAAAAATGGCTAGGGTGTACTACATAGGTGAGGAGCTAACACCAGGCTCTGAAGTGGATATGCAGTAGTTTGTTTTAAAGTTTTGTTTTTACATTTGAAAAGTTGGCCTATGAAGCCTTCTGTCCCATATATCACACAGCCCAAGAACTTTATTTAAGAATACCTTCAGAGTGAGAATGAAGACTGGGGATCATTAAAAGTCCTCCAGAGGTGAACATGTATCATAAAAATAAAACACTGGGTAGCAGAGACAGAGCTGTAATTAAGATGGGGAGAAGGAGGAGGGAAAGAGGAAGAGAGGGAGAGAAAATAAAAGAAACATCTAGATCAGTGAAGTGAGCTTCTGGGCATGTTGTGAAAGTCTTTCCCTAGAGGGTAAGATCATGAGAGCTGTGACCTAATGAATGGATTAATCCTTCAAGGATTCATAATATGATGATGCTACTGTTCAGAGATGATGAAAGGGAGTAGGTCACTGAGAGAGTACACTTGGTGCCTAGACCTCAACTGTCTGCAATCCTCTGCTTCTGGCCACTACGATGTGAACTGCTCTAAGCTGCCATGCTATCACTCTACCACACCAACCCACCTCACCCCCACTCACCCCTAACAGACACCTCTGAAAATGTAAACCAAAAGAAGCATTTTCTCCTTTTAAGTTGTTTATGGCAGGTATTTTGATACAGCAATGCAAAATCTCCCCAGCCCATGCCCAAGCATCCCCAAGTCTGTCTTTCCATCTTCAGATCACACTACTAGGCCAACAAAAGCCTCATTCTTTGGTAATATAGTCAAGATCAGTCATTAAACCAAGTACAGGTAAAACAAAGGTTGTAAGTAGGTCCTAGAACTAGGCCCTCTGAATATGGATGACATTTGTGTGGCTTGAACAGGCTTCTGGCAGTGACCAGGGACCAAGATTCCCTAGTGCATGAACTGGCTTTTTAGAACCCATTCCCTATAAAGGGATACCTTGCTTAGCCTTGACTGGGCACCTGGGTCCTATCTCAACCTAATATCCCAGGCTTTGTTGACTCCCCATGGAAGGCCTTACCCTCTTTAAGGGATGAATGGTACGATGAGGTGGGGAGAAGTGGGAAATGAGAGGGAGGAGGGGAGGGGAGGGGAACTATGGTTGATATGTTCAAAAAAATTTAAATAAGAAATGTCATGGAAGGAAGGAAGGAAGGAAGGAAGGAAGGAAGGAAGGAAGGAAGGACGGACCTAGTAAATAAATAGCTCTCTACAGAGGGTTATGTGCTGACTAAGCACAACTCCACTGGTGAGCCTAAAGACTTTAAACAGACTTTGAAAATTATCCTATAAGGAAAGCATCATCAACAGCTGGGTGATGATGGCACCATGAAGGAACAAGCAGTGGCTTCCAGGAAATCACTTGAAAGTGACCCTTTAGTGCCCTGGATTGAACAGATTTCACTTGATCTCCAAAGCTAAGCAGGTGCTGACCTAGATTTCACTTACATGGTAGAGACTCCTGCATCACCATGGAATTCTGGTAACTGAAAGTTGCTCCATCCTTCGGTCTTGTCCATAGCAAACATTCACCGTGGTGATAGAGAATAAAGTCTCTACCCTTCAGATCAGTGTCCTCTTAGAAAACACCAAGTCATGTTTCTAATCAAGTTTCTGGCTATCCAACTGCATCCCCAGTGTCTACAGGATCACTGGAAATAGAATCAAGAGACGCTGCTCTCCTCATACAGCAAAATAAGTTTGTCTCACTGCTGCAGCGAGGACTCCAACACTTGAAAAGCTCTTCATGGATGGCAGATGACAGAGGTCACCCAACTGAGAGCTCAGCTCCCCATGCACACTCCATGAAGTTGAGTTTCTCCAAAGGATGGTGTGCACAGCGCTAGCATGTCACTCTCACAGTGCCAGCACAAGAAACTGAATCAACTGCTGACCCAGAAGCCACAGTTACAAGGTGTTCTAAGGTCACCTGCTGGCAATTTTAGCAAAACAATGAAGAAAACAAAACAAAACACCTCAACTATTTGCAAGACATTCAGAAGTTTTCTTTTTCTTTCTTTTTTGAAAGATGAGAAAAAACAGGCTGCCATGAGAAACACTATGAGTTACATATCCAAGTGTTAAGACAATATAAATCGGTATTTGTACACCTCTGAAATTCTTATCTAACAGACAAACTTTCCCAAATTGAACTGTGTGTCTGACTCTTAACTCAGTGGTACAGTGATTGCCTAGCACATGGGATGAGATACTGTGTTGGTGCCCACCATAACAAACATAAATAAATAGTGCAATAAAAGAAAATTTAGACTGAAAAGTCACTTCCAGTCAAATATATAATACTTCAATTGTTATGTTCCCCGTATCCTGTAACAGTGAGTGTTCCCAGGATTACAAAATATGCCTTTATAATAAAGTTTATTTCAAACCACATAAACAAGTAGTTTATTTCATGCCACATGACTCAGACAATAAACCAATTTTGTGGGTTGCTCCCTCCCCCAATATTTCTTTCTTTCTCTTTTTCCTAAAAGGCTAGGTGGACTCTGGCCTCAAATTCACCATGTATCCAAACTCCTCCTAAGAGCTGGGATTCTACAGGTTCATTTTAAAGAGAAAAGGAATGCACAGTTCCATTCAGATTACGAGTTACCCGCAGAAAGGCAATCAATGCGATGTTCTTTAGGGCAAAAAGGAAGCCTAAGGCTTTGAGTCAGATAGCCTCTGGCAGCTAGCTCTAGTCATAGATACCAAACAGTAAGGCATTAACAATCTGGTCACTCACCTGTGATCCTAGTACTGGGGAGGCTTAAGCAAAAAGCCAGCCTGGAATAGATTCTCTCTCAGGGAAAGGGGGAAGAAAAGAAGGGAGGGAGGGAGGGAGGGTCAATATATCTTTCTTCTCTTTAGGCCATCTCTCTTTCCTCACTCTAGCAAGCACCTTCACCCTCTCGACAAGAGCTGTATGACAAAACAAAAACAAAGCAAAACAAAACAAAAAACAAAAAACCTACTCTAGAAAAAGAAAGCCAGGACTGAAGAGATGGCTCAGTGGTTTAAGAGCACTGACTGCTCTCCCAGGGGACCGGGGTTCAATTCCTAGCACCCACATGGCAGCTCACAACTGTCTGTAGTTCCAGTTCCCAGTTCCAAGCAAACACCAAGGCAAATAAATAAAAGTTAAAAAAAAAAATTAAGAAAGAAAGAAAAGGAAAGCCACAAACTCAATTCTAAGTCCATAAAACTTTCCAGGACGCCAGCAATATTAAAACCCAACCGTCTCCAGCCCCAGGGAGCTGGCATCTGCTCTGTTGATAGCCCTCTCCTGGGTTTTGAAGGAAGTAGTTGCAGACCTGGAATGAGTCCTAATGGACAGGGAAGGAACTCTGGAAATGGAACTGAAAAAAAACTCTGTCTTCTTGGCAACAGCAACAGCAACTCAATGAGAACCTTTGCTGAGATTGGAAGACCTTGAGAAAAGAAAAGTCCCAAACCAAAAAATAATCCCCCAGAATACCACAGAAAACAAAGAGCTGCAAAAAAATAACTATGCTCCATAGTCAGTTCCTCCTGGCACACTGCTGGAACAGAGGGTAGCCAAACTGATGACAGTAGCTGTTTCCTCAGCACAGAAAGTTACGAGAAAGTAGATGTCTGAGGGCACCCATCCACACCTCTCCTCACTCTGCATTCTCTGACTATCTTCTTGAATTAATAGCTTTTAAATTTGTTTAAATTTTGGCGGGTTTGACAATTTCATATTTGAGTTCTATATCTTCAGTTACATATGTGAGTAATATATCCATCATATGTAGATATGAGTACTATACCTACATCATTTCCACACCCCTCCCTTTGTCTTCCAATTCATCCTCATCCCCCAACACCTCAAATTACACACACACACATTTGCATAAATACAAGCCACTAAGTTCATTTCTGTTGCTCTTATGAACTTGTGTTTAGGGCTGACCACTTGTGATAGGATAAACTATCAGAGGCCCTGTAGAAGCCTGAATCTCCCTTTCTTGGAAGTCATTAACTGCATGTAGTTCTTCACCTAGAGGTGGGGCCTTGTGAGATTTCTCCCAAATACATTGGCAAGTCAACTGGAGTCTCACTGTGTTGGTTTTGAGATTTCATGGATGCATCTTCCCTGTAGTATGAAGAAGACACTATCTCACAGCAGATATCCTAGTCCTCTGGCTCTTATGATCTCTCTTCCATGGCATCTTCCAAGCCTTAGGTCTAGGGTTTGTATTGTTGGGGCATCAGTTATGGATAGGCACACCACGGTTAGTATAGTTCTCTATATTTTGACCAGGTGTGAGTTTCTGTAATGTTCTCTCTCTACTCCAAAAAAAAGGCCTCTTTGATGAGGGGTGGGTCACATTTATCTGTGGTATAAGAATAAATCTTTAATATACAGTTAAAAATTAGACGTTTAGGGGGCTGGAGAGCTGGCTCAGAGGTTAAGAGCACTGACTGTTCTTCCAGAGGCCCTGAGTTCAATTCCCCACAACCACATGGTGGCTCACAACCATCTATGATGACATCTGGTACCCTCTTCTTTATACTGTATACATAATAAATAAATTAAAAAAAAATTAGACGTTTAGGAAAGAGATAGCAGTAGACTCACCTCTGGAGTCCATGGCCCAAACTGTGACTGTTAGTAACCAAGAACTTCAGTAAGGGGCATGAATTCCCTTGTACTGAGTGGGCCACATGTGGGGTTAAACAGCTGTCGGCTATACACTATTGTACCACAGGAGATATATCTTGCCATGCCATTCACTGTTATGGCTGGTAGGCTGATGGCTTTTCTACCACTACAGTTTACACAACTCCTTCAGATAGTATAAGTTGGTTAATCCTCAAGGAAGAGGTGTCCAGGTCAGCTGAGCTTGACTTCTCCATGTACTGTATCCAAAGTATGTAGTGTCTTCTTACAGAAGGCAACCAAGAGCAATGACAATAGCCTATATTTGGGGGAAGATTGGGGAGTCTCTTGGACGCACCACAATTCAAAAGGAGATTTCCCTACCTGATCCTGGGGATTTTGTTACATAAATAAAAATGAAATGATATGTTTCTCTATGGCTTTTCAATGATCCTTAGTATTATCTTTCTTCTCTCCTTTGCTCTCACTTACCAGGCCACAGTTAATGGCCCTTTTTGCCATCCCTCCTTCACAGCACTGGGTCCTGCACATCTCTAGAGTGCAGTGGGATTCAAGCACCTCCCTGACCTAGGGCCATGGCCTCTGGGCCAGCCAGGTTTGGGATTCACCTGTGACCCTTCAGTGGGAATCAAGCACCTCTCTGACCTAAGGCCATGGCCGCTGGGCCAGCCAAGTTTGGGATTCACCTGTGACCTTCGAAGCTGTAGTTTAGAGCATGGCCAGGAATAGCTTAAAGATCAAGGTCACATGACCAAGGCGCTCTCTGCTTTCCCACCACCTGGAAGGAAGATCTGTTTCATTCAATCAAGTAGAACATTCTAGCATTCTCTCCTTCAACTGTCATAAGTTGCGTTGAATAAATATTAATATATCAATCCATTTCCCTGTAATTATTATCCACCTATACTAGAGTTCCTTTACCCATTCATGGTCCTTTTTATTATCCTGGTATCTGTGGTTCCTCATGTTGCACATTCACATCTAGAGATTCAGAGCTAGGATCCACAATTAAAGACCACATGCAATGTTTGTCTTTCTGGGTGCATTAGTTCATTCGGTGAACTATTTTATAATTCTATCCATTTACCTGAAAATTTCATGATTATTTTTCTTTGCAGCTGAAATAGGATTTGTGTATCTATGCCATATCTTCATTATCCACTCATCCATTGAAGGACATTTAGGTGTTTCCAATCCTAGATATTGTGAATAGAGCATCAGTGTACATGGCTGAACAAGTAAGTATCTGTGGAGTAGAATATCAAGTCATATGCCATATTGGGCATGTACCAAGGAGTCATATTTTAGATCTACTTTCATTGTTTTTCTTTTTTGAGAATTCTCCACAGTGATTGCAAACCCAGTCACACTGAATGAGTGTTTCCTTTTCCTCACAGCCTCACTAGCAATTATTGCCAGTTGTTTTCTTGATCTTGGCTATTCTGACTAGTGCAAGATAAAAATCTCAGAGTAGTTTTTAATTGGAATTTCCCTAATTGATAAAGATGCTGAACAGTACTTAAGATGCATCCTAGCTATTTTTATTCTTTTTTTTTTAAAGTTCTCTGTTCAGATTTGTAGCTCAATCTTTTAATTTAGTCATCTGTTTTCTTGACTCTTCCTTTTTTTTAAAAAAAAAAAAGTTATTTGTATATCCTCTGTCTGCTGTGTAATTGGCCAAGACTCTCTTCCATCCTATGGACTTCCTCTTCACTTAGCTCCTTAGCTGTACAGAAGCCATTTGCCAACATTGGCCTTAGTTCCTAAGTAAATGAAGTCCAATCTACAAAGTCTCTCTTCCACCTGTATCCCACAGCATCCTACCCATGCTTCCCAGCAGTTCCAGTGCTTCAAGCTTCACATTAACACCTTTGCTCCTTCTGAAGCTGACTTTCCTACAGGTGAGAAATATGGGTCTAATTTCATGCTTCTACATGCAGACAGCCAGTTTCCCAAGCATCCTTTGTTGAAGAGGCTGTCTTCTCTCCAGTGTATATTTTTGGCTTCTTTGTCAAATATCAGATAACAAAGGGTCATTTTGTTTTCTCAACTTTGAAACGTTTATTTCATTATCCAACCTCCAGGTTATGTTAACTTATCAAGAAAACAGATCACTAATGAATAACTACAGAATTCTATGGAGTTCAGTGTTTGCACATGTGAAGAAATAAATTTTGGTATGAATTCAGCCTAAAACAAATGGGTCATCAGAATCTAGCCATCAGGGCAGAGATAGTAGTTGCTGTTTCCTGGGCATTTTATTCTTCTTCCTGGGCCTCCCACTTGCATTGTTCTCTGTGAGCTACTCAATAGAGAAAGACAGCATAGTAGGTATGCTTCTCTCTAGCCTCTCCCAAATGTTACCACATGAATACATCTGCCTGTCCACTGTGTCACAGGTTAGGAGATGGTACACTAGAATGTTTAATATATAAGCTATATTCAAAATAGTTTCATGAGTGACAATAATGACATATAATTTTACCCTAGATAACCAACAATATCCAACTCTGGGTCTTGTAAATAAAAAGCATATTAGAGAAATCATTATTTATCTTGGCATCTGAAGTAGGTTAGACAGTAGCCCCCTAAGTCTGTGACCATACTCTGAGCCCCAGACCAGTGAATATGATCATAATTGAAAAAAGAGGTCCTGGAAGATGTAATAAAATTAAAGATCTCTGTGTTGGACTTTTCTATTCTAGCCCTTATATAAGACCAAAAAAAAAAAAAAGGATGCAGATACAAAGAAGAAGTAAAAAGACCACATCAAAATGGAAGCAGATGCTGCAAACACATCCAGCAGGCACAGAATACCCACAGCCACTGGAAGCTGGGGCTAGCAAAGCTGGCATCTTCTCCTGTAACTTTGGAAGAAACAGGGCCCAGTCAGCACCTTGATTTCAGATTTCTGGTTTCCAAAATTATGAGCCATCGAAAGAGATACTTTTGTACAAAATAACAAAGAACATGTATGCTTCATTAATTTTATTAGTAGTGGTTTAAATGGCAAAAATATTGATGTTGTGAATGTGAATTTTTGTTCAGAATTTTATATTTTATTTGTTGCAGTGCTGGGAGACAGAACACAAGGCCTCCTACAGGTAGACAAACATTATACCATTGTGTGATATATGCCCTCATTCACAAAACCTTTTTATAGTAGAAGAAAATTTCACTAGGGTTGGAGTTACATATTTTAATATAAAACTGATAAATATCAAACCAAAGAGATTAGGCTGATAATAAAAAATTGTTTGGAAGTACAAGAATGAACTCACAATTTTAGCATTTCTTTTTTGTTTTTAAAAATTTATTTATTATATATCATTATATTATTATGTATGCAGTGTTCTGTCTGCATGTATGCTTGCATGACAGAAGAGGGCACCAGATCTTACTATAGATGGTTGTGAGCCATCATGTGGTTGCTGGAAGTGGAACTCAGGACCTCTGGAAGAGCAACCAGTGCTCTTAACCTCTGAGTCAACTCTCCAACCCCAGATTTATTTTCAAAGTGTAAATACCAGCTGGGAAGAAAATTTATCCAGCTCCTACCAATCTCACAGTTTCATCTATATCATACCCCAGGGTGAGGGGAAAAGAGTATTTAAAGAAATTTAAAGTATTTAAAGGAATACTTGGTTTATAAGGTAAAGAATTTACCAGTTAAACCTAACATTATTTTTGTAGAATAAAATTATTTCTTGGGGATTAGTACTGTTATGTCAAAAATGTATGCACAAATTTCCTACCAGTTAAAGAAGCAATAATAAAGTCTCAAAAATAGTTTCTAGATTGACACAAAATGGTGAAAATCCAAGATTCTGAGTGATACTCCACAGAAGAAGCAAAAGAAAACTCATCACTTACTTTTTTGAGTTATCCATTAAACTGAAAACCCAGCTTCAATGCTGGTTGATAACCATGCTATCTGGCTTCTGTAAACTTGACACAAGTCATCTGAGAAAGAGAGATCTCAAGAGAATTGCCTCCATCAGACTAACAATATGCAAGTCTAGGGGAGCAGTTCCATGACTGCTGATTGGTGGGAGATGGCTAGCCTGCTATGTGAAAGAGGTCCTGGGTTGTATAAAGAAGCAGGCTGAGCAAACTAAGCGGAGCAGGCCAGAACACAGCTTCCTTCATGTTCTCTACTTCATTTCCTGCTTTGAGTTCCTGGTCTGGCTTCCCTTCATGATGGACTGTGACTGGGACACCTAAGTGAGCCAAATGAACCTTTCCCTACCTGTTGAGAGCCAGACTGGTGGAAGGCTTTCTGAGAGGCCCTAACGATGAGGTAAAAGAAATCTAGTTCTGTGTCCTTGCCCAAGAGCAGACTTGGCCTTGCTCCTTGATGGAGCTGGGGTTTCAGTTGCTGGCAATCTGGCTTTTCTTCCTCAAAAGACTGGAATCATCAGTCCCAAGGCTGCTTCTTGCTCCATCTGCTCTCAAGATTCCCTGTGTTCTCTCTGTACGACATTGCTTTACTAGCCTCCTGCTGACTGTATACCACTGTATAATAGGTCCTACCCACTCTGTTCCTTTTCTTTCCTGGAAATAGCATATAAGATGCTATACCTCTTAGTAAGCTTGCTTGGCATTAAGGCAGCTTGTGAAAGCTCTCCCAACACCGACTTTCTGACTTTCTCTTCCTATCTCCTAGCTACCTTCCCTTCAGGGCCCTGTGCTGAAGAATGCTTTACCACAGCAACAGAAGCCAGTTTAATGGAGAAAATTAGGCAACCATCAATTTGTAACTCAATGAAATTGACTAAATAGAAGATTAACAGTTGTATTTAAATGCACTGGGTACAAAATTAGTATGTAACTGGTTCTATCAAACTGTCACGAAAGTGACAGACAAAACACCTTGTAAACACCGGGGAAAACACAGCAGGACAATGAAGCAACCAGATCGCCACCTGACGGATAGAATAACCTGGATGACTCATAGGACAAATAGATAACTATCATCTGTGACATTGTCAGCAAAAGGGGTCCATCCATCCATCACTCGTTAAAGCTATCTGTAGTCAATAGCAACCTCAGGTTCTAAGCTACTGTGAGGTGAGGAAGCAACCAGGAAAATGTAAGAGGTAAGTGCTTCCAACAAAAGGGTCAGCCCAACATCTTTACTGGGAATCATGAGTGATAGAAAGTATTAGGAAGTCATTTATTTAATGGTCATCATTTTATTTGAATATGAGAGAAAACTCTTGCTTTTAAGGCACGTACTACTTTTTAAAAATAGACTATAAAGTAAAATATCAAAGAAAAATAACTCTAATTCAAGGATGGGGGAAGATTTATTAAATAGAGGCAAGAAAAAAATAAATAAATAAGCAACAAAATAAAGGTTAGCAGACAAAAAAATCCTCCAGAACAAAGTGAAAAATCAATAAATAAAAATACATTATACAATAACAAAAAATATGGTAAAACTGGACAATTTAGCATCAAACAATATCACAGTAAAGACAGTGGGGGGGAGCGGAGTACAGCCTGGCCTTGAACTTGAGATCCTGACTCCCAAGTGTTGGCATTAAAGGTGTACTCCACTCCACTCAATTATCACTTTTATTGACAAAATAAAAATTACATAATTTTGATCACACTCCTCCAGACGCTCCACTTTCCTGTCTCTTATGGCTATCCCTGGTTGTCAACTTGACTACATCTAGAATTAACTAAAACCCCAAAATGGGACACGCCTATCAGGGACTTTTGCTTAATTTGAAGCGCGAAGATCCACCTAATCTGAAACTTTGAGTTGGAAAGACACACCTTCAATCCAGATCTTTTGAGGTGGGAAGACCCACCACTACTCTAGGTCACATCTGGAAAGCCTACATAAGGACATGGAAGAAGGAAATTTTTGTTCTTCATCTTCTTGTTTTTACCTCCCTAGCAAGCCCAGCCAGTTCATTGAGCACATACTAAAGACCAGCTGATACATCCAGCTTCGTGGTCTGAACAACATCTGGATTCTTGCACCTTCCATTCATAGGTAGCCATTGTTGAACTAGCTGGACTACAGCCTGCAGTAAACATATATAGAGAGAGATTTAGTCTACAAGTCTGTCACTCTAGAGAACCCTAGCTAATGCACTATCCAACAAACTTTAAGCTTTCTTCCTCTCAGAAAACAAAAATTGAAACAAAAAAATAAATAAATGATTTTTGTTGTCATTACAAAATAGTTCCATTATTATAATAACATGTTTTAATAACACTAGAAATTAAGGCTCAGGAAAGCTGAATGTCGGTCAGTTCCTCTTTCCCCTTTGTTGTCTCACCAATCAAGGAACAAAGAGATGGCTCTACAATTCAGAGGGTGGGGGTTCAGTTCCCAGCACCCAACCCCCTGTAAGTCCAATTCAGGGCATCAGATGATTTCTTCTGACATCCAGAGGGACCAGGCATGTACACAGTGCTCACATATACCTGCAGTCAAAGTATTATACACACACACCAAAAACACTCTTAATAATAATAAACTTTTCTTCTTCAGCTTCTGTTGATTCTTAGTGTTTAGACACAAAATGAAAAAAAAACCAAGGTGATTTTGCTATCAGCCCACACTCTCTATTTTATTTGTGTTTAAGACCCTGAGTAAAACAACCTACAATTGAATGTTTAAAATGCTTCCAATAAACACCTTAACAAACAGAAACTTGTACCTGTGTTCAACTAAAAACTAATTCAACTTGCTGATACATTTTATCCTCATAGCAAAAGACTTACTTCCTATTTCTAAAGCAGTGTTCCCCTTGATAAAACCTCTACCCTGTACAAAGAATGCGTGCAGTAATGCTCACTAGCAAACGTATCAACACAGAGAAGTGGGGGTGGGGGATGAGGAGACCACACAACTGTACTTTAATTATTAAAAAAAAGGAATAGCTAGAAAGATATTTTATGCAAAATAGGGTAAACTTTTTCTTCTGAAAAAGCTCACACACTGGCTTTCTTATAGAAAGGATCAGATAGTGATGTTTAAGACTGAAACACGGAGTAAAATAAAGCAACTTTTAATTTTATGCCCCTCAGAAGGGTATGAATTTGATGTAATGCGTTAAAAACAAAATACTAATAGCTGGGAGCTAGGTAAAGCAGGAAGTGCTGTTATGGGCTACCCACATTTCTTTATAAACAATATAAACCTCCTCATATGAATATACGCCAGTTTACAGTCCAACCAATTAAACTATAGGACCTGTGCCACTTGTGAGCACAGAGCATAAGCTGCTGCTATGGAGGGCAAACAGAATAGATATTTCATTTTAAGTTATTCATTTAACCACCTTTTCCCAAAAAACCAAATTGTGAAATGTTTCAAATAACAAAAAAATAATAGTGGTAGTTTTATACCTTTTACCTTTTCCTTTGCAGATAAGAAAGCCAGAGGTCAAAGAGGAAGAATACAGAAATCCATGAATCTCCTGAAACAAGCTCAACAGACAGGGGCAGCATAGTATTTCCTCTTTCCTTGCCTTCTCCATAAAATGTGGCTGTTTCTTACCTGATCACAGATCAGCTCCCACTTTTTCTCATTGTCATACTGCCGCAGTAATCTGGCTTTGTCAGGAGGTAGGTTCATAGCATTCTGTGAAAACAAAAGTAAAAAAATCTGTTACAAACCACAGCATCTTACCAGGCAGTGTGGCACACACCTTGAGTCTCAGTACTCTGTGTGAGTCCAAGGCCAGCCTGGTCTACAGAGCGAGTTCCAGGACAGGCTCCAAGTCTACACAGAGAAACCCTGTCTCAAAAACAACAACACACCAGTATCTCATAGGTAAATAACAAAATCACGATGGTCCTTTCATGACAGCACTTCAGTGTGTAGCATACGAGTCAACCAAGACATCTGCAGAAGTCATGAACCATACATTTTTGTATTCAGCTGATAAAAGAATGGAGTGGCCTGCTTTAAAACAACCAGACATGCATCTCATGGCAGCCTTCCTTGGTTCTTTGGTAATCAACTGAAAGATCAGAACTGGCTCTTCAGAAAGTATGGCTTCAGTGCAGGCACAGTGACACCAAAAAAAACCTTAATGGCCAGAATCACTGAAAGACAATGTTGTTTGCACCAGGTGACAGTAGATGCTTTCTACATAATAAGCCTGGCAACCTGAGCTCACCCTCAGAACGGACATAAAAGTGAGGAGAGAGCAAACCAAGAGGCAGATAAATAAATAACAATTCATTTGTCTTCTGTGCCCTCTGTGAGAAGATTGTGTTCCTTCTGGACTTGCTAATACCTGACAGGTTCATCTCTTTCAATGTTTTAATTACTTCTATGCTGAGAATGTATTCAGAAGAACTGTGGGCTCCCGAGTTTTGAGTGGTAATACTAAAGCTTCTTAAATACTGAAATGCTTAAAAGGGGGGAAAGTAGTTTCATGTGACCCAGCTCTTTAAAGAAGCTACTTAAAATAGAATGGAAAGATATCTAATTGTATTTATGACTCTTTACAGATAAACAAAATTAAGCAACCAACCCTGGAATAAGGCAAGAAATTCTATGTGTATCTTTCCTTGCAGGAGGGGCTCAAGACTATTTACTATTAAATAAATAGCTTAATTTTACCCTGGAGATAAAGGTTTTCCTCTTAAACTAGTTCCTGACCCTCAGATTAGTACCCCTGCCTATGATTGCCCTCACCCTCAGATTAGTACCCCTGCCTATGATTGCCCTCACCCTCAGATTAGTACCCCTGCCTATGATTGCCCTCACCCTCAGATTAGTACCCCTGCCTATGATTACCCTCACCCTCAGATTAGTACCCCTGCCTATGATTGCCCTCACCCTCAGATTAGTACCCCTGCCTATGATTGCCCTCACCCTCAGATTAGTACTCCTGCCTATGATTATTTGTAGCACAGGACTGCAGAATAAGTTGAGTTTTCCCCTCAAGTCCTCATTCATCTCCAGAGATATGAAGAAATTTTTAAATGCCTAAACTACAGTGTCCAAAGCAGTGCCTTAGGCACAATGCATGTCTAATCGAGGTTGACATGGTTGTCCCCAATTATATGGGGAAACAGGCCTGGGCACAGTTGGTTAACTTGCTGAAGACTACACAGATTCATAGGAATAAACCCTGTTAAATTCCCAGAATATGTTCTACTGGCTTTAACCAAGTTCATTTGGCAGAAAAAAATACAATGTCAAGTTACCTAAAAAACTGTGCCAAAGCTCTGCTCAACATTCCTGTAAGTGGTCAGCAATACAACAGAGGGCCTGCTGCTAACTTCTACTTTAATTAAACGTCTTCTGTTTGATGAGTGTTTATGAAGTACTGTCTCTGTACAAGGACTATGCAGCATGCTGGATGGTATGAGGGGAAACCAAGTACATATGGTTCCTAGAAAGTATTGTATTCGGCTAGGGAGACAAAAGTTGTTCCCACACTGGCAAGTCTTCATAGAGGTTACCCAAGGGCAGCTTAGATAGAGTGAGGAAACAGGGGATCAATAGAAGTTTAAAGTGACTGGAGATCAGACAAGGAGGAGGAGGAAGAGGAGGAGGAGGCAAATGTCTGCAAAGCAGAGCAAACAGAAAGGAGGCTATGGAGGCTGGAGAGATGGCTCAGTGGTTAAGAGCACTAGCTACTCTTCCAGAGGTTCTAAGTTCAATTCCCAGCACCCACATAGTGGCTCACAACCATCTGTAATGAGGTCTAGCACCTTTTTCTGGCCTCCAGGCATACATGCAGACAGAACACTGTATACATAATGAATGAATAAATCTTTAACAAAAAAAAAGAAGGAGGAGGAGGCTGTGACACAGGAGGTGTGGCACACTCAAAGAACACTAACGCATCCAGCGTGGTCAGGGGAAGACTAAGAAGAAAAAGGGGAAATGTGCTGAGTCAAAGCCACATCCTTCGCAGAAATGCCACTCAAAGTCAGTAACTGTGAAGTGCAACATGAAGCCTACAACAGCCTACGTGTGCCTGTGCACAGCATGCATGTAGTGCTCATGGAGGCCAGAAGAGGGCACCAGACCCTCTAGGCCTGGAGCTGGAGTTGTTTGTGAGTCTCCATGTGGTTGCTGGAAATGGAACCTAGAACCTTTGGAAGAGCAGCCCAAGCTCTTAAGGGCTGAGCCATCTCTACAGGCCCTCAAATGTTTTTAAGCAAGAAAGTAAATAAGCAAGTTGTTTTTGCAAAGTTGCTGCAAATGCTACATAAAAACATGATTAGGAGCAGCAAATATGGAGACAGAGAGGCTGGGCAGGAGGCCAGGGCAGCAGCACATGAGTGATGGTCATGACCAAAGAACCAAAGTATACTGATGAGGAAGCTAAAGAACCAAAGTATACTGATGAGGAAGCTGTGGAACTGAGCTCAGCAGGAAACATACCTGCTGAGTACAAGTGTGAGGACCACAGTTCAGATTTCCCTGTCCTCAAAGTCATAGGCTTTGCTATAAAAAAACAAGAAAATGTGATGGGCTGCAACCAAGAGCTTAGGCATCAAGAACTTCAGGAAGCAGAGGGGGAAAGGGTAAGCAATTAGAACATATCCAGCTGGATCCTAATCCTGAAGCTACAAACTTAGAAAACATAAACTAGAAGAACAAAAAGAGTGACTGGGATGGATACTGACAATAATAAAGTAGTGTGGCAAACCAGCCAGCATTTAATACCCAAAAAGCAAAGTGCAGAAGGAAGCGTGAGAGAATCTCAATGGACGAGGAGCTGGGGCTAAACACATTATCAAGGCCAGGGTATCTTGAAACGGCACAAATTCAGAACAGGAACCATTTCTTTCTTTAGATGGAGCCTGGAATGTAAGGAGAGTAGAAAAGAGGGGCATTAAATGCCACAAAATAGTTACTACTAACTACACTCTGCAGATATAACCATGACTCTACTAGTCTTTGATCATATGATCTGGAGTAAATTACTTAAAGTAAATCTCAGTTTCCCCTCTTGTGAAATAGAGATGTTCACAGTGTGGCCATGAATGAAAGCGATCATGGTAATGGGGGTGGTGAAAACACAGAATTGCAGAAAAAGTAAGCCAAGTGGTAATGCATTTAAAATGGCAGTCAGGCACATGGGAACCACCCCAGAGATTATTCATACTCTTGTTATTTTAGTCAAATGTAAAGAGTAAACAAAAGCTACAGGAGGAGCTAAGTGTTATAACAGACAGAATAAACCAGAAGGGAATAGATAGGTAGTAGAAGGTTAGTTAGGGTGGACTCCAAACTCCAGCACTCACTAGTTACTGAAGAACAAAGAAGTGTCAGCTGAGGAAATAAATACACAGGATAAGGAAGCCTCCATAAGAGCACTCAGAACACAACAGACAGCTAAGTCTCTCCACGCTCTTCTGTTTCCCTACACTATTGTTGAGAGGTCAGGTGTAAGGCACCAATTATCCAGTCCTCACATGAAGAGTACAATGGATGAGGGTAGCAGGGGTGCAGTACAGCCATCTCTGCATGTCTCACTCTTCTGTTCAACTGAAAACAGGTGTCTGCTTCCAGGATCTGCATTCATAACTACCTAGCATCTTTAATTGAAAATTTTCCCTAACCCAGAGGATGCTGGTAAGATATTCAGCTTCTTCCTTGGCACATAATTCAGGCAGCCAAGGGAATACCCCACAGCCAGTCATCTTCCACTCTTACTGGTGCTTTATTTAATCCTTGAGGGTACTGATGTCTTTCCTGGTAGCGAATGAAGCCTACAGAGGTAGAAATAAGTCTCTTCCTAATCTGGTTACAGCTGTAAAATAAAACCTGACTGGAAAACTGTCCTTTGTAGGGAATGAGACATACCTCTGACCTTCCATTCCCATCTCAGGTAAAATCTGTTGTCTTAGAAAAGTTGCTTTTTGTAAATGCTAGATATGTGATAATCCAGTAAACCCAGAGCTAAGTTAGGCTTGGAGCTTTATACCCATAATCCATCTATTTGAGAAGATGAGACAGGAGATAATTATAAGTAATGTAGTAGTAAATTGTAGACCAGCCTGGACTACAGAATGAGACTCCATCTCAAACTAAAACAAAAAAGTACAGAGCTGGAAAGAAAGCCTGTGGTCCTGATTCTAGCCTGCTCACCTCCCCAGTGACCAGAGGGACTCATCAGGTCCATGTAAAAGGTTCATTACCAGCTGAGGGAGTAGTGAGCTTCGATGCAGAATAAGCTTTGGATCCTGTGGGCAGAATGCCAACTACACTGACAAAAGTGAACCAGACACTGGAAATCATGGGAGGAATTGAGCAGGAGAGATGGTCCCAACAGAAGGATGTCATTGTACTTACAGTAGCTGAGGACGACGTTCCTGTACTCCATCTCCTTGCTCCTTGTTTTCACCACCTCAAATGACTCAATATCCAAGAGATGCCAAAACCACACAATCCCAACAGCTGCCAAAACCACACAACCCCCACGGCCATAATCCCAACGGAAATACAGATTCCTGCCACACTCAGACTCAGGAAATAATGGAAAGTATCCATCCGTTTCTTTCAGCCTTCATATCTGATATTCATGAGGACCATAATGTCTGATTCCTTGCCGTGCTCTGGAGTTTACACACCTCTCCATCTTAAGTCTGCCAACTGCTACCAGAACTGTGACTGTGTGTATACATTCAGACCGTGGTGAAGATAATGCACCAGGCCGTTTGAGAGATGTACAAACAGCCTTCATGGGCAATCATTAGGCCACAGGAGGCCAAGCATTCACATGCACTATGCATATGGGCACAGATCAAGGAAGTGGAGCAGGAAGATGAGAATGTTAAGGCCAGCCTCGGCTACACAGTAAGTTTGAGGCTAGCCAGGGATACCTGACACCCAGTTTGAAAACAAACAAAAAACATGAATCAAAGTCTAGAGAAAGGTTTATTTTTCACATAAAATCAACTTCCTATGCCACAATTATGTTGTAAATATCTTGACAACTGAAGATGATGAGTTCAAACTAACTATAACAAACAAGACAGACTCAACCACAATTAAGCCACAAAATAACCTGTCTCTCACCTGCTAATCTGCAGCAGTGCATTTTCATCAGTTCCTTCCACTAAAATCCTAGCCCCACTCTCCCTTCGACACTTCCCGACAACACACCTCTGCTTCCCTTTTTGGAAGCTTGGGATCCTAGATCTCCATGTCTTTTGCACAGTCATGGGTTGCCTTATACTCTTTAGCCTCATTGCAAAGATCACCATGGGGGAAAAAAGGCTTATGACATAAGAGAGTAATTTTGCTTTTGTCTTAAAATAAGTACATCTGACACAATTGTGGCAAATAATTAGCCCCTCGACACTGTCAGGAGCTGGAACAAAAGGAGACAGAGCACTTGACCTGACACCTCCTCACTCTAATCCTAGGAACTAGAACATGGAACCTATTAGGACTCCATTTTCAGGCCTGATATCCAATCTTAAAGTGGGACAGAGAGGCGTCTTAGCAGTCAGTTTACAATGCTCTCCAAGTGGACTCAATTCAGTCCCCGACATCACATCAGGAGGCACATAACCACTTCCAGCTGCAATTCCAGGAGATTCAACTCATATACACATATTCATACACAGATTCATATGGCTAAAATTCTAATTTTTCAAAAGAATCTTTAAATGGGAATGTCATCTCAGGACACTTAAATAGGACAGATATAATCATAAGCATCTAAAAAGGAAGAACATTTTTAAAGGCACTGGGGAGAACTTGGATAAACTGAGATATTTCAATATTATTGCCAGCATGGAAAAACAAAGTGTTCATTCTTCAAAAAGGTATCCATAGCCAAAACTAGGGGAGTATATTTGTGACCCTAGCACATAGGAGGCTGAAACAGGCTAATCATGAGTTTGAATTAACTTGGAATATATAGCAATATTTGCCTCAATGACAACAAATATGATATATAAAAAACTTAATAGATGACCCTACATTCCATCCTACATACACACAATAAACACACGATAAACCAACCCAAGAATCTAAAAGTACAGGACTGGATATCTGGTATATACAAACAGAATATTATTGGCCACAAATAATAACTTTCTAATACATAGAACAATGAGGATAAAGCATGGGGATGCCATATAAAAGAACACAGAAAGAAAAAGTCAAATATGTATGATTTCATTACTTAAAACATCTATAATAAGCAAAATTATTGGGATAGAGCAGGCATGGCAATAAATCCTATAACCTCAGCACTGAGGAGATATAGGCAGGAATGTGAGAAGTTTACAGCCAGCCACTTAGTGAGTTTCAGGATTATCTAGGATGTATGAGACCCTGTCTCATAAGGAAAGAAAAAGAAAAGAGACAGGGAGAAAAGGAGTAGAGAGAGAAAGAGAGAAAGTTATGAAAAACTATCATTGAAAAGAAAAAAAGACAGGTATGGTAGTGCATGCCTTTAATCTCAGCACTCAGAGACAGAGGTAGACAGATCACTGTGAGTTCAAGGCCATCTTGGTCTACATAGCCAGTTCCAGAACAGGCAGGATTATATAATAAAACACTTGGGTTTTTTCCTTTAAAAACAAAAATTGTGGTGATGGCAATGTATTATATTTAACATATGCTATTAAATTACAATTACATATTTTTGTTTTGTTTTTTTTCAAGACAGGGTTTCTCTGTGAAACAGCTCTGGCTGTCCTGGAACTCACTTTGTAGACTAGGCCGGCCTAAAATTCAAAGAGATCCACATGCCTCTGTCTCCAGAGTACTGAGGTGTGTACCACCATGACCTGGCCAGTTTAGGCACTGAAGAAGGATAGAGAAATGGGACCAAAGACAAGGAGTGCAGACAGTTCCTCAAAACTAATAAAGACAAATAAGAATCTCCTCCTAGAGTTTCTAGAAATAATGAGGCCCTGCTGAGATCTTGAATTTAGCCCTTTAATTTGTAGATAATACCACTGCGTTGTTTTGTCAGCTCATTGAGGTTTATTACTCTCACTGGTGATATCCTAAATTCCCAATACAGGGTTTCCCTCATCCCGCAATTCCATGCCCCATTTTTATTCACCCATCCACTCCTCCATGCCAATCATCAGTGGCACAGTGACCATCCTCTAAGTTAAAGTTGATAACAGCCAGAACTTCATTTAATTACAGTAGGAAGTAGAGGGTCTCAGGGACTTAATATCCTAAGATTCATTTACTAAAGAGTCTAAAACATACTATGAAATAACATGATCCTAGTTGTTGCAGACACTAACACTGGCACACTGCAGCTTGTACTGAAGCATGCATCCATCACTTTTAACAGACTATTTCAAGAATCCACCACATCTCTAAGACAATGCTAGCAACACAAACTGGAAACCATGGGCTGTAGGCTTTTGGTACTCAGTCCTCACATGTGTGGAAAATTCTATAAGGTAAACCTTTGTATCTGTGTGTAAAATTATGCTATGAAAAGCACCATATTACTACTGCTGCTATTTTTGTGATGAAAATACCCATATGATATGGAAGAAATTTTTTATGCTTTGTTTTTTTAAGTGTTGTGAAAAGGCAAGATACTATAGAGGTTGCTTTATCTTATATACGTGCTGAGGCCTTTTTAGGTGTAAAAACTAGAATTTAATCTCCTTGATGGAAAGCCCCCATGGAAAATTACTTAACTCTATTCTAGGAACCTGCCCCCGTTAACTTATCTTGGCTCCTGTACCCTCCTGCTTGTACACCTTCCCTTCTAGCTAGCTGCTTACCTTAGCTTCTGTTAAACTGCTTGCTTGTGCAACCGCCTCCTGCTCTGCACTCACTCTAATAGCTCTGGGCTATACTTTGGTCCTGAACATCTGAGTGTAGTCCTAGCCAGCTGAAATAAAGGCTTTCTATTGGCTATCGACAGTGTTTGCGTAGTGGCCTCCTCTGGTGGGCACTCTGTAAAAATATTTAATTCCATAAAAACAGAAGAATGTGCCCACACTCCAGAGACAGAGGCAGGTAGATCTCTATGAGCTCAAGGCCAACCTGGTCTACAAAGTGAGTTATCGGCATGCCAGTGGCAGGGAATCACTGTAGGACAATGCAGCCTGACCTGACTGGGACCCCAACACTGACCAAGATAAGGAAGCTCTGGAGAAAGTGGCTAGAAAACCTGCTAGTGGGGCTGGAGAGATGGCTCAGCAGTTAAGAGCACCGTCTGCTCTTCCAGAGGACCCAGGTTCGATTCCCAGCACCCACATGGCAGCTAACAACTGTCCGTAGTTCCAGTTCCAGGCAAACACCAAGGTAAATAAATAAATAAAGATATTTATTAAAAAAAAAAGAAAAAGAAAACCTGCTAGTTTGTTTAAGGTAACTGAGGTATTAAAATAACCATAATTGTTTTTGTTTTGTTTTTTTTTTTTAAAAAAAAAAAAAAAAAAAAAAAAAAAAAGAAAGAAAGAAAGAAAGAAAAAGAAAAGAAAAGAAAAGAAAAAAAATTGAACAGTAATGGTGCTCAGGAAGACTGATAAAAGAGATTCCAGAGGGCCTTCTCACCAGTAGGTCCAAAGATAGGTACCACTCAACTTTAAGTGGAAGACTTGGCTGTACATGAAAAGAAGAAAAAGTGTACACACAGGACATGAAAAAGAAAGTGTGTACATACCGGGGTAGGGGAGGCACCCTGGGGGTGAAGACGATTCCTCACTATATTGATCTTCTGTATTCTCAGCTGGGAAAACCACAACATGGGAGGTGGAGAGCTACTCCAGTAGCTGAACTCAGCCCACCCACTCAATGTGTTCTAGAGGCAAACATTCTTCTGTCTCCCACAAAGCAGTGTCATTCTTCTCTAAGAGAACTTTAAGTATTTGGAGATATGCCAAGATACTAGCGTGGCTATGAAATCTTTACGTTATGTAACAAGCTGACCCTTGTCACTCAAAAGACAAGCCATACACAACTCATACACACCACCAACTCATTCTAATTCCAATGAGCCCTCAGCATCTAGTAACTGAATGATGGATCCCAAGTGTTATTCAAGTGTTTAATACCTGACCCAGGTTTGTTCTCTGGAAGGAGAAATCCATCTTCAGGTGCAGATGACAAACAGTTTGACATCTGGCTTGACAACTAGCAATGGGATCAAGTTTAACTTGATAAATTATCCTTCCTCTTCCAAACAAGCCTTTACAAACAGACCCCATCCTGATCTCAGGGTCTGCTGGCCTGGTGCTGCCACACTGTCCTTCCTGAGCCAGCAAGTCACTGACAAGTAGCCCATTCATCCTCTTTCTCTCCTCTATGAATATATTTATAAATGGTAAGCACAATATATCCTCTGTTATTTCTCATGGTTGGGCAATAGGGGCATTATCTGATAGTGAGGTGCCACACATACCATGCATGGTTTCTAAGTAAATAGAATTTATTAAAGTTTACCCACCCAAAGTATGTTATCATATCTTCATCTTGTTTTCATGATGAAAGGTCCCTAAAATTTTAGAATGTTTTCTGGTTATAATGATATAGCCAGAAATAAAGTATAATCACAAGTTAGTTGTTGAAATCCTTTAAACCAGAGCTCAATTTCTAATTACTTGGGATCTATTAAGGAAAGTAATAGATTTATGAGGCTCAATATTGTTATCTACAAACAATAACAGAAACCACAAACAAACAAAAACTGTCCTGATAAATGTGAAACACTGAAAGTCCTTCTCATGGTGATTGATATACACAGATATGGGTGTGATACCTACAAGAGAGGCTATGGCAAAAGATGAAGGTTCTAGGTAGAGCGTAGAGTCAAATAATACACACTCACACATATACACCACAAACATACACACTATATTTTTAATAATCCTAGGATAACTACCAGCCATATGTTGACTGGTAAATAACCTTTTAACTCTAGTTCTCTCATCTGCATAATAAGAGTGCTAGTTACTACTGAGCCCTGGAGAGCCGCGCTCCATGTAACCGAAATGCCTGCATCATGTAAAACTGAGTGCTAATGGCCCTGCTGCACTGCAGTGATGTCAGACTCAGGGATGGTTAAGGAAAAGCTGTCTGATCCCACGGAAACTCTAGCCTGCAGTAGGAGTTCTAGACAGCAGCACTAGCAGGTGTGCTGAAGTGGATGGTGGAGGGCCTACTCAAGGTCAGAGCATTGCCTTTGCAGAGGTCAGCAACTGCTGCACATCAAAGGCAAGTAACAGGACACAGAATCCAAGAGGAGCCCAGGGCATCAGTACAGTCGCAACTGAAGGCTGAAGCTGCGCAGTACCCAGCAGGCACACCTCTCATAGGCATTCACAATTCTTTTTTTTTTTTTTTTAAACTTTATTTATTTATTTGCCTTGGTGTTTGCCTGGAACTGGAACTACAGACAGTTGTTAGCTGCCATGTGGGTGCTGGGAATCGAACCCGGGTCCTCTGGAAGAGCAGATGGTGCTCTTAACCGCTGAGCCATCTCTCCAGCTCCCAGCATTCACAATTCTTTTAAAGCAGTGGTTCTCAACCTTCCAATGTTGTGACCCTTTAATACAGCTCATGTTGTAGTGACCAGCAGCCATAAAATTATTTTCGTTGCTATTTCATAACTGTAATTTTGCCACTGTTATGAATCATAATGTAAATATCTGATATGCAGAATATGTGGCCCCTATAAAAGGGTTGTTGAAGTCTCAAAGGAGTTGAGACTTACAAGTTGAGAACTACTATTTTAAGGAATAAAAGGAAGGTGTTTTCTCATAATTTATATGCATTTTTTTCAAATGATCCTGAGTTACTAGGACATGTCATAACAAAACAAACAAGCTTACTTAAATAAATACTGTTTAGACATAACTGTTTAGAGCAAGTAAAACAGGTTGTTCTTTTTGCCTAGAGAGAACTACAAAAAATTATCTAGATACTAACGGTCCTGTGACCTGAAGAGGTTTCAGAGACTAGCCAAGATGAAAACCACCATCCTTTTCTCCATTATGATCCATATTATTGTCTCCTAAAAGTATTGTAAAATAAAGCCCTGAAGGAAACTGATAAACTTTCATCCTGAGTTATATAAAATAAATTATTTTAAAGACTTGGATAAAGCTGGTTTAAAAATGATTGTATTCATTTTTCAACTAGATAAATAAAATTTTATCCCAAAGATGAGATTATTTCCCCCCAGAGGTTCTATGTAAACAGCACGTTACATAACACACAGAAAGCACTTTACCTTGGTAGATTAAGTTCCAATCTATGCTCATTTTTATATTATATACACCAGGGATATGCAATCCTTTCTCAATGGGAAGGAAAACTCAGTATACAGATGAAAGTATCGTGTCATGTCATCGGAGAACCGTGCTTCAAATGTGATGGTATTGCAAGATCATTAATCATTTTTACTCTGGCTTCCTCCCTATTGTATTCTAATCCCGGGGCCATTAAGGATAAAGCTACACTCTATGCATGGCATAGCATGGCGTCTGGCACATTAGAATAGATCCAATTATCAGCAGCTCTGTGCACAGTTAAGATTTCCCATGAGTGGGTTCCTCTGAGTACTCTAAGGACAAAACTTCATTCCTGTATGTGAGTGGGTCGGATGAGCAAGGACTTCAAATAAAATCCTCAGTGCTACCACCTTCCCCTACATACAGATAATGCAATCGTTTGTCTCCACCAGAAAAACTCCAGTCTAATGAGACACAGCGGGAGGCCTTGTGCACCAACCAGTATTTCCTTGCCTTTGCTGGTCTAAAATCTGTTTTCAGGCCCACTCGTACATTGTGAGGCCAAGCAATGAAAACTCCTTTCCTTTCCTTACTAGCTACAATGCAATCTGTTACCAGTTTCCATCCAGAAAACTAAAATTTATAAAACTTAAATCAGTACAACATTTGGATCGCATTCAAAGAATATATGATGTTTTATTGTCAGTGTCTAAATCCCAGAGGTATCCTAAGTCTATCAGAGAGACATTACTGTATGTGCATTTCCAAGGCAGACAGACTCACAGGCCTCCTCCTATGGGAAGGAGAGGTGAAACAGAATTTCTTACTGGCTAGTGCTGGAAACAAATACTCCTAAATTCTCACTTAACCCAGGACGGCTAGGGGGTTATGATCATCAGTCATCAGGACCAGCTGCCCATTTCAACATGAAGCCTCTGCAATACCAACTAAATCAAAACAAATATAATAAGTAGATGGAACCTCAGTTCCTCAGCCAATCCCACTGGCAATAGCAATTCATAAAGAATCAAACCTTTAACTTCTAAGACATGTCTTTTAGAAAAGTCAGAAATATTTTGGTTGTGAACCTAGCCTTTAACGACTGAGCCATCTCTCCAGCCCATTTTTAATAATTATTTTTGTTAGCTTATGTGTATGAGAGTCTCTTTTCTTTAAAAGATTTATTTATTATTATACATTATACAGAAAAGGGTATCAAATGTCATCATAGATGGTTGTGAGCCACCACATGGTTGCTGGAAATCGAACTCAGAACCTCTAGAAGTACAGTCAGTGTGCTCTTAACCTCTGAGCCATCTCTCCCCCATATTCAAATGAATAGCCACCCTAAGTGCCATCACAGAACTTACATCCAACAATGAATAGAGGTAGAGGCAGGGATACATGACGAGCACTGGGCTGAGTCCCTGGTCCAGCTAACAGCTGGGGGGGGGGGCGCTGCACAGAGAGGATGCACTCTATATGAGCAAAGGAATAGGGACTATGAGGAAAATTCTCACAGTGATGGCTGGATGGAGCGCTGCGGAGCTCACTGCATCAAGAACAGTCACCTGGGAACCATCTGGAAAAGGAACTAAGTCCTCCAAGGAGATAGGCAACTGAATACTGGCATGGGCAGTATGTGGAGCCACCTCAAGAGGATGGCTCAAACTGCGTTTCTGTGCATGGAATGACCCTTGGAGCCCATTCCCTCCAGAGGAACACCTAACCCAGTCTTGATATCAGGATGAGGAAATCAGACTTGCCTGGAGTGGATGCTGAGCTGATCCACCTTGGAACTTCTTGCTCTTTCTGGGGAGGGGATTGGGGGGGGGGAGGAGGCTGAAGACTGACCGGGAAGGGTTGGGAGGGGGAAGAGAGTTGGAACAAGGGGACACATGGATAAAAAATGAGACTTTATTCTATAAAAATAAATAAATAATTAAAAAGGAAAAGAAAAGAGTGCAGGGAAAAGCTGACCCCATCATGGAGTCGTTTGGTAAAACCAAATACATCCATGTGTCAACAACTTAATAAGAACAAAATTCTCAGGAAGAGGCAATTCTTAAAGAAATGTAGCTTTAAGGAAAGTATCCTAACTGCAGATCTTTATGTGGTTTGATTACACATCAACATAAGTTGTTTCTAATTGCCCATAAAGCATAAAGATTTCATATAAAAATCCAAATTTTCATCTGATCATGAAAACCTGGAAGCCTCACCACGAAGGCCTGCATTGCCAGCATGGGCCAAAGCTGAGTGGCGCCTGACTCAGATTTTTTTCTCTGGCTTGCCAAGACCTCACTAATCCCTTTTGTCTCAAATCCAAGCATATTTTGCTAGTTTAAAGGACTCACTTTATCCTTGTACCCCTCTGAGTTTTTATCTCCATTTTAAGACGTTGGAATTCTGCTGTATGCTACAGAGTAGGAATGCATACAAAGGAGTTTGAAAAGACAGAGGAGTGCTTTCTTGGTGGCCCAGAAATCCCCACCTAGTCTTATCACGGTTTGTTGATTTTCCTCTGGGTGTTGCCTACAACATGTTCTCCTTTGGGATTCCCCCACCCAAGCTGTCCTGCTCTGAAGTCATCACTGTCTACTTCATGATTCTGCTTCTGCTTTCTTAACATGGGTTGAGCTCTGAGAACATAACCCAGTATTGCTTCAGAAATCAGCCTTCTGTCTCCTCACTGTGCAAAAGGAAAGGCAGGCTGACTTCCCCAGGCTGGAGCTCATGACAGTAAAGCAGATGATGCTGAAGGACAGCAGGAAGTGCATCTTGGTGCATCAGACTAATTCTAGGCTTGTGTTACCAAAGAAACTCCTTTTAGAGTCACAAAAGTGTACTAGGAATTTTCCAGGAGAGACTTAGTGCCTCACTAGCTTTCTCATGGGGATTAGAACCAGTTGGAAGGGACTGTGCTGGCTCATATATGGAACCCCAGCACTTGAAAGGCAGAGAAACAGGAGGACTAGAGCTTAAGTCCAACTTAGCCTACTTAGCAAATTCTGTTGTTAAGGCTATCAGCCTTGGCTACACGAGACCTTATCCAAATAAAACAGTTTTAAAAGAAGCATATGTTAAAAACAATTACTGTTACAATATGTGGGTGACATATACCTGTAGTCCAACTACATGGGAAGTACAGGCAAGAGAATCAGGAATCCAAAGTCCTCTTAGGTACATGGCAATATCTAGGCCAGCCTGGGCTACATGAGATTCTGTCTTACACACACACACACACACACAGACACACACCTCACTTGTCCTAGATCCTAAGTGACCTGTAACAGAGCCAAGAAAACCCTTCCAAAGGCAGGCCCTTTGTCGTGGTGGTCCTATATTTGATTAAAGTTTGGGTTACCATGGTTATTAACTATTAGTCCTAAATGTGAGAAGTGTCCAGGAACCTTATTGTATGAGAAGCCCAGAATACTCAGCTATCTTGTTATAAGCCAAAAGCCTCTAAGAGATGGAGCCCAGGCTCTAGACAATGACAAAGCACCAAACCCAAGGATGCTTGACCATCCATCCTTGAGACACAAACTCTTATTGCTTCACACATTCATTTACATGGCTCCTATTTCTGAAACCTCAACAGCACTTTGCAGAAAAGCCCAAAAGGATGGACTGCACATCCGCCTTCTAGAATTCACATTCTCGCCAGCGCTTTGCCAGTTGGCAGGCTTTCTCCAACCAGCCTGCACAGAAAACACTTCCCAGTCTTCCAGAGAATAAAAGTTCTTCTCTCTCAGTTGTATTTTAAAATACTCTCCACTCATCCCAACCTAGTTAGGTTACTGAAAAAAACACCATCCCTTGTCCTTCATGTGGCTGATCGCATAAGTTTACAAAGATGCCAACTCCCTCCATGGTGTGCAGAGTGGATTCCTTCCTTCTAAAACGGCAACTCATCCTGGCAACTCATTCTGTTTTCAGTTACACACATGGCTGCTAAGTCTTAGATCATGCAGGTGACTTCACCTGTCTACTCAAATTTTTGTTTGTTTTTGAGACAGGGTTTCACTATGTAGTCCTGGCTAGCCTGGAAGTAGCTATATAGAAATCCAGCCACCTCTGCCTCCCAGTGCTGGGCTTAAAAAGGTGTGTGCCACCATAGCAGGCTTGTTTGACTTTCCTGTCCTTGCTTCTTTCTTTCTTTCTTTCTTTCTTTCTTTCTTTCTTTCTTTCTTTCTTTTCTTTTCTTTTCTTTGTTTGTTTGACAGGGTTTTTCATTGTAGCCCTGTCTATTCTAGAACTCACTTGGTGGACCAGGATGATCTCAAATTCACAAAAGTGCCTTTTCTACTTCCCAAGAGGGGATAGGATTAAAGCTGTGCACCATCACACCCAGCATCTTTAATAACTTCTAAAGCTCAATATTCCCAAGGTTTGAAAGGGGAAGGTGGCACACTCCTGCTTTAAGAAAGCAAGAATGTATTTTCAGACTTACACAATATCATATCTTCACTAAAAGCTGACGTTAGGAACATAAAAAATTCAAAGAATGATGTTGAATGTTATTCACTGTGGCACTATAAACCTAATACAACTAAAATTATAGACTGATGGAGGGTCTGAGTAGAAGCAGACAACCTAAGCTTACTGATCCAGGAACAGGCAATGGAAAAGGCTTAGTGAGGATCATTCCTAACTGAAGACTGATGTAATGAAAGCTTCACAGAAACAAAGTTATAAGGAAGTTAGACATTTTCTAAAACAAAAGAAGAAAAGTAACTACTGGGACAGAAATCCAAACTTTCCAATGACCATAAGGAGAAGTTTACTAAATTAAAGAGACAAAGCAAAAAGCTTCCCACAGCAGACTTGGTAGACAGGACACTTTCTTCATGGTACTCTGCAAGATGCTCAAAGAAAGCATAAGTGAGCCAATACAGTCTCCAAGATGCCTTCATCTAGTGTAGATGGTCCACACAGTGTGGCAGGCCTTCATTCCACCATTAGCTACATTACCCAAAGCTGAAGTTATTAGTTTGGTTAGAGGTTGGAGGTTGGAGGTTGGGCTTTCCTTACCAAGGAGCCCTGTCGAAAGTCTACTGACAGTCAGGGTGGTACATCTCAATAATCTCAGCCACCAGAGGGTGAGACAGAGAAGATAGAAAGTGTGAGGCCAAAACAAAATAAAATAATTTTATAGCTTATGTTTATATCCAGAAAAAACTGAAGTGGCACAGACACTTCTGTTTATCTTGAAAAAAGCTGCAAGGGGCATATGGCAGGAGGGGTAGGCAGCTTCAATCCTACAGTTACCAAGAACAAAGTCCTGCCAACACACAGTTTGGAAGAGAGGAGACCACATCCTCTATCAAGATCTGGCAGTAACTGAGGCTACAATCAATACAACAGTCTGATGAGAAGCCGAATATTCCAAAGAGCTCGTGTCACTGGTTTGCACCAATAACCGCTGATTCCCTGTAAATAAAGAGTCATGTGGCCTCTCACCATTTCACGAGCTTGCCACTCTCCAGGATTAGAGTCTTCTACCTGTAACTATGCAATGAAGCATTTGTAGTTAGCATCTGTTCAAAACACATAGTCTTTCCCCCTTCACATTATTCCCTAAACAATACAGTATTCATACAACACTTAAATTAGGCATAAGTAATCTGGAGATGGAAGTATATGGAAAGATATATATAGTCTATCTGCAACCACTATTATAATTATGAGTCAAAGATAATCACGAACGTTGGTATCCTCTAGGGGTACAAGGGGGTGTCTTAGTACTAATTCTCCACAGATGATGTAATAGCCTTATGTATATTCTAGAGACGAGGATATATATGAACACGTACACATATATATGTGTCCTGTTATTTAGGATGTAACATGATAATCTTAGCTGTTTTTCTCTGGCTCATCATGTGACCTTCAAAAAACGGAAACACAATAAAAAGAAGAGAAGATGTAGCTGTCGCCCTTTTGTTGTTGTTTTGCTTGTTTTTGACCTCGACAGTGCTGGCATTAAAGCATGAGGCACTACACCTGCAGTGCCTATTACGTCAAAAGAACTAATAGGAATAAATGAACTCAAACATCCTGAGTGACTCTCTTGCTTCCTGTTAGTATTATTGTTACAGTTCTTTCTAAGAGGTACAACCTGCAAATTCCCATGGCCAGACTCTGTAATGCAGAGTCACAGGAGCAATGAACAGGCAGGGTAGGCACAGGGTGTTTCCTGGCAGATCGGCCAGGTGTTGCTTCTTTTACCTTCTGTTTACAAAACTGAACCAAAACAAAAGAGTTGATTCTGAAGGTGTTCAACCTCCTCCATCAGCAATTCCATTTTCTTGCCTATGAACTACACTGACTCTATCTGCCCCCAAAACGTGACCCTTAAGCAAGTGCATGTCAGCTGAGAAAACCAGCATGAGATGCTGTACTTTCAGAGCCAGGAGTCCACAGATAGACGAGTCCCTTTCCTACCAGTCTGATGACCTCAGGTCTTTTCTGTCAATAGCCACAGAACATTCAGAGTCACTGTTAGGATTCTGACTTAGCCCTGAGCCACACTTGGCGATGGAGACTGGCCTGGCCCCACCCTGGGTTCTGAGGTCAAGCTCCATCTAAAAAGGATTCTCACCATGGACCCTCTTTGTGTCCTTCCTTTCCCCTCCCCAGCTAGAGGGTGTGATCCTCAAGCCCTCCTTCTCTTGCTCTCCCCCCCTTCCTCTCTTCATTAAAATAAAGTCTTTCCACATAGACCCAGTCTAAGTGTCTCCTGCCATGTCGCCTTTCACCGTGCCATCCAACCATACCATGTAAACACATTATCACGTCATAATGACTCCTACATAAAACTTTCTACTTAAAATCAAAGTTAAAGAATAACTTGCCAAAGAAAAACTCTGTCTCAAAAAATAAAACAAAGACCAAACAAAACTAAATGAATAAATAACTTGTAATTATTTGGGCAAATACAATTCCCCACTATGATTTTTAAATCTTTCAAACATTCAATAACTAAATAAAAGTAATTCCCTGATCAAATTTATTTGCTCTGTGTATGGTAGAAAAAAGTAACCTTATGGAGACTAGAGAGATGTGAAGATGCTGAAGAGTACATATCGTCAAGATCTGACACCCTTACACAATTATACATGAAGGCAAAACACCAATTCACATAAAATAAAAATAAACCTTTTAAAAAAAAAAAAAAGAGTACATATCGCTCTTTCAGAGGGGCCCAAATTCAGTCCCCAGTGCCTACATCAGGCTGCTCAGAACCACTCAAGTTCCAGGGGATCCAATGCCCTCTTCTGGTTCTCTCTCTCTCCCCTTCTCTCTCGCACACACGCACGCACACATCTTTAATAAGAACTTTAAAAGTCTCCTGGGTGGTCTAATGGTTGGGATTCAGTGCCCTCACAGCCACATTTTGGGTTTCACTCCCAATTAGAAAAGCCTCTCCCCTGCCAGACATGGTGACCCATGCCTTTAATCCTAGCACTCAAAAGGCAGAGGCCGGCAGATTATATGGGTTCAAGGCCAACCTGGTCTACATGGTGAAATCCAGGACAGCCAAGGCTGTTAGATCCTATCTCAAAATATATCTAAAAAAAAAAAAAAAGAAAAAAAAGAAAAGAATTTAAATGTAAGACTTGTTCTTCTTACACCAAAGCAGTAGCCCTTGTTCACAAACATGGCCAATACATAGAAAGTGTCAAGAACTACGCAGGAGTTCTGAGAATACTACAGCATCTTATGGGGTTGCTGCCCTACACATTTTGCTCCCATCTAACTTTTCATACTTTATAATCCTTCTTTGACAATCAGGCTCCTTCTGAATGTGATTCCTTTCCATCAGCTTTGTCCTCAGCTACTTTTCCCTTGCTGTTTTGTGTCAGATCCTAAGTGTGAAATATGAAGTTCACTGACATGAAACGTCAAAGGGCTTTCATAAAACCCCAGTCACACAAAAGGCAAAGTTCACAGCTTCCTGAGGATGACAGGTCTTCCTTTGCTGTCTTGATACTTGGGTGACCCTCACGAATCCTTCCACTTCCAGAATTACTGCCTGGGTTGGCTTTTTCCTGCCATGCACACATTCTGAGAGGGTGGGACATGCATCCACCAGGAAATGCTGCTGGCTGACTGCAAACTTGTGCATACTTCTTTTTAAATTAAGATATGGAAGACAAATGATTGGTAATGTATGCATGAGGTGTTACAAACTATCCTAAAAGCTAGATCTCATAAAATAAAAGAAACTAAAAGATGGGCAGAGACCATGCATTTAATCAACATCTTGGTTTGGCCCTTTCTTCATTAGAACTTTCTACAAAATTAGGGTGGCTGATTTGTTTTTGTTTTGGTAGAATTTTTATGTGGTTTTCATTGTTGTTGTTTTGTTTTTAAGACAAGATCTAATACTGTAGTCCAGGCTGGCCTACAATTTACTCTGTAGCCTAGACTAGTCTTGAGCCTGGGATGATCCTCCTATGCTCGCCTTTCTGGTGTTGAGATTACAAGCCACCATGCCATGCCCACCTGGGATGGATCAGTCTGTTATTTTTTTAATTTTTTAAAATTCCTCACATCTTTCCTTTTATATAATTTTCCCAATTTTGAAGTTCATTTTGTAAAGGAGAGAAAGATTAAATTGCAAGCCTATCAAATGCTGAATCTAAACAGGGACAAGTTTGGTATGAAAAGACCTGGAACTGCCCTGCTCATAGACACTTTATACGATTGTAGAGCTATGCCTTGCTTCTTTAAGTTGTCATAGCTCTTACTGGCTACATCACACCATCCAGAAGTACTCCTGCCAATGCCAATCTGATCAGCCAGTGTTTCAATATGAACCTCTTGGGACTCAGCTAGATCATAAGGTGTTTAAGGCAAACAGGAATTTGCTATGATTGCAGATGGCATCAAACTGGTCATCAACAGGTACAAAATTCTTATTGATTGTATTCAGCAATGAGATAGTTTAATACAACAAAGGGAAAGAATGACTGCAAATATGTCAACTGCTTTCTTTTTATTATAATCCATGAAACTGTTAAGTTATGGTAAGAAAGCTCAAGGTACTGCCTCTGATCCTCTCCAAACTGCTCTGGCCCTGTGAAAAAGTGTCAGAAACAACAAGGAGGGGCAAATGAGGGAAGAAAAAAGAGATATTTTTAAACCTTTTAAAAATGTTACTTCTTTGAATTAAAGCTAACTAATTCTACAAGAATACAAAAAAAATAAGGAAGTCTCAAACAGACGCCTCTCCTGGTCTCTCACTGTGCTTGAAGCATTCCAACTTACACAACCTGATAAAAACAAAGGAAACACTAACTTCAAAGCACTTAACTCAAAAGATTCTGCAATTGATGGATTGGGGGTGACAACACAGCAGGCAGATGCTGCTGCTGAGAAGGAGGAGGACAGAGAGGAGACTGAGTTCATTCCTTCACTTACGAGCAGAGCATCACTGAAACAGTCAGGTGCAGACTATGCTCTTTGGGAAAAAGAACTTATGAAGTAAAGTGCCTGCTTTTTTATTTATTTTTTGAAACAGATTCAATTTATCCCAATGACCTTTAGAGACAGACATTTCTCTGACATGAAATTACATAAAATAAGAAGAAACCATCTAGGACAAAGGACAGAGGACAGACTGAAGAGGTGCCCTCACCAAACTTCTGTGACTCACGAACTCCTTGAACAAGAACAATGTCAAAACCAAGTCAGCCATGTTTGGTGCAGGTTAACTTTGTTTTTCCTGAACATTGGAGCACTTGTTGCTCTTATAGAAGACCAGGGTTCGGTTCCCATTACCAACACAGTAGTTCACAACCATCTATAACTCCAGTTCTGGGGGATCTCATGCCCTTTCTGGCATCCATGGGCACCAGGCATGTTCATGGTGCCCGCACATATATGAAAACAAAACACTCACACACACACATAAATTCTTAAAAACATGTTCAAAAATGTACTTCAGCTTAGCATCCTTTTGTTGTACTACAGTGTTTGTTTTGTGGTTACTGTTGGCTTGAAGATTTTTGTTTTGCTTTTGGGCTAGTCTCATGTAGCCCAGGCTAGCCTTACACTCTCTATGTAGCCAAGGATGATCTAGAACTGATCTTCGGCCTCTCCCTCCAAGCACCAGGATTACTAGTGTAATTACAGTTCTATTTTAAGCAGACTAGGGATCAAACCAGGGCTTTCTGTATGCACTTTACCAGCAGAGTTACATTTCCAACCCATTGGCTTCTTTTAGTTGTTTTGCCTTTTGCAGGATGCCATTGTTACTGCCTGGAGAAGTGGGGTGGGTTTGGTTTGGTTGAGACAGTCTCCACTATGTATCCCAAACTGACCTCAAACTCACAGGAAGCCTCCTAATGAGAACTAGGGTTACCACAGAAATCTATATAGTTCTGTAAGTATCTATCCATATTCAGTTTAATAGGAAAATAAAAGCACATCACACAACGCTGACTTAACTTCAAAGAAAGCAAGTTACTAAGGTAAAATTAAGGGTGGCAGCATGTGGTATTTAGGAGACTGAAATTCTTCATGTCCAAAAAAGGCTAACTCTGATTGGGAAACAGAGAGCAAGTGCTCCCAGGTAGTTCACACTCAGTGTCCCTTAACAAAACTGAGTCAGGAAGCCATAGCATCAGGAAGCCACAGACTCTGCTGCCATTGTTTATCTGACCCAGGCTGGAACCCTAATTGGCCCCACTCACAATGCCCCTCCCCCACAGAATAACTAGCTGTACAGTAAGACTTCACAGCCCAGCTCATCTCCAGCTCATATTAGAAAGAAAAGGACAACCATAAACCCAGCAAACTTCCTCCTCAAACCAAGTTTCTCTGCCAGATGTTCATTTTCACTGGCTTCTTTCCATATAACAATGGAGTGGGGCGGGGCACATTAAGTAAACCAGCGATTTTTCAAATGGCCATGCCAAGAGCATCCCCAGAAGGTACAGCTAACATAATAGCAAACTTTCCGAGGCTCCCACCAGCAGCACCTCGAGAGGGTGAAGGTGGCCAGGGGTCGAAGCTGGCCAGGGAGCAGCTCTGTGGCTTCATTCCCAGCAGCCATGCTGAGAGGCTGATGGAAAAAGCCCAGACGAGTGAACAGAACAACACAGCACTGACCACGACTGCTTCTACTTTTGATACAGCAGATGTTTCTTGGCCAGCTACCCAGCAGATTTGCTTTTCCGTCTCCACCCATCTATATTTTTCCTTTTCTCAATCAGACATCCTGTTCACACAATGGTCCATAAACAACTTCTTTGGAGTCTAAGTTATTTTCGTGTTGGTTAACATTTTTTTTAACCGCCCTGTGAACTGTTTCCTGAAAATGGACTGTCAGCCAATATGAAAGACAAAGGTAAACATGGGTCCCATTGCAAACCATGGCTCATCACCATGATATGGCATCAACAGGCTTGCTAAGTTTATCTCTGTCTCTCTCTCTGTCTCTCTCTCTCTCTCTGTCACACACACACACACACACACACACACAAGGGCTATACATGCAGCACAGCCGTTAAATTCTTGGCTCACGTACAACAGCCAAAAAGTCAGTTCTGAAGCCAAAGACTTCCAGGAAAGTTTATATTCAGACATATCATAAACTGTGGCAGGAAACTCTCAACTCTTCACACGCTCTGCCTGAACACAGTGTACTAAGATTTGGGTTTGTTTTTTTTTTTTTAAGTAAAATAATATATATACCTTGCTTAGTTGGGATTACTATTGCTGTGATGAAACACCATGATGAAAAGCAGTCTGCTCAGGAAAGAGTTTGGCTTACACTCCCACATCACAGCTCATCCCTGAAGGAAGTCAGAACAGAGCCTGGAGGCAGGAGCTCATGCAGAGGGAATGAAGGGGCGCTGCTAACTGGCTGGCTCCTCTTGGCTTGCTCAATCTGCTTTCTTATTGCATCCAAGACCACTAGCCCAGGTGAGGCACTACCCACAATGAGCTGGGTCCACCCACATTCATTGATAATTAAGAAAATGCCCTACAGGTTTGCCTTATGAAAGGTGATCTTATGAAAGAAATTTCTCCATTGTGGTTCCCACCTCAGACGACTCTAGTTAGTGCCAAGGTGACATAAGACTAACCAGCATATACCTGAAAATTCTTCCTCCTGGTCTTGCTACACCCAAATCCTTTCCATCTCTCCTTTTGAATTCATTCTCCACTACAGCCTTAACTATTCACCTAATTCTCTCTTCTTACCCAAGTCTCTTTCTCGCTCTATCATCCTGGAGTGTACAGAACAGCTGTCTACTTGCCCTGTGGTCTTCCTCTCCTCAGCTATGTGCTAAGGCCTACTGAGCTAACACTTCTTTGATACACATAGTAGTCAGCAAGGCTCCTCCCTGAAATGCAGCCTCAGTGGCAGTCAAAGGACATGAAGACAGAACTGCCAATCAGCCAAAGACCCAGGATGTCAGTGACAAAGGCTATGCTGAGAAGGTGTTTCCTATTTAATGCACTACCCTTTCCACCTCTGTCCCTACAGCCATGGCTGCCCGTTAGCCTAACACTCTAACCTCAAGTCTTTCCACTACAGTGAAGGCTCCGTTAATCCTCCAAGAGTTTAGAAGGCTCTTCCCCAGGTTCTAGCTCATGAACACAAGGGGTTCTTCACACAGGGAGGGTGAAGTAACCCACGTCCAGATTCCACAGGTGCCTCTGCTTCCCCATCCCAGTGCCAAACTACACACATGCCTATCAGGATTCTACTTAAAAGCCCTGCTTCTTCTCTGGCGACCTCACCTGCTATGGGAAGGGCTCTCCTGGTAAGAGCACTCTGCGCCAGGTGCCATTACTGTCCAGCAAGCCCCCGGCTTTCCTATTAGCTAGGAGCCTACTCACTCTTTGGCACCTGAACTGGAAGGGAGAGAGATAAATACACTGTAAATGCATCCTCCATACACAAACGGTGCTAGTGTCCATCCGAGGTCCCTCTTCTCAGCCACACTTCACGCCTTCTCAGCAGCCACCATTGCACGCTATTTCAAGCCAACCAAATGGAACGCTCATGTTTAAGGCAACTATTAATTTCAAAGGCAAATTACAAGAGGCCAAATTACAAAATAATTATATACATTATCAATGTTTATGCACTCAGATATAGATATACAACCTGGCCCCAATGAAGCTAATCAATGAATAAATTTTCTGATTGTAATTAGTATAGTTAATATAATTAATATCTCCTGCGTAACCAAATATGCCTTGAAAATAAACAGCAAATATTGCCTGTGTGACTACAATGTCAGAGACAATAAAACATGAGGCTTTAGCAATTTAAAAAAAAAAAAAGGAATGTTTTCTGGCTCGCCAGTGCCAGCTCTCAGGGTTCTTCAATGACTTGATCTCTCTCCAGCCCTTAACAGGTCAACCAATAAGATAACACATGTTTCTCTCCAGTAACAGGTTCTTTATAAAGCCCTGACCACAGGAGACCATATCATCTTTAAAGTGGGAAGTTGACTTTAACATCCCAAAATCACAAACCCCAAGGATGGCAGAGGGGCCATTGCTTTCACAGAACTAAAATGAAACACTTCTGCAGATACGGAGACAATAAATTTCTAAGAGAAATCATTTTGTAAAGGTTTTGTATTTCAAGCCCCTAATAATTGAGACTCTAAGGCAGTCGCCATTATCTAGATATACTTTTTCTGTTAAATTTTTTTGTCACATTTTCTCCAAGTTTTTCATATGTTTTTAAAATTTTGTTTCTTCCCCATCACAGCTTGGCTAGGTCAAGAAAAGAATTCAAAGGGGAAAAAATAGTAAAAACAATGGGATCCACCCTTCCTTAGGACAATTATAAACTAGAATCTGGGAGTCTTCTTCCAAGTGCTTTAGCTCTCATTAGCATCCAACTGATATAATAAACTCTTAGAGACAACAAATTCTTAACGTCATATTTAGTAGTCAGTATTCCAAATTAACATATACGAAATTAAAGCACCAAGGTTCCTAGATACAATCAGGAAATTTTCTGGTTTTGGAGACAGCTATGGTTTGTAATTAGTGAAGGGGAGGAATCATAGTTTTAACTTTAGAAATTACATTTCTGCATTTTTCAAGTACTGAGGACAAAATACAAAGCTGGGACGCTCAAGAATCATGCAACACCCATCTCAAGTCCCTCAGGGCCAAGTCTCTGCTGTTCTCTGAAAATACCAAGCAAGCAAGGGCTCAAAGAACAAAACAGTCACTATTTTCTGTTTCAAATCCTGATGTCAGAATCCTAAAAGCCAAAGAAACACTGTTAGAAAAAAAAAAAAAAGTGGGGAAATGGTAAAATGTTTAACCTTCAAGAGAAAATTCAATTGACCAGAATCTGTCCTTTCTCCAATTAATCCTAGTTAATTAGGTTTCGCTATAAAGGACGGCTCACAATAACCTTAAAAAATCTATTTCTGAAGTCTAAATGCCAGCCACTCAGCTCTGCCGAGCTGTGTTCACTAGCCCCAGCTATGTAAATAGCTTCTAAAAGAATCCAATATTGTTAGCAGCATAAAAAGTTCTTGAATAGATAGAGGGTGGCAGGAAGCTGGACTCTGTGACTGTGTACACAGCCTGCAGTGTGGCAGGGGAACATCCTGAAACTTACACTGATTTTACACATTTCCTTTAGATCATCCAAGAAAAAGAGCAAAAAACCAAAGAGTGGGTGACAGGACTATCCTAGCACAGGCTTGCTAGGGGTCACTAGTCACTTGAGCACAACTCCTGGTAACCATAGAGACCAGAAGCATTCCTTGGTATCTATTTATCTTAGACCTTATGGCATCTGTGTTACGGTCACTGCCATAAAATCAAACAGTTTCTTCTAGAGATGAGCAGTTTGTTTATTCTAATAATGAAACCCCCTCCTTCCATTTTTCCCCAAAAATTACATGCTTCTTCCATGTACCCACATGTCAGAGTGTGGTTTCATAAATGCATACTTGTTTGGGAGCCTTCTCTCAAACTGCTCTCTGCCTGCAAGGTGGGTGAGATCTTGTCTCCACTGCAGCCACTATGTGGGAAGGACTCCAGGGAAGAACAGTGAATACAGATCCTCAAAGAGGGGCACTGGCTTCCACCTTCGTGGAGTGTTTGAACTAGCCACGCATCAGATAACTATACCTCTCCACATTACTGCTTTGAGGCAGGGCCTCTCACAGAACCTGGAGCTCATGAGGAGGGTGTGTGTGTGTGTGTGTGTGTGTGTGTGTGTGTGTGTGTGTGTGTCTGTGTGTGTGTGTCACAGAACCTGGAGCTCATAAGGAAGGTGTGTGTGTGTGTATATGTGTGTGTGATAGAACCTGGAGCTCATGAGGAGGGTGTGTGTGTGTGTGTTTCTTTTCTTAGAGAGAGGAAGGGGGGGCAGGCTGAAGTCCAGAAGCCAGCAACGCTGGAGTTACAACTATGTGGGACCATGCCTTGTTTGTTACATGTGTAGTAGGATCCAAAGTGCACCACCCCCTTATGCTTGCTTGCTTCCTACACATGGAATTATCTCTTCAGCACTCAACCTGACCTCCGCTTTTAGATGAGGTCTCACACATCCCAGGCTGGTCTCAAACTCTTCATGTGGCTAAGGATGACTTCAAACATTTAATCTTCCTGCCTTCATTTGCATGTACTGAAACTGCAAACCTGTATTACAAACCGGCTTTACAATATTTTAATTAATATTTAAATACTGAATCATAAAGCACAAAATTGTTTTTGAAATAGAAGGTGGGTGCTGCAGCATGGCTCTATAAGCCTGGCTACTTAAGGAAGGTATGGCTGAAAGATTGCTTGAGACTAGGCAATTTATCAAGAGCTCATTTCAAAATATATAAAGTGTTAAGTAAACATCAAATACCATGTCTTCAAGGAGTAGTAAGTAAACTTGGAAATGGTCCTTTGTTATCTGTAAGAGTTACTATGAAAACCTCAGTACACTGGTGTGCTCAGCTTTTGTCAACACAGGAAACATGGATGGGATGTAGCAAACACTGCCATCTCCCACCACCACCCCACCTCACCCCCACACTACTTGTTGCTGATCTCCTGCCTCAGCATCTGTAAAGCTAAGATAATACAGCATTGCTAAGCTGGTGGCATCTGTCTTTTTAATTCACCTCATCACTGAGAAAATGCCAATGTGGACTTGTAAAGTCATTCAAGCAAGAAAAGAAGCACATAACCAAAAAGTGACAGGGCTGTACTTGGTTGTTCTTGCCTCTCACTGGTCAGCCAGTCCACTAGGAGAGGGCCCAGTTGGAAAGGCTGCAATGTGTGCCACCTGCAAATTCCAATGAGCTGAACCAAACAGAAAACCCTCAAGAACAATCCAGTACAGTCCTGTCACTTTTTGGTTATGGAAGCAATTGATTCTAATTATAACCAGCACCTACTACTATTTCAGCACATTCCTCTGGTTAGAGAAAATGATGACTTTCCAGCCAGAGACGGCAGTGACACAGACATGAACTTGGACACTCTAACTTCTAGTTTCAGATGCTACAAGTGTCATTATGTAAATTTAAGATTTTTTTCTTTTTAAATTACTGTATTATAAAGAAATATCTGGTCTTTATGGAATTTCTGTGGCAATAGGATTGTTCTTATTAAAATTTATAGCAAGGGCCAACAAGATGGCATAGCAGTGAAGGCACTTAGTACAAAACCTGAGAGAGTGATTTTAGTCCTGGGAATGCATGGAGTGGTCAGAGAAAACTGACCCCTCCACATCTGTCCCCATGAACACCACACATACCATGGCAAGCATGGATGCACACATATACACACAGAGAGAAATGTTTAAAATGTAAAAACATCTTAGCAGCCTCATCTTACAGTTAGAACTGACAGACATAATAGCCTCATTTCTCCAGACAGAATAGCTGACAAACACCAAAAACTTTGCATCAACAATGTAGGGAACTTTCTAATGAATAAAAAGAGATTGCTTTCTGCTCCCTTCAGTGACCCAGTACCCATCAAGATATCCTTTAAAAATCAAAAAAAGAAACCTCAAAACAGACTTTTTAAAAAGCTGGGAAAGCTGAGCCTCTATCTTAATGAGTCACCAATGACCTTGGTCTCTCTTGATGTTCTGAGGCTGGCGTTTCTACATTAATCCCAGAACTGGTGAAAAAGAACAGATGCATCTCAGAATTTGAAAATTGCCTGGCTTACAGAACAAAATCCAGGGAAGTAATAGATTTATCATGAAATCATGACTCAGAAATATTGAACAAAAAAAGAGAAAAATTTGTTTCCATCTGAATCCTAAGACAGAAGGCAGAAATTATGGAGAGCATCAATGTACATACTGAACCATGCTGTAAATATTAATGATAGTCTCAGCATGTATGAGGCTGACCTACCAGAGGACCTTGGTCCAATCTCAAACATCCCAGTATGGATAAGAAGAATGTATAACTCTAATTCCAGGACATTCAATGTTGTTTCTAAACATCTTTCAGTCCTACAGGCTGGTGCTACTTTGGAATGTCTGCAAAGAAAACTTTCATAGACATAATGTAAAAATAAATACATGAAAGCAAGGAATATATAAAATACAGAGTTCATTAGTCTATCTAGGTTGTATATGGAGAGCATTTCATCTGATATTTTTGTTTGATATTACCAATTCTCCAAATCCCAACCAAAGACCAGAGAACAAAGACTAAGGATAGATATCAGACATAAAAACCTGCTGGGGAAAGACATGGTGAACCATCTAAGAGGAAAATTCAGGTATCAGAGCCAGGAGTACAACAAAGCATTAGGAGAAGCAGTAGTTGATACACAGGTCAGAACCATGGTGGTACCACCAGTCACCACTGAGAGGATGCCACAAACCATTTTCAGGGCTTAAAGCATCTCACTGACTCCTTGCTATGACCCTTCTTGTATTTAGACAGTCCAGACAGGACAAAAACTAGAGATCCGTCTGCCTCCGCAGAGAACAAACACTGAGGGTTAATCTCATCTCACTTAGCATTATTCTCATTTTATAAAGAAAACGTGATTTTTAAGTTAATCTTAATGTCTGTCATGTAAGTAAGAGCCTGAATTCAAATTTAAAAGAATTTCAAATCCAGAGCCCGTATTCTAAAGCACATTGGCTCACACTTAAAATCTAACAAAGTTAGTCTTGGAAGAAGGAATATACTTTGTTCTGTTTCCTAAGGGGGAGATTCACTCTGTAGCCCAGAATGGCCTGGAATTCTCTCTGTAGTCCAGTCCTTCTGTTTTAGACTCCTAAGGACTATGAACCATGGGTGTGAGCTACCACATCTGGCATAAAAACTATGTATTTTGAATTAGATATTATGGATGTCTCAATACACATATACTTTATAATTTTTAAATTGAGTTAAACCTATGTCTTTGAAACAGTTATTTCTTTATAGTAAAAACTTTCAAGTCTTTTTATTAGCTTTCTACAGTGTGCAGTTTGTTGTTATCCAGTCACTCTCGGGCTCTTAAGTTCATACTTCACACAGTCACTCCACACTTCTAACTTAGTGCAAGCAGTCAACTTTTCCCCAACCTGCTCAAGCTGATGAATATCCTGGGGGGGGGGGGGGGACTGAGCCAAAAGTCTGATGTCATCACCCCTGTCTACCTAAAAGGAAATTCATTCTGATGGTTAGTGGGATGGATGTGCTGCTTCCGGACAAGGGGGAAAGAACTCATATAAATATAATCAGGTTATACAACTCAATATAAACAATTAGTTACTGGGGCCACTCCCTCCCAGGGAAGGTGATGCAATACAATTTAGGAAATAATTTAAGAACTGGGAAAAAGACTCAATGGGAAAGAGAACTCACTTTGAAACCACGAGGACTTGAGTTCAAACTCAAGGGACCATGCAAAAGGCCAGCATGGCTGCTTCCGTGCCTGTAATCTCACAACTGTGGAGAAAGAGACAGGAGGATTACTGGAGTCTGCTGGTGGCTAGCCTAGCTGCAGGTTCAGAAAGACTGTCTCAAGGACTAAGGCAGAACACCCTATATCCTCCTCTGGTGTTAGCTCACACATAGGGATGGGGTTCAGCAGCAAAATGATTGAAGTCCTAAAAAGATACTTGTCCCAGGGCTAGCATTCAGGTTTCCCTTATCAAATCAGCCTATCAAGAATGGTCCAAAAGTAGATTAAAAATAGAGGTGAATAAAACTACAAATAGCCAGGCAGGGTAGCACATGCCCTTAATCTCAGTACTTGGGAGGCAGAGACAAGTGGATCTCTGAGTTCAAGATCAGTCTGGTTTACAAAGCAAGTTCCTGGACAGCTAGTGCTACACAGAAAAACCATGCCCCACCCCCCAAAAATCTACATACACACATAGTTGGGGAGGGAGAAAGACAGGGGACCCTATAACAATTATACCAACTTTCTAAAAGATAATCCCCAGATTATCTAAATATCAGACATAACATAAAAGGACAATAATATAAGTAAAACAGATAAGAATTTAAAACAAAACCAAACCATCTAAATTGCTAAGTTTCAATAGCACAGAGTATGGTGCATGGGAAGTCTGCAGGCATTTGAATGGTTGTTGGGTCTGGAAAGTGAGTGTCTCCTAAATAGCCAAGCCATCAATGCTGGCATCTCTAGGAGGCACTCAGGAGCCGCAGGCTTTTAAAGTTTCTCAAGTTGCAAGAAACCATACAAAGAAGTTATAAGAAGATCCAAAACTTGCTTTTTGCTGTTGAAAACTTCCTTTGTGAGAGGCATGAGCAACAGAATTATGTAAAAGAAAAAGAATGATCACAAAAGGACAGTAACATGAAACTTGATAATTCAAAAGTATTTTAGGAAGCCACCAGACTAGATAGTTTCAAAGAAACAATCTACTTTGTGATCTAAACTTCATTAGCAAACTGGGCAAACAAAATATAGACGCAGATATGACTAAAGATATTTACCTCACACTTCATATAAATCTGAAATATTTGCATGGATGTTTCATTTTCCTTAGGAACAGTATAAGTTCTCTAAGTGAACATCAAATCAGAGTAAATACATATATGGACACAAATACACTTAAAATCTGCCAAGTAGCACAGAAGTCAATAGAGTGTGTGCGTATATACAGTTTGCAAAATATAAGAAATGTGCACAGAGAGACTTTGAAACCATGCCCAACACAAAGCCCAAACTTTTTTTCTGTTATACTCCAAATGAGTCATAGGCAAAGAACACCAGGCTTCTATTCATAGGCCTTTGGAGGTCTCAATGGAAAAATGAACACTGCACGCAAGGCTGGTAATACATTTTTTACTGTGTGCATCTGGTTTTCATGTATGCTGTATTCCTGAAAATGCCTACTGTCAAGAATCCCAGGTTATGGCATAGTCCGTGATACATGGTCATTATCTCTAACGTCCGTTTTCATTTAAAAATCATCTAAACTGTATTGAATGCAACCCTTGTTCTATTAATCCAGACAACAAAAAATAACAGAAATACTACTAGACCTGTTACACATCTCACAAGTTAGACCTGTTAGGCCAAGGGAGTTGCTGTTTGATATATCTTAAGGATTTGTAACTGGCTGAAATTCTCTCTGGCACTTACTCATCCTGGGATCAGGCAGCAACTGGCTTAGGACTATTTTTTGTGGCAATCAGAGGAACACAGAAATCTCATTGCATTTAGAGTTTTTTGCTTATATCAATGCACTTTCATTTTTGTATTCAATGCTATATGGTCATGTAGGTTACATGCTTAGCCCCATATCAATACAACAGAAAATATACTCCATGCAACCTAATTTGAAAAAGAAAATGAAGATATGAGAATTAAATCCTCCACCTCCATACATCCAGCCACCTGCTACTTACATACTTAAAAAGCCAATGGGCTTATGACCATTTTTCTTTCCAAATAATTACTTTTGACGCAAGGTAAAAAAAACTTCTGAAACATTAACTGGTGTTCTCCCACTTACCTGAAATACAAGCACCTGGGGTGTTAAGCCCGGGGAACCACAAGTTCAAGCCAGGTCAGCTATATATAAGATCCTGCTTTAAAAAGCAAAGCATCTGAGGAAGTGGAAGCATGCTCATTAAGCATGTATTTGAAAAAAAAAGCCAGAGGACAGAAGTGGAGGGTAAAAAAAAAATTGTTTTAAACAAAAATGTCATAGGAAAACAGACCTTTCTAATTTAACGTGTATGGGAATGTTATCTCTGTGTAATATTGATGTTCTTTTAATTGATCAATGTTTTCAGAAGTTCAAAGTAGCATATCTTATGTTTGGATATATTCTCCTTGAGAATGTAGACTAGAGTAAGTACTGACAGCAGAGGTTGCTTTAATTGGTGAGTTTAGGAAGAAATCCCCATGGTCTTGGGCATTTCAACACTTGGACCCAGGAGACAACGGTGTCTGGAGAGGTTTAGGTGGTACAGCTTTGCTGGAGGAAGAATGTTACTTGGGGAGGGCTTTGAAATTAAAATCCCAGCACCCAAGATACAAAGACCAGTAGATCTCTAAATTCAAGGCCAGCCTTGTCTACAGAACAGCCACTATGGATGCACTCTTAACCCTCTGAAACTATGGATTAAAATTACCTCAGTCTAGCCCTTGGCCATGTTGTTTTATCACAGCATCAGACAGGTAACTAATACATCAACATTCAGGCATGGACAGTTGCTTTTAATGTATTGCTTTGAAAGTGACCAGAGTCACAAACTTTGATTTTTACAAGCACTGGGTGTTACAAACATTTCTTAGTAAAACACATCTTTGACAATATAATGCTCTTTTCATGAATGCAAGGCAGGTAGTAACTTTCCTGTAATTCAGCTTTTCAGATCAGTCTTGATTTCCTAGAAGTTGGCAGTCAACCAACAGTTCACAACAGATGACTTTCAAGTACATGGTTGGTTCCCATTGCACTGCAAGCAAAACCAGATTTCTACCTGTTTTGTAAGTTTTCTATCAAAGTTTTGAGCAATGTAACTGATGTCCCCAGGTCCCCTGAAGGAACCACAGGAGCCTAGGAAAATAGCAATGTTTGGCTTTTGTCATATACACTGTGTTTCTTGGCAAATTTTAGTTTGGGAAACAAGAATTCTCTGTTTTTAAAAAGTTCACCACTATTTGTGAATTATCAGTGCTGTTTAGATGAATTTAAGCAAAGACTCAAATGTCTGCATGCTTGTTTCAGTGGGCTGTGCTGACTCATTAAAAGTGGCATGTGTTATGTGGGACAACATTAAATTTAGTAGCTGCTGAGCTCATGTATATATAGCTTGTGTGTATATATACACACCATGTTACCTCACTTGACCAAAGACACCTTAACTGGAACCGTCAGACCATAATTATAAGGAATTTAACACATTTTTATACCACTATTGTCCAACCTATACTCAATGTCTACCTTCTATTTTCTCTGCTGTTTTAATTTTCCAGTGTGAAGTTATATATGAACCTCAGCAATTTAGACTGGCCAGGACCCAAGAGCTCCAAAATCTAAACCATCATCAGTCATATGCCTAAACTCTGTCTAGATGGCTGCTGATCCTGAGACACCCATTTTTATGGTCTATGACCTACACTGAGCAGAAAGAAATAAACTTAGGAAGGAGCCAGATCAAAATCTGAGTATACAGTAGGCAGCCGGGGGGAGGGGGGGGCGCGGTTCATGCATGTACATGAGTATATAGTCAAAGGTTGATTGATCAGTACCTTCCTCCATTGCTCTCCATTTGAATGCAGAATTTGAAGATTCTGCTCAGCTGGCTACCCAGCTTGCTCCCTGGATCCTGTCTTTACTTCCCAAACACTAGAATGTATGTGGATTCTGGAAAATTTTCCAGTTTCTTAATCAGTGGCCTTCAACCCCATACAGAGAGTCATAGATTTGCCAACATGGAAAGGTTTCTGAACATAAGCTGATGAAACTGAATCCAAAATCAAAAGATCAAGAATGAACTGTTTCTAGCATCATTTGACTGTGTTACATCACGTGGCTATACTGTATCCTTGGTTCTGACTGCACAGGTTACTCCCTCTGCCCTGCAAAACATGCTATGGAAGGTCACCAGTAGCTTTGCCTACAACACATTAACTCAAATTTGACACTGTTATGTTATAAACTGCAAGGTTCTGACTGTACATACAAGTTTTCTGCTCTTACAAAACATAATGGCTTAATTATGAAAAACAAAGACGATTAGTTCTTTCCCACTACACTCATCAGCATGTATCAAATTAACATATATTTGGATTTTATTGTGTTAATTTTGTTGTTTTGTTTTTCCAGACAGAATTTCTTTGTGTAACTTTGGCTGTCTTGGAACTAACTCTGCAGATCAGGCTAACCTGCAATTCACAGAGATCTGCCTGAATCTGCCTCCCCAGTGCTGGGATTAAAGGTATGTGCCACCACCACTGAGCTTTGTTGCTGTTTTGAGACACAGTTTTGCTCATGTAGTCCATGCTCATCTTGAACTACCTGAACAATATAGGCATTATTCTCACTCCTGCTTGACCCGGAAAGCACCATGCCCATCTTTCTTTCTCCAAACCCCACCCTCTCAGGGACGGCACTAAAAGGAAGGCAAAAAAAAGCTCAGTTCTACATTCTTGGCAACTAGGGCACCTCCTATCCTGAAGCTGCAGCCGCCCAAATCCCTGCCTAAAAAGTTCAGCTTTTTACCATACTTGGGCACCAAGTACTAGTTTGTGGCAGACACGTCATTATCCCTTACCAGCAATCTATATAACCTCCTCCTTTAGTTGAGGCATGTGACTTCCTCAGCCTTGATCTCTGGGATGGAATGCTTCTCTCAAAACTGTTCTTGTACTTTTTCAGTTTGGCCTAATCTGGCTAACTGCATTAGACATGAATGGCTTGTACTTATGATTTCCTACCCCTAAGTGAATATTATGATTATAGGTCTGAGCCACCACAGAGGACTTCCAGCTGCAATTTTTAAAATTAACACAATAAACCCAGGTAGTAGTGGCACATGCCTTTAATCCCAGGAAGCAGATGCAGGAAGATCTCTGTTAATTAGAGGCCAGCCTGGTCTACAGAGAGTTCCAGGCTATTGTCTCTGTCTTTAAAAATAAAACAAAACAAACAAACAAACAAAAATGCTGTTTGAATTGCTACATTGAGTTTTATTTTTTAATTTGTTAATATTTTGACCTAGAATTAGGACAGAATTTTGAACAATATATGAAATGGCATTCTTAGCACTGACCACTGGAAAATCACAGTACCCATCAGCCTCGAAAAACTGTAAAGAGGCTCTGTGATCTGCAGTATCCAAGATTTGTTCCTGTAAAATAAAAAAAGCTCACCCACTTCACTGGTAGGCAAACTTGTTTTTCTCTTCAGAAAATGGTGAAATTGTATGTATAATTAAAAATCATACTAGAATAAATTATTGGGCTGGAGAGATGGCTTAGCAGTTAACAGCACTGGCTGTTCTTCCAGAGGTCCTGAGTTTGAGTCCCAGCAACTACATGGTGGCTCACAACCATCTGTAATGAGGTCTGGCACCCTCTTTTGGCCTGCAGGCCGAACACTGTATATGTAACAAATAAAATAAATCTTTAAAAAAAAAGGTATTAGTTCAAAAGTAGAGAATGAGACTATTACAAGAAAAATAAATTGTAATTTACTATCAGCAAATGTTTAATTTACATACTTATTTTATAGCCCAGAATCACACAGAAGAGGGTTATGAGTGGAAAAGCTTAAGCCCTGCTCTAAGGCAGCAGTGATGGCACAGGCCTTTAATCCCAGCACTCAGGAGGCAGAGGCAGG
>PVIH01001169.1:164105-255980 GCA_004025045.1 Sigmodon hispidus | reverse complement strand
ATATACAGGGATGGAAAAAAAAATTCAGAGGGAAAGCTGAACACAAAGTAAATATATGTGTAGCAATCTTATTTGCATTACCACCCTTGATAAGCCATGCTTATGATTCTTATCCTCTTTATAGTTATTGTTAACTTTTCCGCATTTTAAATTCATTTTACTGTTTTTTTGATAAATACAAAATAAAGAAGGAAAAAAAATTAAAAACTAAAGAACACACACATACAAGAGGCAGCATGCAGGCCAGTGTATCAGGCAATTCGACATGCTTCCTAATCCCTACTCAGAAACAGGTTCCTCGTCTTACCTTCAGTGTCCACAAGCAGGGAGCTCCTGTAGTCTTTCTGAAATGGACATATTCTGCTCTGTTAAACTGAATCACTTTCTCGAATTTGATTGACAGTGAAGCAGAGTAAGACATGTTTCTCTGCAGTTGCTATATAGGCTCAAGAAAAGGAGGATGAGTCCGGGTCAGCAGGCACAGGAGGTACAAATGCAAGGTATGTAGGGTGCTCCATGCCCAGACACTGACACATAGGTAATTACCTACCCAGGGCCCCATGCATGCTAACTGCTGACTAAGCAGTGACTGTCCACACTTTGCTAAGAAACACAGCAAATGATACAGCTCTTGGAGTGTTTTTCAGGCTATGGTAGGGGAATGCGCTTTTAACTCACACTTGCTTAGACTGTGCTTACCCTGCCTGGAACAAGCGCTCTGGTCAAGGGGAGAAGAGCCAACAACCCAGGTCTTGTCCTAACTTACCCATCCTCTATTCACAGGAGATGCAGGAAAATGGGGCATCTAGGTCTGGCTAAAGGTGAATAATTTCCAGCCTGCCTCTGCCCCAAGGGCTTTGCTGTTTTACTTTGAATCAACTTGGGCAGAAAAGCAGTCCTTGCCTGAAGACTGCTCTCCCTTTTCTTCATTTTTCTACAGATGACCCCTTTGCATTTTGGAACTTTTTGTTAGATATACTTCAACTGTTTGAAACAGGAATGTCTACACTGCAACATGTTTTATTTTTTCAAGGACAATCCAAACTATAGTAACTGTGTGTGTGTGTGTGTGTGTGCGTGCACACACACACTCTGGGAATCAAACTCAAGGCTTCAATGGTAGGCAGGTGGCCTACTGGTGAGCTGTATTTCCAGCTTAATTTAACATAAACTGTACATTCCCAACATAAAAACTAAATCAGAAGTCTGGGAGAACAATTTAAAATATCACACAAAGTTATTCTCTACACTTCTAGGTGGTGTGCTACCAAAATACCCAAGAAATATGAGAATTTAACCTATTTAAACAACTCTTCTACTTAGAAGTATGACCTACTCAAAATGAAGAAATTAAAAACACAAGTGAGGCTCCTAGATAGGCTGCCAAATGTGTTCTCTATTTAGAAGCTTACCAGTCAGTTTCTTTAGGACAGAGAACCAAATAATTTCATGGAGTTCAAGCTCAAGGCCAAACTCTTGGTTATTAGGGGGTAGAGCAGGGGTAGGTGGCCCCTAGCCAAGCAAAAGCAAGGCTCAATGGGAAAGAACATGGGATCTACAATAGCTAGCTAGGCTCATCAATCAAAAGGAATACTTAAAAGATAATCACCATTGACAGAGCACAAGGTAGGAAATGTTCACTATGGCTGACAGTTTGGGGGATATAGTACATCACAGTGAGGGGAGGCAGTAGACTTTTTTATTATTTTTATTTTTTAACTGTGGCAAGAGTGTGCTTAGTTACATTCAGGTACAGGCCTCAAGGCGCATTTCCTACCCCCAAGCCACCCCACCCACTTGTTCCATCTAGGACCCTCTTAAAAGGTTCTGCAACCTTCCAAAACAGTAATGAGAACAAAGTGTTCAAATACATGAACCTATTCTATGAGGTCATATTTGAAGCATAACAAGCACAAGATATAATCAAAAGATACCAGACTTGAAACTCCACTTATACTCTTGTAGGTATATTTAATACAACCTAGAATCTCACATGAGGTAGCCACGCCTGTTAGTTCATTGAAGCACAAACCACCAAGTAGTACCCTGTCTCAGACCTGTTGCTGGTTGTTATTTCCAGGTCAGAGCCCAGAGGCATCCTACCAGGTAACAGCCATCACACTCTGCAGATCCAGAGAGTAAACAGAACAAAACACCCACCCAACAAAGACAGATCCAAAAATAAGTACCTAGATCTATAATCATCCCAAACCCAGATGACTAGATGCCAGTATAAAAACACAGTAACAGCCAGGCAAATATGTCTCCACTAAGCACAGAAAAAGACTTTAAAACTGTCTATATGAAGATGATAGATATCTTAAAGAAGAAATGAATAAACCCTTGAAAGAAATACAGGAAAGCTGGGTGGTGGTGTTGATATGTTGGTTATGTTTATAACCAAGCTACTATCCATAGTCCCGGAGAGGTAGAGGAAGGGCTTAAGGGGGACACACAGATCTCTCTGGGTAGGGAAATAGAATAGATTTTACAGGTAGATTGGTAGTGAATGTAGGTGGGGATGAAAATAAAAATTGGAAGAAATCAATAAATCCCTCGAAGAAAGCCAAGAAAAAAACTTGAAAAATTAAAAATTGAAATAAAGAAAACATAAACTGAGAGAATTCTAAAAATGGAAAAATCTGAGTAAGCAAACAGAACCTACAGATGCAAGCAAGCATCTCCAGTAGAATACAGAAATGAAAGAATCTCAGGTATTGAAGACATAACAGAAGAAATATTCATTAATCAAAAAAAAATGTTAAATCCAAAAAATTCTTAACACAAAATATCCAGGAAATCTGACACCATAAAAAGGCCAAACCTAAGAATAATATAGATAGAAAAAAAATTCCAGCTCAAAGGCACAGGAAATCTATTTAACAAAATCATAGAAAACTTTTTTAACCTAAAGAAGGTAATGCTTATGAAGGTACAAGAAGCTTACAGAACACCAAATAGACTGGACCAAAAAAAAAAAGTCTCTTCACCACATAATAATCAAAACAGTAAACAGTAAAAAAGAAAGAATATTAAAAGGTACAACAGAAAATGGTCATGTGATACATAAAGGCAGATCTATCAGGATTACAACCAATTTCTCAATGGAAACTCAAAAAGCCAGAAGGTCCTAGACAAATGTTTTATAAACACTAAGAGACCTAGGCTACTATCCCCAGTAAAACTTTCAATCACCATAGATGGAGAAAACAAGATTTTCCACAACAAAACCAGATTTAAACAATACCTATCCACAAATTCAGCCCTACTAAAAGTACTACAAGGAAAACTCCAACCCAAGGAAGTTAGCTATACCCATGAAAATGCAGGCAATAGATAATCTCACACCATCGAAACTCAAAGAAAGGAAACACACACACTCTACCGCCACCACCACTAAAACATAACAAGCCAAAAAAAAAAAAAAATAGCAGGAATTAACTATCACTGGTCATTAGTATCAAATGGACCAAATTTGATATCAAATTTAATATCAATGGACCAAATTCACCTACAAAAAGACACAGGCTAATAGAATGGTTACTCCTTTTGCTGCATACAAGAAACACACCTCAACTTCAAAGACAGGTATTATTTCAGAATAAAGAATTTGGACAAGATTTTCTAATCAAATAGACCTAAAAAGCAAACTGGTATAGCTATCATAATATCTAACAAAATAGACTTCAAACTATAATTAATCAAAAGAGATGGAGAAGAACATTTCATATTCATTGAAGGAAAACTCCATCAAGATGAAGTCTCAATTCTAAACATTATTGCCCCAAATACAAGGGCACCAACATTTGTAAAAGAAACATTACTAAAGCTTAAATCACACATCAAATCTCACACACTAATAGTTGGAGACTTCAGCAATCTACTCTCATCAATGGACATGTCTAGCAGACAGAAACTTAAGAGAGAAATAAGGGAATTAGCAGATGTTATGACTTAAAAGGACCTAAGAGACATCTACAGAACATTTCATGCAAACACAAAAGAGTATACTTTCTTCTCAGTACCTCATGGAACCTTCTCTAAAATTAACCAAACATTCATAAAACAAAATCCCAACAGATACAAAAATCTGTCAATGTAATCCACCAAATAAACAAACCAAAAAGGAAAAAAAGACCCCTCATAATCATTTCATTAGATACTAAAAAAGTCTTTGACAAAATCCAATACCCCATCATGATTAAAGTTTTGGAGAAACGAGGTATACAAGGAACATACCTAAACATAATAAAAGCAATATACAGCAAGCCAACAGCCAACATCAAATTAACTCAAAGCAGTTCCATAAAATCAGAAACAAGATAAGGCTGTTCACTCTCCCCATATCTATTCAATATAATGCTCAAAGTTCTAGCTAGAGCAATAAGACAACAAAAGGAGATTAAAAGGATACAAATTGGAAAGGAAGAAGTCAATTTTTCACTATTTGCAGATAATATGATTGTACACATAAATGACCCCAAAAGTTTTACCATGAAACTCCTATAGATGATAAATACCTTCAGTAATGTAGCAGGATACAAACTTAAACTGGCTGAGAAAAAAATTAAAGAAACAACACCATTTACAATAGCTACACATAATATATCTTCAAGTAACTCTAACAAGTGAAAGACCAGTATAACAAGAACTTTAAGTCTTTGAAGAGAGAAACTGAAGAACAAAAACACAGGTGACAGCTTATGCTGAAGAGGATGTGAAATAAGGGGAACACTCCTCCATTGCTGGTGGGAGTGCAAACTGGTACAGTCACTTTGGAAATCAATATGGTGGTTTCTCAGAAAAATGAAAATCAGTCTACCCCAAGACCCACCTATACCCAAATGATAATCAAACCATAATGATACTTGCTCAGTTATGTTTATAGAAGCATTATTCATAATAGCCATAACCTGGAAACAATCTAAATGCTCAACTTTAAATTACCCATGTGGGTAAAGACGACCTTGAATCTCTGACATTCCTGTCTCTGCCACCATCTCCAGAGTTCTGAGATTGTAGATATGTTCTGAAAAAACCTGGTATGCAGTGCTGAGGACTGAACCCAGGGCTTTGTGTATGCGAGGCAAGTACTCCACACTTCTTAAACAGTAGGCTTACCAGAAGAAGGTGCTGAAGATGACATCCACCTGTGCCTAGATGACCCTAAAGGAGGGACATTTATACTTCCTAATGTCCTTTGTTCTCTCCTCCCTAAACCCCAAAACTATCAACATTTCTATAGCAGTTTATTATATTGATATACTTAGCTCCATCTAGGATGACCATCCAAACTGGTCTTGATACTACACTTACCAAGAATGAATGACCCTTCAACAGTATGTGCAAAACCCGGCCTCTGCCTTTTCTTGGTGATGAGGTTCTGCTGGATACTTGGACCATGGCAAGCTCAGCCCCCTGGCATTCCTGTATTTGTAAAATGTCTGCCTCCTGGACATTGGCAGGTTTAGTGACTCACTTGAAACAAAGAAGAATAGGATATTACTCTAAGATTTGGCTGTTAAAAACAAACTTCAAAAACACTGGCGTCTGTCTTAGCTCTTTGTCTCATATTTCTCAGTGTCAAGCTACCATATGTGGCTCTGTATAGAGATTTCCAGGAAGAGAAAAACTGAGGTCTCCACTGTTAGCCAGGAAGGACCCAGTTACTGTCTAATTGTTATGTGAATTCAGAACCTAGCTGAGTCAAGCTTGGACCACAACCTTGACCACAGCTATGAGAAACCTCAGGTCAGAGACATTCAACTAGGTTGACCTCAAATTCTGACCCAGACTGTGGGTAATGTTTGCACCCACTAATTTAGTGGTGCTTTATTTTTCAGAGATAGACTGCAAATCCAAGAAACTGAGTCTAAACTTTATGTGGGTCACAAAAGCCAGTCACAGATCACACAACTTATCTGGTCACATCTGGGCCAAGCCTTACACCATGTATCCTCCATTTTGCTCAGAAGGCTGCTACTACCTTTAGGACAAACTCTTTATTCCTCAACATTCTGACTGAAAAAAACCTTCCAGGATTTCTAGTCATTTTAAGTACCAGCTCCCCTGTGTGATCCCCGTGACCCCAAGAGCACTGCAGCCCTGTGCACTGGCTCAGGCACCAGCAACTCTGCTCCACACTCTGGCATGTGTACATACATGCACACATGTATGTAAGCTGACAGTCTCAAGTCAGCTACCTGTGAACGTGCCTGTGTCTATTTCCCACCAATTATATGGCCATCAACCCTCAACACCAGGCACGAAGACCCATTCCCAGCATTACAATCCTTTCAAGTTCTGTTCTCATTTGCATGCAACTGCTGTGTTCTTAGGTCTCCTTCAGCCTGGAACTGTTGTGATCATTTACAAACTCTCGGAATATTTATTTCATTGAATGTCCCTCAATTTGATTTTGTTTGGTGTCGCCTCTGGGTTAGGTGTTCTGCAGCAATCATTAAAAATATTTTCCTTGCCATCTATCACATGGCACTTGATTTCAATTTGTGGCATCTTTGATGGTGGTCATTCTAACTGCCTTATCTATGCAGTGACTGCCAATCATCCTTTCCTTGAGAGCTGACAAAGACTATGAAGATGCAGTTCAAAAACTATGCACATACCTCATTTGCTACCTTTGTCTGCTTGCTTATGTGCGTGTCTGTAGACCTACGGCACCCATGATAGACAATACCACTATTACTTCTCTGGGTGCTCAAACTGTCCCTGACTTGGACAGATGGTGTCCATTTTAGCAGACGTCTCTGTCCTTTTAAATTGACTCATCATTTTCTGAGTACTTCCCTTGCTTTCTGGCTCAAAGTAGTCCACATTCCTCTTGGATATTGTATCCCAACCCAGGGATCGGCCATTTCCCCAAGAAACCTGTATTCCTTATTAGAGTATATAGAAGCCAGAATCTGGAGTGGAGTGCACTCACTGCTACTGAGTGTACCTGTTCCCCTCTCTTGATGGGGCACTATCTTAGTTACTGTTCTAGTACTGCGAAGAGACATGATCAAGGCAGTCTATAAAATAAAACATTTATTTGGAGGCTTGCTTACAGTTTTAGAGTTAGTGCATGACCATCACAATGGGAAGCATCACCAGGCAGGCAGGCATGGTGACTGAGCAGTACCTGAGAGCTTAAATTCTGATCTACAGGCAGTAGGCGGTGAAGCTATCTCCCCAGTGATACCCCCTCCAACCAGGCCATACCTCCTAATCCTTCCTAAATAACAGCTAGGAACCAAACGTTCAAACCACCACAGGTACATGTCTGTATCTGTTCTTACATGTGTGCATGACTGTGTTTTTACTTATTCATCAATGTTCATTGAAAACCATGAGTTTACACCAGTTACTCTATCCTACCTGTACTACAGGAGTCACTACAACTTCCTAGGTTTCTGTATTAATAACTCTCTTCTCTGAAGACACTGAGAAGTTAGCTGCACTGAATTTATCTGATTGATCTTTTTACATATAACTAATTTCCACTGCCTGCTACCTCCATCTCACCAGTTCAGGTGCTGACTGCCCACAATAGGGTTAACCCCTAAGGACGCCAAGCAAGGCTGAGAAGGGGAATACAGTGCCTCCCTTTATCGGTCAGGTTGCAAAACCACACTGTATGGGCTGTTGTGTAAGGGGAGGGAGATCATGTCTGGAGGAATGTCACCTGAGTATATAAACTTCTTAGAGACCTAAATGGCTGCTTGGATGGTATGGTATACATTGCTTCTTTGTTCATCTCAAAATCCTAAGTGTGAGAAAATACTGCCTGGGCTCTTTTCCCTGAAAGTCACCCCCTCAAACAGTTCACAGCCTTTGTACCTCTGCCCATGTAAAAGCACAGGCCAGAGCAGCTCCCAGCTCCAGTCCCATTAGAGACACAGAGAACAAAGTCCAATAGTGCTTCTATCTATCTGCTGATCAAAAGGGCATAAAGGAAGAAGGAAAATAATGATGCAATATGGGGTGGCCACAGAAACACGGGTATCTGCATCAGAAAGGCTACCTGTGGGAGTAGGTAGTTATTCTGCAAAATTCCTCATGGGCAATCAATGCCTTCTTTAATACAAGGTCTTTACTCAGAGTTTCTATCTGTAGTCTATTATGAAAATACAATTTCCTGGCAGTATCCCAATGCCCTTTAGACTAGACCTGCTCAGTGTTGCTGACAGCAGGAGCCAATATGGAGAAACACAAGAACACACACATAGTGTGGTATGGCATGCCTGAGTCAAAGCACTTGGGAGTCCGACTGAATGGTCCAGATCAGCTTAGAACACATAATAAGATCCTGCCTCAAAATAACTAAAGAAAACAGAAAGAATATAGACCTTTGAACCAGCTGCATTGCAACTTCAGAGTCAAGGAGAGCCAACTGTTTGAGTGCCTATCTATGGTTCAGATACCCCATTTTTCTGAACTTTACCCAGATATATGTCTGGCATATATAACTGTGTCAGTAAATGTTAATTCCTTTTTAATTTACTCATTAACACACACACACACACAAAATCCATATGCTGGTTCTCTAGTTGACCAATGGCTTTGAGGTTGTACTTTGGCTTTTGTTTTGTTTACAGACAGGGTCTCATGTTGGGCTCTGAGCCCAAACTCACTATGTAGCTAAGAATGACCTTGAACTTCTATCTCTATCCTTACTGCTGGGATTATAGGTGTGTTAACCATGCCAATCTTGGAACTGATGTTCTTAATGATAGAATTTACTTTTTTGTGCACAAAAAAAAAAATTTATATAAATTCTTTTGGGCAATAATAATGGTATACTAAAAGACACAGCATCTCCACATTCCTTAGCAGCATTGTTCACACTAGCCACAGGATGAGAGCCACTCAGAGAAGTTCTACAACCATTTAGTGAATATATGCAGTATATGGCCATTTGTTATTAGCGATTTTGTTATAATCTCCAAAGACCACATAATAAAAACAGACTGAGTAGTGCTATCTGAAACCCATGGAACCAAAACTGTCTGAGATGCTGGAACTTTTTAGATTTTACTTAATTGCACAGACTTCATGTCAAGCACCTATAATACAAAAACCTAAAATACAATATGGTTCAAAAATCCAATTCTTGGATTTTAGAGCATTCCAAATTGCTATATTAAGAATGTTTAACTTATGTCTAGCACTAGGGCCACAATGAGAATTTATTATGAGTTTTTGCTTATGACATTTGCCAGTTGGCACAAGTATAAAGTAAGGGGTGGCAGACAACTCCACTTCTGGAAGCCAGTACAGCCACAGTGCGTCACAGTCAACCAGGGAGGGGCACACCTGACTCACTTGAAAATCTACCTAGCCTCTTGCCTTCATAAGCTGCTGTTCAGGACACTGCTCACTTACTGGCAGTGACTGGCTGGTCTTTGTTGAACATACCCTAGAAATGTGGGTAAACCAATTTCTATTCTTGTATCAGATAAGACTGAGGGGTTGACTTTTAAAAGCAGATGTGATGATCTGAGCAGACAGACAATGGTGGTACTTCTCCTCTCACTCAGACCTAACTCAAGATGTACTTTCTCCTACACTTTGCTATGTGGAAGGCACTGGGACCAACGGAATAAACAGCCTGCTTGTTCTTCAAGTCCAGCAGAGGGTTATCAATACATGAAGACGGCCAGTTCAAGGCCAAATAACGTGGAATTTAAACAAACAAAACAGATGCCCAGCAAACACACCATCAGGACAAAGAGGAAAGACACCCACAGCTGTGAGCATGAGACAGAATCAACAGTTTCCACCTGCTTTCTAGAACGCTAAGAAGTGGTGTAGGTGGACCCATATTGCCATCATCATGCCAATGTGTCCTCTGCTATGATGGTGTCCTCAAATTCATGTGCTAGAAATAACATGTTAATTCCCTAACATAAGCATCTGTCCACATGAATGCCATCATGCAGAAGTGGGTTCCCTGATAGTTGCCATCATGCAGAAGTGGGTTCCCTGATAGTTAGACAATTTAACTCTTTCCTTTTCTCTTTTCCTCTGCCCTTCCACTGGGACTAGAGAGGTGGCTCAGCGGTTAGAGTACTTGCTGTTTTCCAGAGGCCCGGAGTTTGGTTCCTAGCACCAGAGTTGGTCTGCCTCTTATAACTGCCAGTAACTCAACTCTAGGGATTCTGTCACCATTGTCCTTTTTGGGCTCTTGTATACATACATACAGTATACATCAGAACAGTAGGTGCGGGATGGATGAGGAAAAACAACACTAATTTTTTATAATTAAAAAGGAGTTACACTACTTAGGCTGACAACGCTTCTCTCAGGATCCACAGATTTCTAGCAAAATCCCCAGTACCCATTATGCAGAAGCCAATTTTGAGTCAGGAAAGACCAAGAGACTCCCAAAACAATATAGGCTGTTTCTGTTGCCCTTGGTTGCTTCCCAGAGGCTGAAGGCATGTCTTTATTGCTAAAGACACCACTTACTTTGGACACAGGATTCAGAGGATCCGGGCCAGATGTGACCTGAAAGCCTCCTCTCTAAGTTATAAGGTACTATGCCAAGGGAGGGAAGCAAGCAAAAGTTTCACTTAGCTACCTATGAACCACAATGACCAACAGAGCAAGACATTCCGAAGGATGCAATAGTGGCACTCATCTCTTGGCAGTAACCAAGCTATCTTACTGGACTTATGCAAAAGCAACCCCCAAGTTCAGAATGTGGTACCAGCCAACTGATAGAAATAAAACACTGATCTTAAAAGAATCCCTGGGAAGCCAGAAACAGCTCAGTGGGTAAAGGCACTTGCCATCAAGCATGACAAACTGAGTTCAAGCCCTCGAACCACGTTGTGGAAAGAACTGACTCCCATAAACTGTTCTCTGTCTTTAACACACATACACATAATAAATAAATGTGGTTTTTGTTTTTAAGAAAAAGGAAGAAAGGAAGGAAGTCATGAGCTGCTCCAGACCAAAGTTAGCCAACCACTACCTGTGTGTAAGCTGAACCTTGCAGGGAATATTACAACAGCACACAAAACAACCAACCAACCCAGAAAATCAAACACTAGTTGAGCATACTTATGCACATTATGCACATGGCTACTTTTATATGCAACTTCAGAGACAGACATTTGTATAAAGACTTCAGGGCCCGCCAAGTGTGTGTTTGTATTAGCCCCTTTACAGGAAAAGGTTGTTAAGGTCAATCAACAGATACCATTTATTTGTACAATATTTTACACAACCAACCTATTTAAAAATCTGAGCATTCTGAAGTAATCTGCTAAGTAATCTGATGATGATATTGTAGTCCCAGAAGAAAATGTTCCTTCTTTGGAGGTACAAACCTAATTATTTAGAGGAGACTGTTATACTAACTAGAATAAACTGCTTTAAATCAATCACTTTTTTTCTTGCAGTGTTGACCCTGCAAATGCAAGGCAGGTGTTCTACCACTAAGCTGTATTTCCAATATTAAATGAGCAGACAACGGGAAAAAGAATGCATACCAGGCTGAGGAGAATCATGAGATCTATGTAATGGTTACCTGGAAGTTCATTAGACTATCTATGCTTCCACGTTTGGTTAAAAGTTTTCCAACTAAAGAGGAAAATCAGAGCTTTGATAAAAAAAACCCAGTACTAATCATCACAGTGCCTTTCCTCTCTTGGTCCAGCCTGATTCACTTCTCCCCGTGCCCAGGTAGTCTCAACACACCTGTTGACTCACTTGCGCTTCTGAACATAGTTTCACATATTCATCCTGTCTTTTGCTCATGGTGTCTAAAACCAGGAATGTCATTTCTCAAAAAAGTCACCCTCTACTCAAGGGTTAGCCCCCCAAACCCTATGTCCTGCCCCCCTCCCCGCGCACCAGCATTCACTCCAATAGCACATGGCCTTGTATGCCATCCTTCCCATATTAGTGATAATATCTATTGACTCATAACACCATACAAACCCAGAGACTTTGAACAACTAGCTTTTTCTGTGAATTCAACTGAGGGAGAATAACCAGTAACTGGTGCCTACACAGCTCTGGGGTCCCAGGATTGGGCCTACAACCTAAGCAAGGCTGTCCTTCCTAGGGCAGTTTCATCAACAATACAGAGAACCCTTTGACCAAAAGACAAATTTGTTAGTCAAGATGCTGGGTAGTCAAGGTTAGCTCAGGTTTTCTGAATAAAATTTCTAATATTCATTCGTTCCAGATGGGGAATGTTCTAGAGAATATTGCTAAAATTATTTGATGTTGCCCTATTGCTACCTTCCCATGGGCCTCATCCCTCTTTAAACATGATGGCACTAATTTGCAGGGTGGAGGGTAAACAGTTATGCAATGAGTCCTTTTCAGGCATTGACAGACCTGGAGCTCTCAAAAGCTGTGAAAAGAAGGTTTTTCACAGCCCAGAATGGCCTGCTTAGTCTGCTGGGTGCTAGGATTATGGGTATAAAACACCACACCTGGCTTGAACATCTCTTTTAAAAATTAACCTTTGCAGGGCTTTGATTCTGTACCACATACACACTGCCATCCACTATCCACCAATAGCCATTAATAGGATTCAAGCTCACCATCTCACACATAAAGTGGTATTTTAGTACCGAGCTACATACTCAAACTCCAATTTCGTTTTCCAGTGCTGAAAATCCATCCTTGGGCTTTTTGTATGCTAAAGTCATGGTTAGTAAAGTTTACTAGTTTTTTTTTTTTAAGTTCCAGTTCAAAAAGCCACCAATTAGCTTTGCAAACTAAGCTTTTAAAGACAAATGTTCTTCATTGAGGAAGACTGGTCTGCTTACTCGGGGACTTTTGGCTTCTCCTGGGAGCATGTTTAGGAAAATAGGGCCAAACTGCGGGGCTCCTCAGGTTAGAACTTCAATTACAGGAACGGAGCCAGGAGGAAAAAAAAAAGCACACGAGCCACAAGACTTACCTCTCGGAGGTAATTCCAATTGATTCAAAGACAGCCTTTATTTTTCACTCATGATTTCTTACTGGGACCTTCAGCCTACTATTTAAAAAAAATGGCTCCCATTCTAATGTGTTCCCTTATTCCTTCAACATGAATAAAGTGGGCTTGGAGTTAAGAAGCTAAGTTAAAACACATGCACACCTCTGATGGGTTTTGAGTGAAGCTTTGATTTTATAACTGTCTAACAGAGTAAAAGAGCAATGAAAATCACCAAGAGAATTCAAAGCCAAGGATCTCCAAAGATCCAGATGTGTTATTAACGGCTCCAAAAGAATCTAAGATCAGAAACAGACCAACAGAAGTTGGTTTTGGATTCTTTTGCAGTGCTGGTCTCCTCGTACACAAGAAACACCTAAAGTTAAAAAGCAGAACTTTTGAAAACAGCTTCATTCCACTTAGGATCTTAAACTACCTGCTGGAACCATCCATCCCGCTGGAAGCGAGTAGTGGCTCCGCTAGGGCCAGCGTCTCTGTGCCGTCTCCGCCGTGGCCATCGCGTGGGCCGTCCCCGGCGGTTTTCCGGGGTCAAATGTGCACCCCGCCCCACGGGTTCCGCCTGCCCGGTCCCACAGTCTGTAGGGACACTGGCGGCTGACTCCGCTGGCTGGTGACGAGTCCCCAAGCCGCCCCAGGCTCCCAGTCTCAGCCTGCTCAGCACCTCACCTGCACCAGTCAAGAGGATCACCGAGAGAGCACCGGGCCGCGGAGCGGAAATGACCAGCTGGGCAGGCGCCGCAACCAAACCGCCCTGGGCGGCGCCCCCTGCAGGCCGCACGTGGCTCCTCCCGTCCCTGCGGCGCCCTTTCCTTGATGCCCTGCGCACACCTTGCACACCTGGTGGCATGCTTGCACGCCTCTTCCCACACGGCCAGAACCAAGTACTTATCTATTGGAGATCACCTTCCTCAGGCCATGCACTCACGCACACAGGAATGTACAGGTACAACCGCTTCCGCTTCCAAGGTAATTGGCTTTACATTACACGTGCCTGTGTTGGACACAAACACACCTGAGACCCATTACTTCAAGAAACTCATAAACACAAAATTGGAGACATACCTCCTTACATTAAACCCGGAGGTGATGCTAACCTCTGATCTGAGGAAGACTCCACAGGACAGATTCATGCATCACCAAGGCTTCACACCTGCTCACATACATTCCTGCTGAATACAGGTAATATAGCCATTCTGCCCACTTACCGACTCTTTTTTAAAATAACACTCGTTTAGGAGGTAGTAGAAGAACTGACTTTTACCCATATCTATTCCTAACACTAAGTGAGATCCAGAATAGAAGGATGTGAAACTAACTGAGAGCAACTTTTTCTCTAGAGACTGCCCTCACGGAAGGTGCAATGCTTTTAGAGCCTAGGTGAAAACAATGTCGACGATGGTAGAGGTCTCTTTCCACAAATTAAGTATGAGACTATTGGTTTCCTTTAATCATTTCCTGTCCCTCTGCAGTTTTTGTACATGTGGAGTCCTTGAAATTGTTTTGTATTCTTGGTTTTCATATACACATAGCTAATGCTGAAGTGGTTGTATTTAAATAGATGTCCAAGCCTAGAAGAAATCTGGTTATATTCATAAGTCACTAACTCTTCCTACAGAGGATCATGAGAGGGATAAGGAGGTCATAATAGGATACACATGACATCCAAGTAGAAGATGGATAGATATGGAAGGGAGGAGTGGAAAAGAGGATTCATAAAAACAGTGTATATGAAAGTCACATAAGGAACCTATTATGAGGTATACTAATTCACAAAACTAATTTTAAAAAGTTGATGATAAAAAATTAAGGGTTTGAGGGCTGGAGAGGTGGCTCAGAGGTTAAGAGCACTGATTGTTCTTCCAGAGGTCCTGAGTTCAATTCCCAGCAACCACAGGGTGGCTCACAGCCATCTGTGATGAGACCTGGTACCCTCCTCTGTACATTGTATACATAATAAAATAAATATTAAAAAAATAAAAATTTAAGTATACTTGAAGTCACTGGTTTATTGCAATCTTTTTTCATTTTACAGTGGAGAAATTAATTATACCAGTAATGATTACATTGCATTTAGTGGAAGCTACTGGGGCACAGAGTAATTGAGCAACTAACCAGGTTCCAGGTAAATATGGTGAGATTGGACACATTTGTCTTTATAGAGTCACTGAACCTTGAAAACAATGACTCGGGGGCTGGAGAGATGGCTCAGCGGTTAAGAGCACCGTCTGCTCTCCCAGAGGACCCGGGTTCGATTCCCAGCACCCACATGGCAGCTAACAACTGTCTGTAGTTCCAGTTCCAGGCAAACACCAAGGCAAATACATAAATAAATAAAGTTTAAAAAAAAAAAGAAAGAAAACAATGACTCACAGCAAGAAAGCTGACCCTGAGATCCATGGTCTTGTTCGCAAATTCTTTCATTTTTATCATATTGTTAGCTGAGGAGTAAAAGCTACTATGAAAACGCTTTTTCAGAATGGTTTTAGAATTTTTAAAAATGTGTATAGGTGTATTGCTTATATGTCTATACCTCCTCATACTTCTGTGAAAAGTATTATTTCCCATTTTACTACTGAAGCTTGGTAGAAACAAAAGAATAACCTCAGCATCTTGCACAAAGAAACATATGAACAAGGTTCAAGTAACACAGCAAGGCAATTCTTTTTGTAAAAAGAATACTCTAAAACCCAAAGTAGTCTAGCAAGCACATGAGAGACAAGTTAACTCTCATCTTTTATTCCAGACATAGGTGGTGACTGAGTCTCATCACACTGTGGGGGTGTGGGGGGAGTCTTACTCTGCCATGATTAGCTATTCCACTTGAAGGAAAAGGTTCAGAAAATGAATCCTTTGATTTAAAAATGTCTCATCCCCCCCAAAGAACCTAACCACATTTGATAGGAAAAAATGGTTCTTCCAAGTTACTGAGATTAAATTACTATACTATATTCATAGAGCTGCTATTACAAGGTACCAAAAATGGGTTGCAAATTTAGACCTTTAAAACTAGAGATAACCAAAACAAACTGTAATGGTGGAGGTCTGTGATATCATTGCAGTTTAGTCCTGTGTATGTGACCAAGTGGTTGTTTTTGCTTTTTTTGGGGGGGGGGATCACCAAACTCCCAAATAAGTCACACATTGTAGTAGGACAAGCCTATAGGGCCAAAGAAATTGGCTTAAACCAGTTGCCAAAGCATGCATATAACATACTTTTTTATGAGCCAACTTGGAGTCTACCTGAGGGCCTAGTAACAGCTACTATCCAACATTCCTGATTGCTTGGAATATGCTTAGTAACAGGCACTGCCCAGAGTTTCTGACCATTGGAAATCTGCCTAGCAACAGATGCTGTCAGATCTCTGATTGTGCCCAGCCAATGAGGGACAGCCATGCAATAAAACCAGATCCTGACACAGCCTGGGTGCTGGGAGGAGGGTATATAAGGCTCTCCCCATTATTGAATAAAAGAGTTATTTTCCAACTGACTCCTGGGTCTGTGTCCTTGACTCTGTACTTTCTCATCTTCTCCCCCAAGCGAACAGTTAGGACCCAGCAACAACACAGGGAGTCTTATTACTAATAAGTGCCGGCCTTAGTTTGGTTTGTTTCTAACCAGCTTTTCTTACTGTTAAATTATTCCATCTATCTTTTGCCTCTGGGCTTTTCCTTTTGTATTCTTATATACCTTTTTTTTTGTTTGTTTCTTATTCTGTGACTTGCTGTGTAGCTGGATGGCTGGCCCCTGGTGCCTCCCTTCTTCTCTGGCTACTTCTATTTCTTCTTCTATATATTGTCTGCCACCCCCACCTATCCTTTCTCTTTCCTTGCTATTGGCCATTCAGTTCTTTATTAGACCATCAGGTATTTTAGACAAAGTAACACAGCTTCACAGAGTTAAACAAATGCAACATAAGCAAAAGTAACACACCTTAAAATAATGTTCTACAACAAATTATTTTCTGATGTCATCACAGTGTGTGAGTATAGCAGTGAGGCAAAGTTCCAGTGATATAAACAATAATAGAGTATTTTGTAAGGCCTCTGTCAAGATTCTGACAATTTCAACTCCCAAAGCATGGTTTAGAAGTAGGTAAACATTATTACAGGTGAGTTTGGCAAATTACATTTCTGAAGATAGACCTAACAAGCATTCTCATTCCTTCTCATAGCTAGACTTTGTCTTAGCACCTCTACAAAATTGGAGTGATGGATCAGGAGGGCAGGAGCCAGGCTTGGTGGACCCTTCAACCTGTCTAAGTATCCAAGGATCTCCAGCTGGGCAGAGGTGTTGGGAATATCCCCATGTCTGCTGCCATATGAATTCTGTGGAGGGATGGCATACTGTGGCTCTCAGGTTGGGGTGAGCCTAATGCTCCAATTTGACTCAGAGACTTTGCAGCCTGAGGGCCATACAGAAGTCAGAATGGAGAGCAATGTAGAGGGGCCCTCTCATGGTCCATGTACCCCTGTGGTGATATATTTTATATTTAACAAAATCAGCCTGAAATATCAGAGAACAGATCCACCCAGTCAAATCTCACCCAGACAACTTCCCAGGGTAAAAGCTGGGAAGAGTCCTCAGCCTCACTCATCACTTCTACAGAATACCTCAGTGTCTTTCTACACCTACCTTAAATATATTCTTTGCCCAGTAATTTCACTTTTGGGTTCAACTCTGCATCATAATCCTGGAGTTAGAATTAAAGGTGTGAGCTAGTTTCTGTGTGTTCAAGTACTAGCCTTGAACACACAGAAACACAGAAAGGTCTGTCTCTGGTATTATGGAATTAAAGGCATAGGTCAGCATTTGATCTTTCCCCCGTGTTGGGATTAAAGGTGTGAGTTACCACCCTCTGATCCTCCTGGCTTGACTATGGGTGGATCTGTTCTCTGATATTCCCAGCTGATTTTATTCAATATATATCACCACACACCCCAGTGTCATAAAGGTGAAAAAGATAGAACTAAGTCCTGAGAAGTCACAGGACATGAAGGCTTTGAAGAAAGAACTAGATCATTTTGCCAAGCAGCTGAAGCAGAAGAGGGCCACCCTGGGGTACACTCATGCTGACACAGTGCTTAACCTGGGTATTCTCTTTAGAAAGGTGTTCAGCCAGACAACCATTTGCTGCTTTGAGGACCTGTAGCTGAGCTTCAAGAACACATGTAAGTTGCAGCCTCTGCTGGAAAAATGAGTAGAGGAAGCCAACAAGGAGAAATTTCAGAAAATATGCAGTGTTGGGAATATTATTTTGAAATGTGTTTCATTTGTTTAAGTTGTGGAACATTTAATGATGTAAGTAAAAATGTGTTGCATTTTTTTATGTTGCATTTGTTTAACTCTGTGAAGCTGTGTTACTTTGCCTGCCTAAACCACCTGATTGTTCTAACATAGAGCTGAATGGCCAATAGCAAGGCAGAAGAAAGGATAGGCAGGGATGGCAGGCAGAGAAGAGATAGGAAGAGAAATCTGAGAGGAGCAAAAGAAAAAAGAGCCAGAGAACAAGGAGAGGAGGACTCAAGGGGTCGGCCACCTAGTCATACAGGCAGCCACAGATTAAGAGTGAAAATAAGGTTACAGAAGTAAGAAAAGGAAAAAGCCCAAAGGCAAAAAGTAGATGAGATAATTTAAGATGGCAAGAAACAAGCTGATCTAATGCTGGATATTTATAATTAGGAATAAGCCTCCATGTGTGATTTATTTGGGAGCTGGGTGGCAGGTCCCCCAAAACCCAAAACAACAATAATGCAGAGCACCTGCTGCAGGTGGGTAAGAAAAATAAGATGAGCATGGAGAATCATATGAGAGTGAACCTGAAGAACATTTCTGCATGCCCAAAGCCTACCTTGCAGAGTAACATAATCACCAAGCATCTAGGTCAGGGAAAGGATGTGATCCTAGTTGGTTCTGTATGTGTAACCAGCACCAGAAGCACCAACAATCAAGTCCTGACAATCCTCAACCAGAGTACGAGGCTGCAGGATCTATCCAGTTGGTAGCACTGTCTGGGTAGGTTTAGGGGGTATGGCTTTGTTTAAGGATGTTATTGCTGACAGGCTCAGGTTTCAAAGCTTTTCACCATTCCCGGTGTACTTTCTCTGCTTCATGCTTGCTACTGAAATTGTGAGCCCTTAACTTCTGATCCAGCCATCATGGTCTTCATCTGGAACCAATAAACACAAACTTTCTCCTGTAAGTTGCCTTGGCTATAGTGTTTTATCATAATGTAGAAGTGACTAATACAGTAGGCACTTACTTTTTAGTGAGTAAATGATGGAATAGACATATTTAATGCTAGTTATGCTCCTTTTTCAAAAACCCATTCTGTCATTTAGCATTTATCTCAGGGTTCACTGGGCTTCTCATCTTATTAAAAAAAAGTCTTTAAATTTCCCAAGTGGGTAAAATAATGTAAATGAATTGCCTAGGATGCTACATTGGGAGAACCAAGACATGGGTCTGTCACCTCCAGGTCCGTGCATATGAACGTAGATGTCTAATGCTTTGATACTGGGCTCAGTCTTCTGTATGACATTTCAAGTCAGTAACTTGAAATCATATGCAATGAACAAGCTAGGTAACATGAGACTCAGAGCCAGAGGGCCCTGTAGGGGTTATGGATGTAAGATTGTGCCTAATGGGATGAAATTTAAAACAACAAATATAAGTCTGCATCAAAGCTGGAACAAATATGAGTGAGTGAAAAGACCAGGCGGAAACCCTGCAGTAACACATGCTGAACTGAGAAACATTCCCAAGGAAGCAAAGGACTATGATCAGATTTCCTCATGTTTAAATGCTGCCCCCATCTGTCATTAACAATCAAAACATGAAAATAAAAAGGCTATTATCTAGGTGTGGTGGTGCATGTCTATAAGTCCAGCTACTTGAGAGGCTGAGGCAAAGAATAATGATTTTGAGGCCAGCTGGGCTATGTAGAAAGAAAAAAGAAAGGCTCCTAACAGATCTTTTAAAAGAAATATTCTCTACTCTCAAACAACAAACACCAAAATCAACCAAATAGAATTGAAAGAAAAAAAAATTAAAAGCTACATAGCACTTTTGTTTGTGCCAAGGTAGGCCCTACAGGAAGATAAATAATAATATACCACCAGTCCTGAAAGATCTATAAACTGTTAGTGTTGCTTTGGGGCTATTTAAAGCAGTATTTGAAATATAACACTTTCTTTGCTGATATATTTCAACTACTACAAAATATAACTTCTAGTCTAAAAGTCTACACAGCTGTCCCCGGGTGGGTGCAGACATTTCCTAGTCTCCAATACACAGACATCACTATAACCCAAGACTCCCAACTTGCCTGGCTCTGGAACCATCTAAGAGGCAAACCTGAGTACACCTGTGAGGGATCTCCTTGATTAGGCTCCATGTAGTGGGAAGACTCATCCTAATGTGGGCCGAGTGACCCTACAGAAGCCCAGGTACAAGGAGGTCCAAAGGAAAAGCTTTTGGGTTCACCTACTCTGTGGCTGTCCCTGCCACTGCCTTCCTTCACTGATACTAGAACGGTATTTTGTTAGTTTTATAATGTGGACTTTTAGACCAGTGGCTCTTTAGAAATTCTCCTGGCTTCTGTGTCAGATGCTGAAGACTAGCTTTGTGGAACAACCAGCAACAGTTCTAAGCCTCTTTCTTGTGAAGACAGCCATTCTTGCACAACACAGCAAGTACTGTGTAAACCAGTAACAGTTTTAATATAAATTAGTGCACACACACACACACACACACACACACACACACACACTCATTCTATTGGTTATATTCCTCTAGAGAACTCTTGACTAAGAAACCTGTCATTTTTTATTTTTAAATTTTGAGACATGGTCTCAGTAAGTTGCCCAATGTGGTCTTGAATTTATTCTATTACCTAGGGAGAGGCCTTGCATTTGTGACCCTCCTGAGTAGATGGGATGATAGAATAATAAAACCAGGCCTGGCTCCTGTCTGTACACTGATTCCTCCACCTGCTTTTAGTTAAAAAGGAAAGTTGTATTTTAAAAGTGAGTATACAGAACAAGATCTATCAACATGGATCTATGTATCCCATTGTCTAGACTTCAATAACTTCATAATATCAATTTATAAAATAGGCCCGTGATGGTCAATTTGGATTGTAAACTTGACTGAATTTTGAGCCACTTAAGAGCAAAACTGTATCAGGATGGGTGTTTTCAGAGGTTTAGTGGAGGTGGCAGACCCAGCATAGATGTGAGTGACAGCATCTCATAGGTGTAGCACCCCAGACAGGGGACTTTCAACAAATAAAGCAGCAACACAGCATGCATCACTCACTGCACCTCCTGACAGTGAAGAGCTGAAGTCAGTCCTTCCACCCTTACGCTGTGTGTTAGGTGTCATAGTGGTGGAAAACGAATGAACAGTGGGCCCTACAACTACATACAGGCCATATACTAGAAAAGACCGACTCCAGTGTAAGGGAGGGAGAACAAAAACATTCACTACAAAGAAGAAACTATGACAGTTTCATGCCAGTTTGTGTGATAGTCTTACTGCAATAAAAATTACAGAGATTGCATAAGTTATTAGGTCAACAGTATATAAAGAACAAACGAAGTAAACAAACTGTTGAGATCTAAGACAAGGAAAAAAAAAACAGCTCATTTTTTAAGAACACCACACAATCCAGAGGTATGACTTCTTTTGTAAGAAAATTTACCCTTTTGCATTTTCTGGATAGAGTAATGTCTGTAGGTACATTATGTGAAATAGAAACCCACTTCACAGCTAAAAACATGAAAACACAACGTACATAGACACATAGCCCTCTGAACACTGGACAGAACAGGAACTAAGATGTTAGGTTGCCTGCCTTTGCCTAAGCATAGCAGGGCCACTCTACCAATAATGGCAGTTTTCTGTTGAGTATTATCCTGTGTGCTAACATCATACATATTGGAACATACACACACATCCATAAAGTATAGGAGTCAATACTTTCTTATGAAAGAAAAAAATATAGAGATTCACCAAATGTTAGAATTTTCCCTTCTTCATTCAGGTATTTATCCTGTTCAACACAAAAAAGTGAGTAATTTCTTACAAACTTCAAGTTATATTGGTGCAAAGAGACTTAAAAAAAAAATCTCCAAATCTTAATTTACTCTTCCTTGTCATTAAATAAACATGCTAATATACAGATGCATTTGATGCTCATCTACATTGTAGGAGTTGCCATGTCTAGGTCACTCCACCAGTCATGACAATCTTACCCCAAATGCAGGTTTATGAGCAAAAGTTGCTCAAGATATTTTTTTTTTCTCTTTTTTCTGTTTAGTTAAAAAAAAGAAAGAAAGAAAAGAAAAAAAGGAGCTTCATTTTTGGGATTTTTGAATTACATTTGGTAGCCTGAAAAAAAAAATACAATTTCAATGCAAAAATCCTACCACACATTCAAGAGTGTATTGCTGGTGCTATAATCTGTTTGCATGTCTTTGTTTTCATAGAAAAAAAATAACAAAATAAACAAAATACCTGAGAACTTAAAATGGCTATAAACACAAATGCACAGTCTGAACCAAGGCCTTGTGCGCGCGCGCGCGCGCGCGCGCGCGCACACACACACACACACACACACACACACACACACACACACACTCAGAACGTGAGGAGAAATCAGACATTTTTCTTCTGCATTTGTTCTAGCTTTCTTCTCAGAAGACTGTAATTCTCCTTGGTGCCTGCTGCCACGGGGTCAAGCTGCAAGGAGATCTCATAGTGTTTCTTGGCCGAGTCGAGATGTCCCCAGCGATGATAAAGCACAGCTGAAATAGCAGAGGATAGATTTGGTTGGAAGTGCTTCTGACTAACTTGTAAGATTCCCAAACACATGCACAAAGAACTATTGTGGGGCCCTTACAGAAATTACTGTTTAAAAAAATATTGTTTGTACTGTAAGCTTTATTTTTTGTAATCACACACCCTGGGGAGTAGACCCTGGGTCCCTGCCTGTTACTCATGAGGTTCTTCTTATTGTTAGATGGAATTCACGTGCTTCCAGAAATGTTATTACAAAACAGAAGGGCTGTGCGGTTGTTTCAATGCCGCTGTGAAAGTTCTAGCTAGTCAACACCGCACTAAGCTTGGGCTATGTCAAAGTCCAGTTTTTTATTATTTCATTCATTATAAAGAAACCCACTTTTTTAATTTTTAAATTTATTTATTTTTTTATTTTATGTGTATGAGTATTTTGCCTGCATGTACCACATGCATTCAGTGCCTGGTGCCTATAGAGGTCAGAAGATGTCAGGTTCTCTGAAACTGGAGTTACAGATGGTTGGTTGTGAGCCTTCATATGGGTGCTGGGAACAAAATCTTTGGCTTCTGCAGGACTAGCTAATGTACTTAACTGCTGAGCTGTCTCTATAACCCCAACCTTTTATTTTAAGTGAAGATTTCCATATACCTTTTGGTGAAATAATAGCTGTGTTTCTAGTGAAAATAGGGGCTCTGACATTAGTCTGCAAAATGATACAAGCATTAAGTGAATCCTCAGCATCCTAAATCTAACTGGTATAAGGAATGATTCTCCTGAGGTACTAGAGCATGAATGTTGGGCCCCAGCATGCTAGGCAAGCACTCTACACTGAGCTGCATCGCCAGTCCATTTAATAAAAATTCACGTTGTGACAAAGCAATATAGGTTACCTTTCAAAAATTACTTTTGCAAAAGAAGATTTTATAGACATATACATATAAAATAACAGAATTTCAATACAATTCAAATGGAAAACTTCCTTACCCAAATTACCATGGTAACTTGCAACATTTGGATTTGCTTTAATTGCCTTGAGGAATAAAGCTTCAGATTCCTAAAAAACGAAATACATATAGAAGGTATTATGCATGAAGGAAAAACAACCATCTTATCTTCTAGCATTACTGTTTTGTATTGCCATATCTCTTCCAGAAACAGCCTTGCCAAGAAGGGGCTAGAAGAGTTAGCAAGAAAGTTGACTAGGGGCAGCAGAGCACAATGATGACTGGAAAGAGGGTATGGCAAAGCCTGTGAACCCCGCCTCTGAGGGGTTTACAGGAATTCAGAATTCAAACGACTTAATTCAGTGTCCAGTGAAAGGAGAGAGGACAGAAGAGGATAGGACATGACCCAGGTCAAGGATACCCATGAAAGCAGCATCTCCAACCCAAACTGATGGTCCCAGTGTAAGGTAGGGGTATAAGTCTGTTTAATCTCCCACAGAAACCCAGAGTACCTCTGGCATCCTAGATGAAGCTGCATCCTTATTCAGCAGCAATTAGCATAGATAATAAGGAAGATATGGACACCAATAATGGGAGCTATCCATGACTGTATAGGACTATAACCAAATGCCCTTGGTGAGCATGGACTGATTTTTGTACTTGTCCTTACTTACAGCGGGGTCACTATGAAGTAGAGTGGTGATTTTCTACCTGAATGAGATAGATGCCCAACCTGTCCAGTAACATAAGCCCAGGCCATTCCCGAACACCTGTTTTGAAAGTTCACTGTAACTAATATCAAATACGGAGCTTATACTAACAACCCACATTGTTACACCAGGGACAATTTTGGGTTCTCTCCTACATGACTTTTCTGAGTGGGCTTCCTCTGATTCTGAAATGCAGGAACAGCAGTTTCTTTGTCATGTGATAGCCAATGAGAGTCCTAGGAAGCAGGATGGGGGTCCACGTGAGCAATTCTGAACACACAAAGCTCAGAGAAAACCGGACATATAAAAATATCATTCAAAGGTGATTGAATCAACCTGATGAGTAGGGTGCCAGTGGTGAGTCAGTGCCTATACCAGAGCTCCAGCTGCTGAATCGCCTTTGGAGAGACTCAAGATCTGTCCAAACCAAATGTAATGTTTAGTTTGTAGTGGTTTTTATGTAGTTATGCTTTTTCTGGGAAGTTTTTAACATTTTATCTAACCCCAACACCACAGGAAGTAAGAGAACTAGACAATGAGAATCTACTTTAAGATGCTCTGCTGACTCTCAGGAAGTTTGCTGGAGGGGTGAATGACATGTTTTTTAGGAGTTCCTAGAATTTCTCATTTCCCTAACTGCTCAAATTGTCAAGACCATAGCTGTCCCTGGGTAAAGAGTTGGTGAGCCTGGAGGGGACAGTGACTGAATAGGTAAGCAGCTGGAGACTGAGTAAAACTTTTATTTTTAGCTACCTTATATGACTAGCAATGGCAAATTACCTTTTAAATACATTTATTTGTACTTAAAATCTATTCAAATGCTTAAACAATGGCTCAGCAGCTGAACATACTATTTTTGTAGAAAACTCAGCACTCATATGGTATCTCACAACTATCTGTGACTCCAGCCTCAGGAGAAATAATATCTTTTTCTGGTCTTCATGGGTATTGCATACATGTGGTGTACAGACACACATGCAGGCATAAAATAAGATAAACAACACATAAGATTAAAACACTAAAAAATTTAAAGTATCTTTTTAAAGAGAATCTGGGGGTGGTGTGCAACCTTGTATTTGGCAGACTGAGGCAAAAGTGCCAACCTGGGCTGTATAGCAAAATATAGCAAGACACAGACTAGTAAATAAACGATATAAATAAACAAAACATCAAATAAGTTAGGTAGAAGATACATGAGAAAACCCCAAGAATTGTTAACTGTGTGACAAAAATGACTTACTCTTTCATGAAGGCGTGCTCTTGAGAGAAATGAGCAATACAGACAGGGAATGGCTGAGAAATACCACAGTAAGAGCTGAACATCACTTCTGCCCTCCCACACTAGCCCAGAACTGAAAATTAACATAAATTTAAAAGGTTTAAAATCATTTGTAGAGATTCATCTAATGATCATTAAACTAAACTTATCATTTTGTATGCATGTATTTACCTTTCAATAGATACAAATTCCACCCTTGTGAATGTTCTCCTATCAGGAGGCCAGAATTCGAGTTGACTGCTATCTTCACTTTATACCAGAATGGACTGAGGCATTGACAGGTGATTGACTGCTGTTAGGCTCAAGGGCTCTTGAACAAGCACTAGAACCACTTAAAATAGACACATTTTCTGTACACCCAAGCTGCTAGCAGGCTGCTGATACCTGCATCCTGATGAGAAATTAATTTGGTCATTTCATGACTACAAGCCCAAAGACCTGAATCTGTATCCCAGTATCCATGCAAAAGCTGGCACAGTACTAGGGAAGCAGTGACAGGAAGGTCTCTGGCCAGGCAATCTGGCTGAATAGGTGAGCTCCAGATTCAGCTCAGACTCTCAAAAAATAAGGCAGACTGTGACCGAGGAAGATACCTTACATCAGCCTCTGACTCTATCCACACGCATATGTATGTGCACACACACGCGCGCACACACCCACCCACACACACACACACACAGTAAGAGAAAACCTGCAAGGTGCATAAGGGACAAATATATTGTCCTGAATGCAGACTCCCAATCCCTGGGCTAGAAGATGAGCCTTCTCCAATCCTATAAGTCATCACCATCCCCACCTCCCTTCCAGACTGTGTCTGTCCAGGGCTCTGTCGGGAGACAGCCAACAAACAGGACAGGGCACCCTGCAGGCCAAGAACAAAAGATTGTCTCCCCATTGTGACAGAAAAGCTACAAACACATGCACAAGTCTCTCTCTCTCATAAACACACACACCCTCATGCTCTTTCACTCAGGTTTTCAACATTACAAATCCTTAACTTAAAAGAAAAAAGTATCAAATGCTGGCCCATGGCTGGAAAAGTACTCCCTGATGGTAGCTGCCCAAGAGCTCTGAGCTCCTTATTTCAGATTGCATCTTGTTTCCTTATCATAGGCTCAGCACTCTGGCCTTGCCCATTAAGATGAAAATTGTGTAAAAGTAAGGGTAACTGACTGCTCCATTCTGCCACATGGAGTATTTTCTACTTATGGTGGGGGAAGGATGTGAGCAGGAATTCAAATGAACCCTGAGTTCAAGCCCTATCATAGAAATTGCACTTTACAGACTGTAGAATGATAGAAAAGAATCCATACAATCAATGATTACAGAATTGGCACTCTGAAGGCTTGCTGCAGCTGAGTCAAATGGTGGACCAAGTCCTTCGACCTGTCCTTCCTGACAGCCACACCTCTTCCCCCGTGTAGAAGTACAAAGGATAAAAAAGGACATCTCTATTTAGGACAAAAAGTGAGAACTAAAAATATATAGTGAAACCTAAATTCACCAACATTCAAAAATGACAGAAACACATGAAACAGTTTACAGAAAATTAAACCAATAATGTCTAATGAACACAAGGAAATAACAACAGAGGTACTGATTAATGCATTAGTAGGGTCCTCTAAAGGAAAAAAATTAATTGCTACTGTTAGGCCTTGAATCATATCCATGGCCTTAGGATGTTCAAAATAACATACAGCTACTACAATGTTGAAATAAAATTATTCAAAATAAAATATTAATATAAAATACCAATAAAATATTAAATAGTATTTTAAGTGGTAACTCAAATATCTATCAGCCCACAATCCAAATATTTCTTCCTCCAAAGGTTTTGGGACTACTTCTCAAAGTAACTCCAAGGCTTTCTGTGTGGGGAACCTGGATGCCACTTAGAAATAAGTGTCCCCTGACTTGACACACAGTCCAGGTTGATTCTCCTGGGGAGGAACCTATGTTAACAAGCTCCCTTAACAATTATGATACACAAAATCAGAGCAGGGGGTCAGCAGTCTCATAGACCCATAGTTCCCTGAAGTACACAGGAAATGAGGCCAAGCCAATGACTGACCACTCTTGAAAACCTGAGTGAAAGAGCGTGAGGGTGTGTGTGTTTATGAGAGAGAGAGACTTGTGCATGTGTTAAGACCTTGTGTTTTTCACTAGTCAAAAATCTGTGTGTGTGTGTGTGTGTGTGTGTGTGTGTGTGAGAGAGAGAGAGAGAGAGAGAGAGAGAGAGAGAGAGAGAGAGACTTGTGCATGTGTTAAGACCTTGTGGTTTTCACTGATCAAAAATCTCTAGGGCCTTGCTGATGACACGTAATTCAGAAGAGGAGAAACCTTGGCAGCAGTGGGAACCAGCTATATGAAATGCAAATGACAGCACCCATGGACAACCCTAGTACTCCTGACCTAGTGCAAGGGACAGGGTCAGACTCTTCATGCAAAAGGGGAAGGGGCATCCTGGGAGGGATGACACCAACCATATAGCACAGGACAGATCAGCAGCTCACGCTAGTTATGCTCCCTGTCTGAGTTTCTATTCCCTCTCCACAAAAAAACCAGGCCTGCTTCTGATGAGAACCCACATGTCCTTCTGTGGGGCAACGTCTTCAGCAAATAATCTGGCCAAAAGCTCCCCTGGTGATGCTCTGACCTAACTCTTGATTGAACTGGGCATAAGAAACTCTGCCGGCTCCTGTCAGCTGTTTGACTAACTGCAAGCTATTAAGGCATGTGGTTTACGCACCTTGTATTTCTGAGATTTCCCCAGCACGTTTGCCAAGGAGAACATAAGAGAGTGATCATTAGGAATTAATTCCAGCGCCTCTCTTCCAACTGCTTCAGCCTGGGCTAAATTACCTGGGAGGAGAAATAAAAACCACATCAGTATTGTACTTGTGTCTTCATCTCTCTGGAGAATTATATGTGATCACAAAAGCACAACTTGAAAAGACCCAAGCAGAACCTGTGAAGACACACCACAAGCTGGTGAGTGAAAGAGCCGTGGCAACTCAGCACAATTCTGACAGAAGAGAGCCATATCTGAATTTTCTCATATAATGATTTTCATCACATTAAGTTCTGATATGTCAGAGGAAAATTCATTTTCTAGAAAGATGGGCATTAGTGTTACTGTGTCAGGGTGTGGCGTGTATGTGTGGTCAGAAGTCAGTATCAGGTGTCTTCTTCAAATGTTCTACCTTTCTTTTTGAGACAGGGACAAGGTCTCTCACTAATTAGGTTAGTCTAGTTGGTTAGTGAACCCCCAGGGATCCTCCTGTCTCTGCCTCCCCAGTGCTTATACCTAGGCTGTTTATGTGGGTGCACAGGGTAGATCTTAGGTCCTTATGTTTGCACATCAAACATTTTACAAATGGAGCCATTTCATGCCCCTATAAAAACAGACATTTTTGTAACACCAGATTGATTTTCTTCCCACTTCTTTCCTTGTTTAGTCTTACTATGTCATCCTGGCTGGCATTAAACTCAGATCTGCCTGCCTCTGCTTCCCAAGTGCTGAGATTAAAGGTGGGTACCACCACACCCATCTTATTTAATTTTAAAAATAGGAATAGCCTGTGGAGGTGACACTAGTTTATATGCTCTGAATAGTCCATGTAGATAACATTGGTCCTTATTAGCCCAGAGAACTGGAGGTGGAACACCTCATCATCTCTATCAACACATTGCACCTGTGTTGTCCAGGAGTATGATCATGTTGTTCCATGCCAGGCTGTGCTCCGGCTTCAGTACAGTGGCATTTCTCCATGCATTCAATGCATCCACAGGACGATTTAGATCTGCATACTGAAAACAAAATATTCCCCAAGTCAGTATTCCAACTCTTCTGTCTTCTTTCCTTTCTACAATATTTCCAATGAACAACATCCCAGAAAACACCATCTTACCTTCACCCATGGAGCCTTTTGTTTTTGTCTATTAACCCATGTACTTAAAAAATTGGTTCCAATGGAGTCATTACAACCCCCCAGTGTGTAATACACATGAGTCACCTGGACAGAGTCCATGGACACTGTAAATTCCTCATACAACACAAGTCACCATGTTCTCAACTTATTCCTACTGTTCCTCTGACTGTTGAAGGTTAAATCAGGTAACAGGCTTTTTGCTTTGTTCCCTTTCCACACACATAATAAAACAGAGACATGTCTCAGCCTGCAGCGGGACTTCAGCAAAGCCCCCACCCCACCCCACTGGCAGGGGGTGGGTGGGGATTACAGCCAAATGCACCAACCAGGAGCCCACCTGGCCTACGGTACCTGAATGGGACAAGAAGACCCATAGGCAGGCCTAGGTCTGTCTGCCCTGGGTTCTGAGGAAGCACCAGCCAGATGGGCACTACTATCAGAGTGAGCATGTGGGATGGGAGAGACAGAATGCTTTAGGTACTGAGGACAGAGGCATATCTGAAGAGGCTAAGGAGGAAGAAAGCAGGCAGAGATGGGGAGGGAGCTGCCTCCTTGACCAGAAGCAACAAAGGAAAGGGAGCCCTGCTGGGCAGCACAGCTGAGATGACCCTGTTGATGAGAGCACAGGAATGTGAGCATGGAAGACCCTGCCCCTCCCCTGCCTATCAATGTCTAAGGCAGGTGCGAGAGTTAACTCTGAGGTGAAAAGAGTGGGCAGGGTAATAGAGCCAACCCTGTTGCAGAGGTGTGGGTGAGCCAGTACCAAAGACATGAGCAAGGGAGGAATCCCCATCATGCATCTGTCCTGAGGTGGCATGGGTGAGGGAGAGTTGCCCTTCTCTTCCCCCCCCCCCGCTTTTCCATGCCTGAGGCAGGTGTGAGAACTGGCCCTGGGGTCACCAGAGGAGGAGAGCAGTCCCCGGTCTTCACCAGCTGTGACATATGGGAGTAGAGCTGAGCTGGCCCTAATGGTGTGGGTATGGGAGAGCTGAACCTGAGGGCATAAAAGCAGGGAAACTGGCCCCACCCCCTGCTCATTACTTCAAGAGGTAAATTTGCTGCAATGCTGGAGAGCTCACCCTGGTGGGGAGGACAGTGGAGAACTGGCTGGTCAACCAACCCTACAGCTAGCTGCCCAGGCCCACATCCAGGGTTATGACTTTGCCAGCCCCAACATCCAGCCCAACTATGATGTCCTAGAGCAAATGAAGAAACCTGACCTGCAGACCCAAAGCTGCAGAATCTCCACAACATAGGGGGAACAACAGGATACCCAACAGGAGTCCCAGTGAGGCCCAGCATAGTGTAACAGAAACCAGAGGCCTTGAACCAGACCAATGACTCTTTGCAACCAACATTGCAAGTAAAGACATATGGACAAAGAGGTTTATGGTGTGACTCACTCTGTCACACTGCAGTTTCCATGATGAGATTTTTAATTTTTTCCCTTTTTAAAATTCTTCTTTTTTTTCTCTTAAATTGCAGGGGCGGAGAGTAGATGGGAAGGGAGGGGAAATGAATGGGATCAAGATACATGATATAAAAGACACATAGAATAAATAAAAAGAGAAAAACCAGAAACATGATTTAATACTCAGCAGGGAGTAGAGGTGTTATGCACCCCATACTCAGCTCTGGGTCCTTTACCACCTGACTCCTTGACACATTTTTGCCAGCCTCAGAAGGAACAAGGACAGAGAATCATGCTTTTCACCAACTCTCATCCTGCTGTCCTCCTCCCATTCTCTCCTGCACTGTCCCAGAAACAGTTCTGGAAACAGTAGTCCAGGCACTGTTTTCCTCCACACGGCAGCATCTCCTCAGTTCAATTCTCTTTCTATCCACATGCTTCCCCAAACCCATGGGTTTCAATTAATTATTAATCTCTGCATCAATATATTTCCATTTTCATTATTCCCACAACTGTTTGACCAAGTGCTTTTGCTAAGGCTTCCCAGTTTAAAATACTTAGCATGATTTCTCCTTTCAAAAGCCCAACTGGCACAGAGGACCAACTTCTGCAGTCACCAGGCATCAGCACTCCTTCAAGCCACTATTACCACTACCCTCAAAGATCAGCACTATCTTTGAAGGGCCCCAAATAACCCAGCCCTTCCTTCCTATTTCCTCTATAATTGCATCGTATCTTCTTCTCAGAGTCTATAAATCCAAGCAAGTATCTGTCTCCTATTATAAAAACATGACTTCTAAAACAGACACCTTGAAGTTATTAAGTTCCTCTTATTTGCGGATATATAAAGGGGCTGGTTGAGCTGTTAAAGATTAAGCCTTAATGCTTTTAAGCTGTCAAGAGCAAAAGCTGGATAATTAAACCACAATGGAGGGCAAGAGCCTTACACAACAGGTTTTGTGGTAAGGCCATTTCAGGGCAGTACAAGAGGTAAACAATACTGAGATGAGGTACCCACGGTTTCAGAGTCATGACTGATCATCTTCATCACAAAACTCACCATCCAAGCTTGTAGTTTATGTTCTGTGTTCTTTGGATGCTACTCCTACTGGGACTCACTTAGCATAAATTCTGTTTTCCAAATTCCATGGAAAGCAGTGAAAGGCAGTGATGACTGTAGAGTAGAACTTTAATATGGAAGCTGTGAGTATGTTCTGTAAGCAATAACCTGAAAGGGGGGGGGACTACCCCCAGAAGAGGGGAAAAGGCTAAGACATCATTCAAGTACCAGTTTAACCAACCCAGCAACGAGATCATAATTCTACCTCCATGCATAGGACTAGGTTAATATATCTGCTCCCTCCAAGCGGCACTTTCTCCCTTTGTCAGCTCTGAGGACTTGCCCTGCTTTCTATGGGACTGAGGTTTTACCATGAGGTTTTAAAGTGCCCTGCACCCCTACATATCCCTAGGTGAGCTTTAGTACTTCTTCAGCATAAGGTCATATCATTATAAAGCATGCATTTTGAAATGTAAATACACACAGGGATCAGTAGTCATGGAGACAGCTGATGAGGACAAAATTTGATCTTTGTTCAAATCTCTTGTCCTCTGGGGTCAGTTATGTTGCTGTCATTGCTGTATGGTGCCCCGAAGGAAGTAACTCTTTTTTGATACTGGAGTAGATGTGTAGAGATGGTGTCTTCCTATTGAACTTAACAACTAAAACAAGTTTAGAGTTTTTTTAAAAATAAAAACATGCAAGCTACATCATTCTAAAATTTATAAAACAAGCATTATCTGCCCACTAAAATATACTTGTCCAGTGTTGGGGACAGAGATCCCTGTGTCCAAAGATCACTAGGGAAAACAGGAATGTTGTTAAACACACAGAGGCCTCTTCTCAATGGAGGAGATAAAGTATGTTTTCCTACCCAGTAGGCTGAAAGTAGATTTTGTTAATGACCTGGTGACTTTTCTGCTGTCTGTGGAGGCATACATCACCTGGCTTTCGCTATAGAGGCAGAGCTCTCCCAAATCCTCTAGAATAATTATCCCAGACTCTTCCCTCCCTAGACCACTGCCCATCCTTAGGATAGATTTCAAATGTACTTTATGGCCTGATGACCTCTATGCTGTCAGTCAGAGACTACACTAGATTCTAGGCCTTTCATTTATGGAACCCATCCCCAAGGTCACACATACTTTATAAAGAAGTTTCCATGTAGTCACACTTTAAGCTTCATCTTGTACCTGGAATTGGATTCACTGTTGCCTGGAAACCTTTTCCCAATTGTACTGTTTTAAATATGCTGATAATGAACCACCTGATCCAGGTTGACAAAGTCAATCTGTACCAGGTGTTCATTCTCATCTCTTTCCCAGGTTTGCTTCCCTGTATGACGTCTGCAGGGACCCCCTCAGTCCATCATGAGAAAGTCAGTCCTACACCTCATTACTGTGTGTCTCACCAACAGTTCACAAAACCATGACACATCATTCCAGAAACAAACATATTAAAGGCCAAAGTTATTTATATCACAGTAAAAATGGAAGCCTATTCTTCCTATTAAAAAAAAAACAAACATCCAATGTTTTCAGGTATCCCTTCTGCTTTGACATGGTCTTCAGGTCAAAGTTCAGAATTCTTAGAGAGACGCTTCCAAGATGTAGGGGGATAGTATCTTTTATAGAAAATCAAATGTTATAGAGCCTCTGAGTTATCAAATATGAGATGAGATGAGGTGGTTATCTGGATGAATAACTAATGTGAGGGAACTACTGGTTTACAAGACTGCATAAAATGAAGATGCTTCAGGTATTTCAAATGATAAACAAGCTTTTTTTTTTCTTTTTAAGAATCTGTGGATACAACCTACTTGTGAAGTTGTACACTTGTTTTTTAGATGTTCCACATTGTACATACAATCCAGTTTGGCTCAGATAGATCAAAAGTATTTCCATTTTCAATTTCATCTAGTAAATCTAATGACTCCTGTTGAAAGAATCATCATTTTCTTTGTCAAGAAAATTAAGAGCAATCAGACAGACTTCCTTAAGTATTTTGTCAACAACAGAAGTGTAGATTAATTCAAACATCTTACTTTCTATTTTTAGTAAGAAACTGTAAGTCCGAGCTTTGAACCATGAACCCGTTCTTAGGTTGTTACTATGGCCACATCCCCACCTGCACACGAGCTCGATCGCTCCAAAGCCTCTGACGAAAGAGCATGCCTATTCTTTAAAATCAAGACTTTCTCTTTTTTTTCTCTTCTTCTCTGCTCCCTAGTCTTCCTCTCCCTCCTCTTCCTCACTCCCCCTCCTTAAAAAACCTAATATGGTTCCCTTGGCAACATACAGGCAAGTTCTTTTCACCTGTGAAATACTGACACCTGTGTCCAGAGAGAACTCAAAGGTAAGCGGATTCCAGCTCCAGGGACGCCCAGGCTGGGGACACACCCACAGATAAGACCTCATGCTCCACAGCAGTTAAGACCCTAGGCTCTTCCCCAGCCATCCCTATAGACACATAGCAGGAGGGACCTCCCATGGCCGGGCCTCACCTCCAAGGCAAGTTATGTCATCATAGATGGATGCTTTCGAACTGTGGGCCCAAGTCCAGAGCAGAGTCATAGATCATGCAGACCCCATGTCCAGAGAAGACAGGAAACACACAACCCTTCTAGCCACAACTGACTAGAAGCTAAGAGTGAACCATTGAAGCCATGGGCAGATGCCAGTGCAAGAATACATATAATAATATAGAGAACAACAAGGCAAACCAGAAGCTGGTGGTTATATAACACCAAGACTTGAACAGAGCAATGAAGAGGAAACAGAAGGAAACAACATCAAAAACACCTTTATGAAGAGTATAGAAGCTTTAAAAGAGGATGTAAAAAATTTCCTTAAAGAAATAGAAGAAAATACAAGCAAAAAGTTGGAAGAGATCAACAAATCCTTCAAAGAAAACAAAGAAAACCAAAAAAAGGAAAACAAATGAAAGAAACATTCCAGGAACTAAAAATTGAAATAGAAACAATAAAGAAGGCACAAAATGAGGCAAAGGTGGAAATAGAAAATCTGAAGAAAAGAACTGGAACTATAGATACAAGCATAACCAAAAGAATCTAAGAGATGGAAGAGAGAATCTCTGGAGTGGAAGATTCAATAGCGAAAATAGATATATTAGTCAAACAAACAAACAAACAAACAAAAACAAAAACAAAAAAAACCCAAAAAACACTAAAACCAAAAAAAACAAAAACAAAAACCCCACAAAATGTTCAAAAAATTTGGGACACCATGAAAAGACCAAACCTGAGAATAATTGGAATAGAAGAAGGAGAATACCAGCTCAAAGGCACATTGATAATGTATTCAATAAAATTATATAAGAAAATGCCTATAAAGATACAAGAAGCTTACAGAACACCAAATAGATTAGACCCCCCCAAAGTCTGCTCACCACATAATAATCAAGCCACAAAACATACAGAACAACAACAACAACAACAAAAATTTTAAGAGCTGCAAAAGAAAAGGGTCAACTTACCTATAAAGGCAGACCCATCAGAATAACATCAGACTATTCAATAGGAACAATGAAAGAAAGAAGGTCCTGGTCAAAAGTGATACAGGCACTAAGAGAGCATGACTGCCAACCCGGACTACTATACCCAACAAAACTATCAATCACCATAGATGGAGTAAAAAAAGATATTTTATGACAAAGTCAGATTTAAACAATACCTATCGACAAATCCAGCCCTACAGAAAGTATTGGAGGGAAAACTCCAACCTAAGGACCCCAGATACACCCATAAAACCACAAACAATCTATAATCCCACAGAAGAAAAGCCCAGAGAAAGGAAATGCAAGTTACCACCAAAAATAATAGGAAATATGAATCAGTGGTCATTAATATCCCTTAATATCAATGAACTCAATTCACCTATAAAAAGACACACCCTAACACAATGGATACAGAAACAGAAGCCAACCTTCTGCTGCATAGAAACACACTTCAACCTCAAAGACAGACACCGGCTCAGAGTAAATGGTTGGGAAAAGATTTTCCAATCAAATGGCCCCAAGAAACAAGCTGGTATTGCCATCCTAATATCTAACAAAGTAGACTTCAAACTAAAATCAATCAAAAGAGAACAGGATGGACATTACTTATTCATCTCAGGAAAAATTGATCAAGATGAGATCTCAATCCTGAATATTTATGTCCCTAATATAAGGGCACCTACATATGTAAAAGAAACAATACTAAAGCTTAAACCCACATCAAATGTCACACTCGAATAGTGGGAAACTTCAACACCCTACTTTCACCTTTGGATAGGTCAACCAGACAGAGACTCAACATAGAAATAAGGGGTCTAACAGAGGTTATGTTGCAAATGGACTTAGTAGATATTTATAGAAGCTTCCACCCAAATACAAAGAAACATACATATTTCTCAGCACCACATGGAACTTTCTCTAAAATTGACCACATAATTGGTCATAAGTAAATGTCAATAGATACAAAAATATGGAAATGATCCCTTGTATCATATTAGACCACCACGGCCTAAAGTTAGAGTTCAACAACATCGAAAATCATAGAAAGCCTACCAACTCATGGAAACTGAACATCACTCAACTGAACCACCTCTGGGTCAAGGAAGAAATAAAGAAAGCAATCAATGACTTCCTAGAATTTAACGAAAATGAATCTAGAACATATACAAACTTATGAGACACAATGAAAGCAGTCTTAAGAGGAAAATTCATAGCACTAGATGCATATATAAAAAACCTAGAGAAATCCCACACAAGAGAGCTATCAGCACAGCTGAGGGTCCTAGAACAATTAGAAGCAAACTCACCTAGAAGAAATAGACGGCAGGAAATAATCAAACTTAGAGCTGGAATCAATACAATTAAAACAAAACAAAACAAAACAAAAAAACAACACAAAGAATCAATGAATCAAAGAGTTCTTTGAGAAAGTCAACAAGATGTTCAGCCACTCTGGAATGCAATATGGTAGTTTCTCAGAAAACTGGGAATCAATCTCCCCAAGGATCCAGTAATACCGCTATTGGGCATATACTCTAAGGATGCACATTGGCACCCCAAAAGCATTAGCTCAACTACGTACATAGCAGCATTATTCATAATAGCAAGAATCTGGAAACCTAGATGCTCCTCAATTGAACAATGGATTAACAAATTGTGGTATATCTACACAATGGAGTACTACCAGCAGTAAGAAAAAATGATAACCTAAAATTTGCAGGCAAATGGATGGATTTGGAGAATATCCTTCTGAGTGAGGTATCACAAACCCAGAAAGATAAGTAGCAGATGTGCTTACTTATTAGTGAACTTTAAACAAAAAGCAAAGGACACCCAAGCTGCAAACCACAACCACTGAACAGCTTGGGATCTGAAGCACCTTGGACTGGCACCTTGGAGCCCATTCCCTCCAAAGAACACCTGACCCAGTCTTAATATCAGGATGAGAAAAATCCTTGCCTGGACTTGCCTGGAGTGGATGCTGAACTAATCCACCTTGGGACCTCTTGCCCTTTCTGGGGAGGAGATGGGGGGATGAGGAGAAGAGAGAGTGACTGGGAGGTGTCGGGAGGAGGAAGGGAGTTTGAACAAGGGGATACATGGATAAAAAATGAGACTTTATTCTATAAAAATAAAATTTTAAAAAAAGTAATGTTTATCAGGAAGTGGGCCTTTGGGTATGTTTTCCAGAGTAGTAGGGATATATAGAATTTTCATTTAATCTATTGCTTTTGTGACTTAATAAATTGGATTCATTCATACTTTAGCACAATGTACATAGAAATCAAATTGTTACTTTCAAGTGAGAGACACACGTACAGAGGACTTTTACAATATGGAGAGTCCTGTGTAGGTTTCAGAGGGTTCTGCTTTAGGGAACAGGGAACTGGGGCACCCTGCCCTTACCAGCCGCCCAAGGTTGTAATAGCAGTCTGGATATTTCCGCCTGTGTTTAATTGCTGTCCGGTAGCTCTGCTCTGCTGCCTCGAACCGTTTCAGGCTATTCTGAACTATGCCCAAATTCATCCATGCGGCTGCAAAGTCTGGCCTGGAAAAACATTTTTTACAAAAGATAAACAAGAAAAAGAGATGATTAGATGACTGCCCAAACCCAGAGATCCATTCTTTGCCTTTGGCAGAAAGCTAAGAAAAAGAAAAAAAAAAATACTAAACTGTATTTGGACAGCCAATGACAGCAGCTCTTCGGCTTCCTGTAGCTCATTCCTTTCTTTTAAGATATTCCCGAGGTTATTCATGGCATGGACGTATTTGGGATTTAGCCTAGAATTGGAGAAAAAAGCCAAACAGACTGTTACTATCCATTTTTTTTCACCCAACACTCAGAAATCAGCAAAGACCAAAAAAGTCTTTCAGGGATCTTGGAAAGTGAAGATCCATGTATACATGTGTGTACCTGACGGCTTCCCGGTAATATCTGATGGCCGCTGTTTGGTTGCCTTGATCAGCCAGGTTTTTGCCAATGTTGTAGTGAACCTGAAAACACAGGTGACAATTTGGCTACCAGCACATAGACTTCTTTGCTCAGAGCTGGACACCTATCAAATCTTCTAACTGAAGACAGAAGAGAAAGGGATTTAAAACAAAACAAAACAAAAATCCACCAGAACTAAAAGGCCCCTAAACTCAAAGGCTTCTAGGGAGTGAGGGGAGGTGCTACAGGCTCATGTAAGAAGTCGTCAGGGAGCAATAAGCAGACACAGCTGTAAATATGTCAGGAAGGAAAATGGCTACATCGCGCCCCCCCCCCCCCCCCCCCCCCCCCCGGAAAACCAGAAAGTCACAAAACTAAGCTGTCTGAAAAGCTCTGCGTCCTTTTCTCTCACATACTTTAGAGTCGAGATCACAAGTCAGTCATCTACAGACCTGAGACAGGTCACTTTCCCTAAATGAGTCCTTTCTGGTTCAGCATATTCTCCTGGTACCATTGCAATCATTTTTCTCCCTGCATCAGTAAGTGAGAATATACAATGGCATCCTAACCCTAACCTGGAGTGAGAAGGTGGGGACTTGGAAAGTGAACAGGTCATAAAGGTGGGCTCCCTCACTTTCTTTATTACGGCAGGTTCTCACAGAAAAGATGGCTGTTCCTGAACTAGAAGAGGATCTTTCCCAGGCACAACTACCCAAGGTGCCTTCACTGTGGGTTCCCTAGCCTCCAGAATGTTGAGAAGTAAATATCTACTATTTAAACTCTGGTCCATAGTGTTCCCTTATGACAGCTTAAACTAAAAAGGTACCAAATAATATCTATCATCACTCATCTTTCAGGTAGTGAGTGATTGATGATGACTGAGTGAGGCACTGTACACAGCTGGGGGACAGCATGAAGGCAAAAGCCTAAGTCCTGCCTCACAGCATCCCTGGCTAAAAACTAAATGACTTCCTCAGTACCCATGTCACTGCTCAGGTTTCAAGGGTTGTACAGGAAAGGTTAGGTCATGGTTTCAGTGAGTCTGAGGAAAAAGGTCCTGTGGGATGGATTTTCTGGCTGGAATCTGAGCATAGCTACCAGGAAAAGGCTTGTTGTCATGGAGGATGCTCTGGAAGAAGAGACAGTATGAGAGAAAGCCGGTTGCAGAGAGCTGCTGGTAACAATGGCATTACCAGAGACTATGGGAATATACAGCAAGTGGCAACTAGTGTTCAGCAGTTGACCTACCAGATGAATGACTCTCTGATGCAGAGCCCCACTTGGTAAGGCATGGGGTCACTGACTGTAAATGAACAGATGCTCCAGTCTGTAATTCCACATGTGCAAACCACCAATGGTATCTCCCCATTACCATGCATTTTCATGTAATGTGTACATGTAATCCGATGATTACATCTCAATCTTATGGGACATATATTTGTAGATAGTTAGGGAGATAACTTCTCATTAAGCTGTATAATTTTGATGAAAAGAATATGCTTCATAACTAGATCTATTGTTCCATGTGAACTGTAAGACTTAGAAGCCCATTTTGTTTCTTTATTCAGACTAACATAAGAAAGTAATTTCTCCCCAATCTAAAACTTGCTATAGACAATTGAGATATTAATAACTTTACAGCAATTTCAAACTAAACTAAATGTCTCTGAAAAGATCTAATAAGGTCAACCTCCACAAAAAACACACAAGGACATTTCCCCAGAGGTCTATTGTAGAACCAAGGTTATTTAGCACAAAGAAATCTAAGATACTTACTAATTTTCTGTTTGCCTAAGAGTTTGACTGATAACTGGCCACTGCCTGGGAAAATGCCAAGCACCATATCGCCTATGCATTACTGTGGTAAATGGCTCTGCCCCTTATCAAGGAATGTGCTATATGACCTTGAAAGGTAGCAATACAGCTATTATTATTAAGATTTATTTATTTATTATGTACATAGTATACAGAAGAGGGTATCAGATGTCATCATAGATGGTTGTGAGCTACCATGTAGTTGCTGGGAATTGAACTCAGGACCTCTGGAAGAACACTCAGTGCTTTTAACCTGTGAGCCATCTCTCCAGCCCAGCTATTATTATTATTATTACAAAAGGTCTCCTGTTAGAAGTGTGTGTAGAGCCTGATGGAGAGAAGAGCTGAGAAGAACTAGAGCTGAGAAAAATTAGAGGTAAGAAGAATTAGAGCTAGAGAATTAGGGACAATTAGAACAAAGGAATTAGAGCTAAAGAAGAATAAAAGAAAATTATGCTCACAGATCATGTGTGAAGTTATTATCTTGAGAAGTCTTTTTGAGTAACCCTGGGTAGTGGCACTGGGGGCTGGACCTGTAGGCTGCTAAAGCTGATGTTGGGACAGGAGGCTCAGGGTTGCTGGAGTGCTGAGGGCAGGCATTTAGGTTGGCCAGGAGCAGCTAGACAGATTGTTGAGGCACTGCTTGAGAGCAACAAGGTCAGAGTCCTTGGGCTGTCTTGACAAGATGCCACCAATCAGGTTTCACGAAGCAGTGCTAGTCTGAGGGGGAAGCTCTTCCCGCCTGCCTTCGGTTTTTGGTGTTTGTTGGTGAGCAGACTGTTCACATGTCATCCAACTTCCTTGCCTCCAGGTCTCTTCTCCCACTGATGTTAAGCCCTGTCTTTCTGCTCCCCTTTGGTATATATAAAATGTATTTTGTTCAGTTAAAGAGAAAGGCTGTGGTATGGTCTTGCTGTGTGCTGTGAATATGTGTTGTACCACTGGTTAATAACAAAGCTGCTATTGACTATGGCAAGGTAGGAAATAGCTAGGTGGGAAATCCAAGATAGAGAGAGACAGAAGAAAGGCAGGATCAGGGCAGATGCTGCCAGCTACCTAAGAAACAAAGTATGACTGTACTGGTAAACCACTGGCCACATAGCAATACACAGATTAATAGAAATGGGTTAATTTAAGATGTAAGAGTTGGCTAGTTAACAGCCTGAGCCATAGATCAAACAGTTTGTAATTAATATCTGCCTCTGAGTAATTATAAGTGTATGCAGGACCCCAGGTGGGAAGGGTTAGTCTGGATTTCAGGCTAGGCAGGACCATCTGGCTACAGTAGGGTGCTGCCCGCAGTGATACCTGGGAAGACAGTGGAAGGTATCTATCATATGACATGATAATGGGTATGTGTTGGGTGTTCTGACATTTCCTTCAGAGGTCACTTGGTTTACTATAACAGTGTCCAGGCCAAGTCTCTCTCCTTATGAAACTACATCTTCATGTCTTTAGCAAACTAAGAACTGGCAGCAAACACCTTTACCTCATAACTCATCTTGTTGGTCTTAAAAAAGTTAATTTATATGATGGGAATTTTATGTTAAGAATGAAAGAGAAGCCAGGCAGTGGTGGTGCACGCCTTTAATGCCAGCACTCAGAAAGCAAAGGCAGGTGGATCTCTGTGAATTTCTACAAACAGAGTTCTAGGACAGCCAGGGCTACAGAGAGAAACCCAGTCTTAAAAAAACCCAAAAAACAAACAAATAAAAAAGAATGAAAGAGACTATGAGATAATCATTAATGAGTAAAGAAGCCATTTGCAAAAACTAAGGAAACGGGACTTATGGCTGTAGATCAATGAGAAATTCTTAAACAGCTGGGGGATCGATGCAGTGTATTTTCTCAGTTTTGCATGGGCTTAGAATATATTACAGAGAAATGTCAAGTGTGGGGGTACATGCCTGCAATGCTAGCACTTGGAAAGTAGAGGCAGAAGGATCAGATTAAGGTCAACTTCAGCTGAACAGAAAGTTTAAAGCCAGTCAGAGCTACTTGAGACCTTATCTAAAAAAAAAAAGGGGAGGGGGGGAAGCTGGAACCTGGACTTGGAAAATAGGATGGCCTTGGCCCTGAGAACATCAAAAACTCTTCCCAGAACCATAAAAGCCAGCAGTAATCCCAAGAGGAGATGCCACACATCTTTGTTTAGAGAGGAAGAAAAACTCAGGGCTATGACAGACCATAGTATCACCTCATGCCGAGGGCCACCAAGATTTGACATGCTCTTTGCCAATATCTTCTCTCCACAGTGGCTTTGAGCTGAGAGAGTTGCTTTCCATTCTGAGCTGATAAACTATGTTGGGTTTAAGTATATTATTAGAAAGTGTGAAACTGAATCTGAACCCCAGTTACTAAGCCCAGTTCTTACCACAGTACACCTGCTTCCTAGGCACAGGGAAAGATGGCTGACTGTTCTTAGATGTCTCACCATACTGTTTTTCTTCTTGATACCAACTACTGTCTTCTGCTATGTGTCACGGACACAATACAATTCCCTTAGGCTTCAGACAATGAGGCTGAGGACCTTTTAATGTGATTGTGGAGACCTGGCCTTTAAGGTGTAATAAAGGAGAAGTGAGGTCACACAGGAGACCCAATCCAATCTGACTGGATCCAGACAGAGATGAAGGCTGTGCAAAGGAACAACCACATAAGGGCACATGGAGGGAGAGGCCTCTGCAGAAAGCAACCCTGTTGGCACCTTTGTCATGCATGTCGAGCTTTTAGAACTGATCATTGTTGCTGTAGACTCATGGTCTCAGGCATTATGCAGGGGTGACCTAAGCAAAGCAGGGGTGGAGCACTGCACTCTGAACCTGTCCTGCACTGTTAGTCTTAACCCAGTTACAGCAGAAGTGTTCAGGGCAGTGTGGCATTCTATGAGCACATGTGTTATAGATTCCTTTCATGAAGTCAATTTTAAAGTACCTACATTTGTATTTACTTATTTTAATGAAAGAAATTTGAAGCAGAAAAAAGAGTTAGGTTGATGTAATACTTGATGTAATACTCTGAGCACCACCTTCCTGACCACACACACACATATCCCAGAATCTTCCTGGACCCCAATACTGTCCATTCACAGGTATTTGCATTCTTATGCTACAGTTTGGAAGCAGTTCAGTAAACACTATTGCCAGAGCAAGCCACAGTATTTGTAGCCTCATCCTATTCTATGCACAAAAGAATGGAAAGCTAGACCAAGAGGAATGTCTTCCTGGTCACCAGGACACGAACAGCTTCTACTCAGATATCAGTATGGCTCCGGCCTCTTCTGTCCAAAGCTCCTACTGCTTCAAAAAGAGTTCAGCTGCCCTCTGCAGCATGGCCAGGGTTCTGCCAGACACTCAGAATGCCAGGCCAGAATCCCAGGGGAGAGGACAGGCTAGTGTGAAAAGCTGGATAACAGTTATTTAAACAGAATGTGTTAGAAATCTGATTCAGGACTACAAGGCAGCCCAAAATTAAGAAGACATTTTTACTCTATGGATTTGACAGGGAATTCTGTGGAGAAAAAAAAAAAAAAAAAGCTGTCTAGATTGGGCTAAATAGACCTGACAACCAGGCTACTGTTGATAGTGTTTAAAAGTGAGTGATTTTTATTACTGTGGCATATAAAAGACTGAAAGAGGACATTTACCCAAGTTTTCTTCCAGCCTTCTATCTCAAATGCTGAGACAATGAAGCCAGATTAAAACATCCACTGCCACCAAATGACATAAACATGGGGAAAAAGTATCAACACCCACAATGAAAGGAACTTTTAATACTGTTGCTTTAGAAACTGGCTATTTCAAATATTCTGCCAACATTGAAGACTGCTAAACCTAAAATGTTTAAACACATAAAAATTCAGTAATCATTCTTAAGAAAATACCTTGGGCTGGTATATGGTCATTTCATTGTTAAAATAATTTAGAACTGCATCATGAGGTTGATATTAAATGCAACATATGTTTAAGCCTTAAAAACTAAAATGACTGGTAATAAATTCAGTATTTGGGATCTCACACATGGTAGACTTGATGAACACAGTTTCCATTTGGCCCAATTCAATAACTAATATTAGGCACTTACCACATGCAAGGCACTGTGGGTAATTTCAGTGTAGGCCAGGGATTAGCACTACCTATACTGATATGTCAAGCTTTTAAAGTTAAAAATAAAAAAAGTGAATGTCAGCTTATAAATTTGAGTCTGAACAAGAGCCAGGTGCTAACTGCTTACTTAATACTCAGAAGCTATTGGGTAGAGAGCAGGACAGAAAACAAGTCCCCCGGAAAAAAAGTGAAAGCAGTTTCCAAAGGGAGCACTCTTACCTGAGATCAACACAGCTTTCTGAAAAAAGAGGAAGACAACTGGACACTTTAGAATAAACGGGAACATTTAAAACAGAACAGAAACTTTAACTTGCTTACATAGAAAAGAATGGTTATCATAGTACGGGCTTGAAGCTGAGCTCTTCATGCACATCCTAGTTAAAAAGAGAATCATACATACTGCTGACCATGTGATGCCTACGTGTACAGTTTCTGTTTTCCAGTCTATTTCGACTGAATTCACATGCTGAGATTTTTAGGACAAGAGAGCAAATATATCCCATGTACTTATTTACTATGGTCACCTGAGCACAGCAAAACACCATGCTAGATTTCTACCCAGCCACTCATATTACTAACCTAAATAGCACCAGCTACCTCTTTCTATGCCTCAGTTTCTCCTATCTGGGAAAAAAAGTAATGCCTTCTATCTAAGTTCTTAGCAGGAGGATATGGGATTAATTATAACACCCTGCGTAGAGACTGCAGTTTCCCACAGTGAAGAAATATACAAAGAGAATGGGCAATAACTGCTTCCCATGCAGGAAAGAGAACGTAAGGTGATCTTACAGCTATGAAATTAAACTGCAACTAAAGTTCATCTACAAAAGTGATTAAAGCTTGAAATAAGTCACTTTTTCTAAGACTCAAGTATAAAACATGAGTGACCAAAAAAAAAAAAAAAAAGAAAAAGAAAAAGAAAAAGAAAAAAAAAAGACAAGCAAGGAGTCATGGCTTTTACAGACTTGTTTCCACTTTGGGGGGGGTCACAGTAAGATGTAACGTGCTCACCAGTTTTATTTATATACTTTCTCTGAAATCACTGTTTTTCTTAATATAGAATGTAGAACTAAGAACTGGAGAAAACTTCCCCCAGCCAGGACTCATCACACACTCTAGGCAATTCCAATCAAATGAGCCAAGACAGTTGTCAGTACGACACAATAATTATACATATAATATATATATAAATACCAACAGGAGACGTCTACCCTATTGTCTTGGCCTAACTTTAGCAAGTAAAATTTTCTTCTTACTGCTCAATGAAGCCAAATGAACATGAAATCTAAAAAGCCAACATCTCTAGAGTGCCTACTATGTGCTGACTACCATGTTAGGGTGCCATCATTCATTCCACAAAAAAACTAGCAGGCAGGCATGATTCCTTACCAAAAAACCAAACCAAACCAAAAAAAAAAAACAAACAAAAAAAAAAACAAAACACTGAGTTTGCAGAGCTTGGTAAGTTAAAAGCTTTAGATTTAATCAAAAATACAAGTGAGATTAAATCCCCTCTAAATCTCTCCAACAAAAACGCTGCCAATTTTAAAAGCACACACATCCGTGCTTATCTAATCTGGCAAGAGGCATCCCAAGCAGAGAACTCGGGGTGATGTGCATGCGCACTGATGTGCAGCTGTCTGATTTAAACTTCCAAGCCATTCACAGGTATTGCCACCTTCACATTGTAGCTTGCAGGAAGCCAGTTCCTCACAGACTGTGGATTCTAAAAGGTGTGCTCTGAGAGATTATGATGGAGCTGTATGCAGCCCTCGCCTGGAAGCAAGACATCCCACCACTCCCAGTTTCTTCAAAGTTAGGGACAATAACTGGAGGGTAGACACACTTTAAATAACTCTGTCTATTGATACTGCTTAGTTTTAATGATTTCTTCTAAATATAATGATTTCTTTTAGCTAAGTATAATGAATCATAACTCACTAAAAGATAAAAAGTGAAAAAGTCCCAAATATTTGATGATGGTTAGTTAACACTAGTTACTGTTCCGTGCTAAATGTTCTTACACTGCTGAGGACTTATGTCTTCTAGTGAAGTGTTCTGAAGAGTAATCTGGTGGGCAAGGTACCTTAGCATTGAGGGGACACACAGACAGGGCACTTCGGAAGAGCCGATCTTCACTCCGCCACTCGCCACTGCGAATCACACATCTCAGTGCATTGATGAGTAGAATGCCCAGGATAACAGCAGCAACTGGTTTCTGAATAGAGTTGGCAGATGTCATTAGTAAGCCACATGTGGTGGTTATGGTTCTTGGTGGCAGCATTCTGGGCTGGTATAATTTTCTTTTCTAGGTTTCTTTCTTCTTTTTGGTATGTATATATGTGTGGTGCACTCACATGGTACACATGATATCCACAAGAGGATATCATGTGTCTTCCTTCATCATTCTTCACCTTACTGCTTCAAGACACGGTTGCTCACTGAACCTGAACCTGGCTATTTCTGTTAGGTTGGCTACAAAGTGAGTTCCCAGGATCTGCCAGGCTTGAAGCTCTCAAGCATGGGGTTACAGGCATGCCAAGTCATGCCAGGCATTTTACATCAGAGCTGCACTGAATCATCTCCCCAGCCCATGGTACCTTTTTCTTAGTGTGTCTGCTTAGGGCTCCAAATCCAAAGGTCAGCAGGATGCAGTACCCAGCACTAGGGAGGTAGAGGACACGCTCTGCGACCACAAAGCCCACTCGGAAAAACAAGTTGCTTGCAGGAAGGAAGGGAATCACAAGAAATCCGAGACCCAGAGTAAGGATTCTGGAAGATGAAAAGTATTTACATAAACTGCTAGTTTTACACTTTTCAAGAAAAGCTTCTTACTTAATATAATTAACAATAAAGACTGTTCTTTTATAGCAAGGAAAAAGGCATCAGTAGAGAGGATTGGCTGACAGCACTGAGCGAGGTACTCAGTAGCCAGTACATGAGAAAAACATCCAAATCTTATGTTTGTATCAATAAAGTCAGCAAGGTTACATTTAATCAATTAGTGAACATTGGTTCTCAATAAATTCATGTAGTTTTTAATGAGACACACACGTACACCAAGGAATAACACAGAAACAGATTAAACTTTGTAAAATTTAAAAGGAACAAGTATAATTTTTTTGTTACTATGTCACAACTAGTAAGGCACAAACGCCGTATTCCCTGAAACATATCTAGCATCCACAGACCATGTCTCTGTCTCATATGATGCAAAGGTGTAAAAAGGGAAATGAGGTCACATTTGGTGGCTGCTTTTGGGAATCCATGCCTTACAGTATTTTTTTTTAAAAGATTTATTTATTTATTATGTATACAGTATTCAGAAGAGGGCACCAGATGTCATCATGGATGGTTGTTAGCCACCATGTGGTTGCTGGGAATTGAACTCAGGACCTCTGGAAGAACAGTCAGAGCTCTTAACCGCTGAGCCATCTCTCCAGCCCCAAATACTTATTATTTTTAATTTTATGTGAATTGGTGTTTTGCCTGCATGTATAACTGTAAAGGTATCAGATCTTGAAATTATAGACAGTTGTTAGCTGCCATGTGGATGCTGGGAATCAAACTCAGGTCCTCTGGAAGAACAGTCAGTGCTCTTAACCACTGAGCCAGCTCTCCAGTCTCTGCCTTACAGTATTTTGATTGGAACTAAAGTTTGTTGCTCTTTAGAATCATCAACCAATTTAAGTAAGAAAACATTCATTTATCTTGAGAAATTACTTATTAACTATCATGTGCACTTGGGCTTTGTGTAAACCATCTTAAACAGTTTTCGTTTTCATGGAACATGTTTGTTTTCTCCAATTATTTCCTCAATAACTTTTTGCAAAAGACCTTTTTATCTGTTGAAAAAGTCCAGTATCTATTTGGGGCAGCAACTTAATTTTGTGCTCAATAACAGAAAGGATTGGCACAGAATTTACAAGGGCTTCTTTGAAAGAGAACTGTGAAATAATGGACCCAACACACATCAATTACACTCTGTTCCGACCATAAATTACACTTTACCTCCTACAGTGAGGTCTCCAAGAGCTACCTGGGGGGCGGGGTGGGGGTGGTGGCAACACATGGTAGTCATGTCTACTGTTTTTCCAACTACCCTCCCTACCCAGCTGAAGCCAGCCATAGATTCCCACCTCACTGTAGCCATATATTTAGGACAAATGTCCTTAGACATCCTATCCACAGAGCTGTTACAAATGATAGTCACTGGATTTAGCACAATGCTTCTGGGTAGAAGTTAAAAATCCACACTGCCTCTTACCTCCTCTTGCAGCCATCTTCAGAGCACAGAGCTTGGAATATTAGGCCAATTAGGCAGAGCCAAAGTGCTGCTAGAGCAATTACCCTCCAGTCACCAACTGACTTAATGAGGGGGATGCAGCCCATTGACCAATCAAAACACAGCCACCAGGGACACAGCAACAGCCAGGCATTCAGTGAATAGTAGTAATTATAGTTTATGGCCTGTCAGTCAAAAGAAAAACAAACACTTACTTGATGCTGAACTTGAAAGAACACACATATTCTAACTTCAATCTGAGGCATTCATAAACTCCTGTTCCAGGGAGTAAGTAGTTTGTAAAAAATGAAATACTGCCTATTATTCTGAGCATAGAACTGTAATCTGTAATTTATTAAATGCATCCAGATTTTAATACTTTAAAAATACAGCCAAGCTACTGGGCCAGGCCAATGCAGGTGTTATATTTCTGGTCAGGCAATGGCTCATTTACATAGTATTACCTAATGCCTCTGACATGGTCAATGTAAGGCCCAGGTGTCAACAGTGCACCTAGCAATTTAAAAATGGAGCTGCACCCTGAGTATTCTCTTGATTTTTCTCTCTAAAGTGCACAGCTGGGAATTTGGCTTTAGAAAAACAGGGGAACTTAAATGAATAATCTTGATACTGTCAAACCCCTGCAATAGCACTGTGTTATTACATTCTGTCCTAATTTAGCCAGGCCAGTTTCCCTGCAGCAACAGAAATGGGGTCAGAAAGCACATTAGTAAGATGGGCAGCATCATAGAAAGGGCTGCTTTTCCTTCTTTTTATGAAAAAAATCATGGTTGGTAAGATCAGAGAGCAAGTATTGTGACAGCTACAGTGTAGAAGCTGGGGACATTTTTGAGCATATGGGTTATATGTAAACATTCTTACTTTATCAAAGAGATTCCAGCACCCTTGGATTTTGGAATGGGGGGCGGCTGTTGAAACTAATTTCCCATGGATACCAAGAGATAATTATATAAAGACCCAACACATATCCTCCCCAACAGCATAATAAAAAGTTGGCTTTATCTTGATAAGGGTAAAACAGAATGTATCCATTTATTAGGGATTTGGGGATGTGGTGATAGGGGGGATAAAGTTGGGAAGGATGAAGGAGCTATAGCATTGGTTCTCAACCTTCCTAATGCTACAACCCTCTAACATAGTTCCTCATGTTACGGTGATCTCCAACCATAAGATTATTTTCATTGCTGCCTCATAATTGTAATTTTGCTACTGTGATATTTGGCAAGCAGGCTATCTGATATGTGATTCCTGTGAAAGGGTTGTTCAACTCCCATGGGGATTGAGACCTATAGGTTGGGAACCATTCATGTATAGGGAAAGAAAATAATCAAAAAAGTCCAGGCTCAATACTTACCCTAACCAACATGCTGTCTGCAAAGGAGGCTGGGTTGTCTACCTCAGTAAATGCCGGTGGACCTGTACCCATAATTTTCCAGCGTATATAAAGTATGCTGGTGCCTCCAAAGGTGAGCAGGGTCATTCGGAAGAGGAAGCTGCCATTCCTGAGTACACCAATGTTCTGAAAGGACACCACAAATTTCTGTTGTTGAAGACTTTTAACTAAAGCACAGCATGTGAGCATTTAGGAGGCTGGGATATAGGACTGTGGCCACCTTGGGCCATATGGTCTGCCTGGAGGCTATACAGAGTTCAAGTCCAGCCTAGACAACTTAATAAGACTGATTCAAAATAAGAAAATAGTAAGATGACTGGAGATAAAGGTTAATCATAGGGCACCTGCCTAGAACAATGAAGGCCCTGGGCTTAATCCCCAGTAAGGCAAAATAAATAAATACATCAACCCCATGTATGATTATTCTACCCAAACCACTTGCACAGAGCATTAAAAAGCTGCCTACTTTAGAATCCAAATCACAAAAAATACTTGGAAAACAGCACTCTAAATTGGCTGGTACTTGACCCTTTTCATGCCCGGGCTCGAGATAAAAGTATGTAACTCACCTCTAATGGTTTTTCCTTACGTAGTACTTTCTGGACAGTTTCCAGAATGTTAAATTTGGCTATCACCAGGATATCAAACACAGCATTCAAGCCCTAAAATCAAAGTCTCCGTTAGTCAGGACAGCCTGTCTCTAATGAAGAAGAAATTATAGTCACATTTTCATTATTTAACCCAGACAAGAAATATGAAGATTACCGTGGACAAATTCCCAAGTATTTAAGGAGAACAGCTACATGTTTGGATAAACCTAACCCATAGTGGGCTCCACCAGTGATAATCTAGTGATGGTCCTCAGAAGTCTGTGTTCCCTCCCTTCTTGTCTATAATTGTAAGAGTGGTCAGCTACCTGGACAATGATTAATTATAAAAAGAGAACATCAGCCATCAGTCTCTCCAACCCAGCCCCAACTGGCTGACTAAAGCCTGGTGAACTGGGCAGACACTCTCTAATTATCCACTAGGGCTAGAGTCCACCCCAATCTGCCCGCAAGGGGAGAGAATCCAAGGACAGGTCAGGTCATGTGGGTGGCAGGCGAGGCTTGGGAAGGAGTGAACAACTCCTGGAGCTTTAGTTTAAAAGCCGGACTCTCTTCTCTTGTGTTCCCTTCCTTCTGGCTGGCCTACAGCTGCTAGAGCAGCTCTGGACACTGCACATAAAAGATGCTAGTGTGTGCACAAGCAAGCCTTCTTAGACACTGTGCAGAACTGCTTACTGTTCTTAGGTGAACAACAAGTGACTTGTGTATTGGGTGGCTCCCATGGCTAACAGCTCCCATGATACCACGATGGTCAGGCTGCTTTGACAGCTATTCAAAGTATACTTATGCCTTGCATCTAGTCTTTACTCTGTGGATGACTTAAGAAGGCAATATCATCTGCTGGAATTCCCTGCCCAATCTGCATAATGGGGTCAGAATATCCACATCGTGCCTAGTGAATGCTGCCCTTGCGTGACTGGGCTTTTTTTAATATAGGGTTGTGGCAAAGATCAGGAATCATTAGAAGCCAGTGTAATTTGTGGTTTTCAGAGCAAGAATGATATTGCTGCTTAACCCTTTTCCACAAATGCTGGGATCACTAATTATCTAATGCACAGGCCACTGAGAGGTTAAACATTTCAAAGAATACTGATTTTATTCACTCATGGGACATGCGATCATCACGGGTCACAGAAGACCATCTCTGCTTGACTGTAAACTGTTTTCCAGAAGACAGGAACTCCTTTTCTGCTGCTCCTACCTCCTCTTACTGCTTACTTCTCTGCTATGGAAACAGAATCATGTGATCAGAAGGGCTGAGCCAAACACAAGATTGGTACTCAGTTCTCTGTCCAAGTTAGAGGCAGCATCAAAATGCTAATAGTTTATTTAAATTCAACCTAATCTTCAGTGCTTCTAATGTGTTAATAAATTCTGGAGCAATCTGCAGACCTAGCTAATGGGATTCCCACTCAGCAAGTCTGAGGAGGGGGTTCTGGGATGCTGCCAGTCCTCAAACCACCCTTGATATTAATATCAGGTCCCAGAGCAGCAGTCTGCACTAGAAGGTCTCTGTCACAGGTGTGCTCAGCAACCTCCACAGGGATTTTAGAACAACTAAGTTATTCTAATTGGTTTCCACTGGTTACCTGTGGGGGTGCTACTAAATGCCTTCTAATGCATAGGACTGGCCTACCAGGAGAATCAGCCAGCTTATTAAAGTACCCACAAAGACAAGTTAAGAAAAACAATTGAAGGCAGAAACTCACATTACAGCCCAGGCTGATTTGGAACTTATGATGTAGCCCAGGCTAGCTCTAGACACACAATCATTCCAAAGCATTCTCCTGAGGACTGGGATTATAAATCTGAGTCACCATGCCTAAGTTTCTAAAGTAAAGTTTAAAAAAAAAAACTAACTCAGTAGACTTAAGTATCTTTGAAAAAACGAAACTGCTGGGCAGTGGTGGCACATACCTTGTAATTCCAGCACTTGTGATTTCTGAGTTAGAGTCCAGCTAAAGCTACACACAGAAACCCTGTCTCAAAAATCAAAACCAAAACCAACCAAACAACCCCCCCAAAAAAAATTCCAACAAAACCACACAACTTATTTATTTTTTGTGTTTGAGCATTTGCCTACATGTGTGTCTATGTTGCATACTCATGCCTAGTGCCCACAAAGGTTCCCTTGAAACTAAAGCAGGTAGTTGTGAGGAGCCAGGCACAGGAACTGGGAACCAAAGCTGAGTCCTCTATAGGAGACGCTTTTAATCACTGAGACATCTCTAGCTCAAGATTTAAGTATCTTTACACAGTAATTCTTCATCATGGCCTTCCAGAGTGAGCTTGATAAAACCACTAGTCTTTGCTTTGACTGTATCAATCCCCATAATCTGACTGCTCTTTCTTTCTCTCCCAGCCTATTCTTGTTCAGTCCCTCACTCAGCACAATTTTCCTTTCATTTCTTGGCTTGGCTGAACTTTCTAAGCTTTCCTGTAATGACACAAGGCCAAGAAAGGTGATATGGGAGGGAAGTAGGCTTTTTAAAAAATGTGTCTCTGCTCCTCAGACTTAATCCCAGCTTCTGTTTGTATCAGACCTAGAAGTGGTGTGCCCACTGCTTGGGGAATCCTGTGCTGCCTGCTTTAGCATTGGCAATTGAAGCTGGACACTTAGCTCACCAGCATCCATATGAGGCTGGACACTTAGCTCACCAGCATCCATATGAGGTATCATTTGATGACTGGTTTTCTCTCCTAATAATAGACTCACAGACAATTTGCTCTAAGAACATGGCTTTTCTTGTATTTTACTTAATAGAATGTACTCCACAATTTAAGAACAGTGAAAATGATACCTGTACTACATATACACACAGAAACTTTAATTCTCAGAACTGTAAAATATGTAAGAGGCTCATCCTGCATAGAAGGAGCCTTTTTTTTTTAACTTTATTAATTTATTTATTTGCCTTGGTGTTTGCCTGGAACTGGAACTACAGACAGTTGTTAGCTGCCATGTGGGTGCTGGGGATCGAACTCAGGTCCTCTGGAAGAGCAGACGGTGCTCTTAACCGCTGAGCCATTTCTCCAGCCCCTAGAAGTAGCCTTTTAAGAAATTTATCTGGAGGTGGATAAGCATCAGTCCATGGTATATGTGTGTAGGTAGGAGGACATCTTGTAACAGTCAGCCCTCTCCTTCCACCCTGTGGGTCCCAAGGATCAATCTTAGATCATCAGGCTTGGCAGCAGTCACCTTTATCCACTGAGCCGTCTCACTTGCTCCACATACCTCTTTAAATACTAGATAACTATTCCAATGCTTCTTAAACCATGGGTTATGATCCCATGTGAGACCACATAACTAACTGCAAAAAAACCTGGCAATGTCAAAAAGTTCCTGAATACACAATAACCAAAAACTAAATCAAAATCAAAACACGTAATAAATTCAATGTGTTTGTGGAGCCCTCAGCCAGGGTCCACTATTTGACTTCACTAAAGCCTGGGTTGTAAACACACAATACACATTGTTGGCACTGTGCAGTCCATCACACCACACAATGCCTGAAACACCATTGCTCAGATTCTGTACTACTGCATGCCAGGAATTATAGTCTCTTTACACACCAAGATCTCTGTTCCTACAGTAACCTAATAGTTTAATTATGGAAAATAAACACTTTTAATTTTTTTCTACCATCATTCAAATGCATTAAAATATCAAATTAGTGTTTCATTAGATTGGATTTTGTTAGACCAATACATCAACCTCACAGCAGGCAAATATATCCTGCTTAATAAGTGGTAAAATTGTGATATACCAAAGAACTGCTTTAAAATAAATTTATGACTTATTATCAGCAAATGTTTGATTTGTAAGATTATTTTATATACCTATATTATATATCTGGGGTTGTATAAAAATGTCCCCGGTGGAAATGAGCTGTGAATACACAATGTTAAAGAAGCCCGAGACTAAGGATTCAGTCTAGTGCTGTAGTGCTTACCTAGCAGGCATAAAGTGTGGGTTTTTGCTGGAACCACAAAAGCAAAACAAGCCCTGAAATGGGCTTAATCAGGTCAAGGTGTTTCCAGTGTTGACTCAGTGTGACTTTTGGGTGAGAAGAACCAAGGGCATGGGTGCCTAGGTTTTAGTAGCTGGTAAAGTTCCTTGTATACAGGATTGTTAAGCATGAGAGTGTCCCAGGAAACTCAAAGCATTCTTTTATCTTTTTCTAAGAAAGCACTCTACAAGGAGGAACCTGAGTGGAGAACTTCCCACAGACCAGTTACAACCATTCACTAGTAATGGTCAGAAGAACCAGTCAATTCCCCATCTGAAATGGAAGAGCTAAAACCTCAGGTTGGTGATGACAGGAAGAAACAGAAGAGGCCAGAGGTGTGGGATGGCCCACAGTGTCTCTCTTGGAGGAAATGGATGTGTACAAAAGACAGGCCCTATCTGTGTCTGAGCTCTTACCAGCACGGTGATTCCTTGCTCTTTGCACAGCATGGCCACTGCTCCCAGAAAAATACTCAGCAACACCCAGAAGGTGGAAGAATGTGTTCCCTCCTTGTTACCTGCCAGTAACAGACAAACACATAAGTCATATAATAATACGTTCCATCTTGCCATCACCAGGAAGTAAAATTTCAAGCATGCATGTCACAGTCACTGACCTGAGTTTGGTCCCATAGTGGGCCAACGTGCATTTCTGCACTCTGACTGGACAATACTCTCTAAATAGAACACATGTCCCATCTTAAGGCATTGGAAGCATTGTAAGTAAGCTCTGGTTACAAAAATGTCACATTTCAGAGTCCCCATGGAGCAAGTTTCTTCTTCCTGACTTGCTCACCACTACAGAACCATTCTAACAAGTGGAATGAAGAACTCTAATGCTGCAAGCAATCCATCTGATTGCAGAGTGACTCCAATGGTCCCCACTGCATGTCCCAGTCTCTTATGTCAGGGATAAGGACCAAGCTCTGTACACCAAAAGGCATAAGACAGGTCAGCTCCTCTCTGTGTGAACAGCTCTGGTTCTACCATCAATGGGTACATGGCTACTGCTGGGAAGCTTGTTTTTCTAGCACTCTGGACCAGTAAAGGTCATGGCTTTGTTTGTGTTACAGCCCTTATGGGGCTTAGCAATCAAGAGCAAGTCAAGGAATACTCATCATGTAAACTGATAAGAAACCCGGAGGTCAGGAGTGGTGGTCAGTGGTCACCAAATTGCTTTCTGAGCAGTCAGGTATATATTGTTGCTGTCTGTAGTCAGTAGGAAATACAATCTAGTGGCTAGAGCTGAATATCTGGAAGGAGACAAAATGTTATGGGTAAGCCTCACCTCTGCCCTGTCTCTGAAGCCCTCAGTCCTCATCTAAGTGAACAAACACTGCATCTTCTTGGGAGAACCAATCATTATTGTATCTGGGTACCACTACAAGGATTTACGTCTAACAAATTACTTCTATTTACTCCCTTCATCTGTAAGATGCGGGTAATGAATCTACCTCAGGAAATGAGAGAAAAACCTGCAGTGGAATGACTTGTCACTATGTTATAAATTACAGGAAAGTAAAACATACCTTTAGAAATCCATAAGAAACTAACTACAGTAATTAATGAGTGAAGAAAAAATAGAGTAGGGGAGGAAGTCACACTTTTCACTGTAGAGCCATGTTCTTAGCCATTTGTACATTTAAAAACAAGATCAAACACTAAGCACTTTCTAAAAAATTACTTGATATGGTATGGAAACCACAGGGGCAGCTGATAAATGTTGCGTGCAAACCACTGCAACTTACTCAGGTCAGAGCGATAGGAAAGCAGATCTGCCTGGAATGGATGTTGAACTAAGCCACCTTGGGACCTTGAGACCTCCTGCCCTTGCTGGGGAGGAGATGAACTGATGGAGAGAAGAGTGAGTGACTGGGAGGGGTGGGAGGGGGAAGGGAGCCCTAACAAGGGGATACAAGGAGATATATATATATATATATATATATATATATATATGACTTTTTTCACAATAAAAAAAAAAATTAAATTTGGAAAAAAAAAATAATTTCCATGGGGCTTCGATAACAACATTTCAGGAGAGTGGCTGGTGAATCATCCTGGCATAAAATGTGCAAAGCATGCAGTGTAGTTTCTAAGGTACAGCAAGGTTCTCATTAAATTGCTGACTCCAGAAACCAGCAATAAATGCTTGTGTGTGTGTGTATACATGTACATGTGCACACCCCAACTGAATATAATTCTCGTGATCTATTAAAGACTGATTGGCAAAGCCCCAGGATGGAAGTCTCTTATGTCCTGCCAATAATCACGGGGACCTGGAATGCACCAGAAGTGATCTCAACCCCATGCCCTCTGCGTGTGGGCTAAGATACCTTTCAAGGTGATGAAGCCTACAGCTATCCGACACCCTTGGAAGCTCACAAAAGCGTGAGTAGCACCATTTTCTGCCAGAACTGACACCTGCTGTTGCCTTCAGGCTAGGAGTTACCCCTATGAGTATGGCTTTCATTAGTGGCCTTGCTACTGTGACCACCTGGCACCCATCTAGCTTCCCTGGTCTATATTCAATCACAGCATAGTGGCCAACTCAACAGATTCCCACTTTGTTTTGCTTGCCTCATTCCCCTGGGCTAGTATGCCTTTGGCAAAATCCTACCCTTCTTATGAAGCTGTCAAATGTCACTTAAGCTGTGAAGCCACACCCCCAGTCTCCCAGGCAGTCTCCCTTCCAAATTCACTTGCTTTACTGCAATTACAACAGTAAGTAGCCTGCCTGTCTGATTGCTTATGGGTAAGTTTCCCTAACTAACACCCCAGATTAAGTTAGAAGGAGTCATAGATTACAAACTGAATAACCATAAACCACAATCTATCAAGCCATTCTCCAGTATATTATAGAGACTGGATTTTCTGCTATTGACCCAAATGAGAATTTATCAAAATTAGACATTTGGTTGGTTGATGCTTTGCTGTGGGGACAATGCTACATATCAGAGAAAATTTGGGTGCACTTCTACTCATTAGACAACAAGAGCATTTCTAACCAACTGTGTTGCAGATATTGCCAAATGACTTTGGTGGGCGGAACAATGCCTCTTCTGCTGGCTTAAACTAGTGCTACTCAGGTTGAGGGCCTGGAGCCTGAGCTTAGATATTGCTAGCAATCCAGAATTACAACCCATCCAGGCTTATTGAGTCAGGAATCCTGAAAATGGCAACTAGCAAATCACAGGCCCCTTCAATATATTTCCCAGATCCTTTGGACACTCTACATAGACCCACAACATCACCCTCAGCAGCAAGCCTGCTCTTAGCTGCATTGCCAGCACCTTGCTTGCTTAGAGAAGCAACTGAGAACTGTACTAAGCAGCAGCAGTACCCAACTGACTCCGAGTGGCAAAGGAGAATCCTTTCTAGGATGCTTCCAGCAGGGGGCCACCTGGCCTAGACTTGAGTAACTTTATCACAGACATGAACATCTCATAACACAGCTTATTTCACTTAAGCCCTGCTCCATTAGGAATATTATTATTCTCTCTGCTGAATACAAGCTTGCCTTTCTGAATTTCATGGTTTAAGCTCTAAACCATGTTAAGTTCAGGTGGCAGAAGGCCTAGAAGTCAATGTTTCTCCAGTAAGTACCATTACATATTTAGCTAGTTCTATCAAACAAATAAAGGATGGTTTTATGTACAAAACTGACTTGCATGGATGTAATAACAAAAGATCACAATTATAGCCACAACCACTAACAAAAGTGACTATACAAAACAGGATTCTGATTTAAGGCTTTGCATGTTCCAGGCCCAGCATGAGGTGCTACAGTCATACCTCATTCCATTGTAATCTTGTCCACAAAACTCTAAGTCTAACTGTCCTATACAGCTGTAACTGCCAATACACTTATTCTGTTCTGGTCTACCTCAACATGTGACCTGGACTTGATTTTTAATTACTGAAACTTCATGTGAAGAACTTGTAACTAAAAAAAAATCCAGATCCAAAGTCTATGCATCTTCATGAACTCACAGTGAGTTCAGCCATCCTGAAATTGTGGAGTTACACCTTTCAACACCAATTCCATCTTACTTACCATTTTATGCATTTAACTTATAATTTTCACCTCATATTTCTCACTGAAACATAATATGACTTTCCAAATTCTTAATTTTAAAAGCATATCCCTGGATCATTTTTCATATCTTCCTAGAAAAATGGAATTACTTTATATTTTACCTAGATATAACATGAATTATTCCCTCCCCTCTCCTGAGGGTATATAATAGGAATAAAAGTCCCAGTGCCCCAATTAAAACATGCAAAGGATGACTCTTAAAGGCACCTTGTTAACACAAAGCTAAATGCTCTTACACTTGTGAAAATGAAAGACTCATGTCTCATTCATCTAGTCTAGAATTACAAACAGCCAGCATCATGAACGGGTAACACAGACTTAATGGAATGTATAAAAACAAGACAGAAAACACAGCCTGCGGCTTTATCAAGGTTTACCCCTAGGGTCACTTCATGAGTGTACTATCCCTCTCATGCCCTGTGCTGGTTGTTTTTTGTCAATTTGGCACAACCCTGACATATCTGGGAAGAGGAAGTCTCATTTGAGGAAAAGCCTCTATCAGATCAGTGTGAAGGTAAGTCTGTTGTGTATTTGTCTTGATTAATGATCAATGTGAGGGCTGGTGCAGTATAAGTAGTGTCTTTCCCTGTCTCTGCTTCAGTTCTGCCTCCAGGTTCCTGTCTTCAGTTCTTGCCCTGACTTCTTACAAGGATGGACTGTGATGTCAAAGTGTAAACTGAAATAACCCCTCTCCCCGCCAAGGTGCTTTTGCTGTGCTTTATCACAGCATCAGGAAGCCCTGAGCCACCACCCCCCAACTTCCCTCACCACATAGACTTCTGACATAACACACTCAGAGCTAAAACCAATGCAATGAAGATGCTGCTTCTCTGCTAAGTTTCTTCAGCTTCAGTAACCATTTACTATTAGGTATTGCCTCTGAAATTAGTGGCAATTTCAGATCAAAGGCAACCCTCCAATGATCCGTGATTAACCTAGAGACAGCTTCACCTGCAGAGAGCCACGCCCCATACCTGCTCCTAGAAGCTAGACATTAAAGCTGATAAGCACTTGAAATATACCTAGAACCAGCTGAGATTCTGAAGACTCTATAAAAAAATGTAAAATATTTCACATTTTATACTGATTCTACATAAAACTGTATTTTTGATAGACTAGAATTCATCTCACTACCAGGTTTTTGAGACAAGGATTCATATCCCAGCCTGGACTCAAGCTCTCTGTATAGTGGACGATGATCCTCTTCCTTCCACCTCTCCAGTGCTAGATGACAGGTCTGGTTCATGTGGAGCTGGAGACTAGACTCAGGGCTTCCTTCGTGGAATGCAAACACCCTAATAGCTAAGCTACATTTCCAGCCCACTTGTTTCTTTCTGTAACTTAGACATTAGAACACTGGAAAGGACTAGTAGGCAGGCCTCTGTTAACTTTCTACTGCATAGTGGTGTATGGTCTCAAAAGGAAATGACATGCGCCCTGCTATGTCTGTATTCCAATTATACCTCTGAAATCTTGCAAATTATGAAATGAGCCTGCTGATTTAAATCCAACTATTTCTCATTTATTCTTTGCTGCAGAGTTTCCAGTATTTTCTATCTGGAGCCATATACCGGTAAACCAGCTCCACATGAACCAGACCTGTCATCTAGCACTGGAGAGGTGGAAGGAATGTTATCAACTCTCATTCAAAGTATGAGTATCTCAGTACAGTGACAGAAACATTAGGCCACTTTGCACGTAACACTGGGTTAATGGTTTCTTTTAGTTCCAGGTTTATTAGAAGTGTTTTATATTGCCACATTTCTTATGCAATTATGCAAAAATACCAAAAAGTTAGTAATTTTTTCTGTGTAAACAAATACAGTTAGAACTCAAGTCTTTTCATTTTTAATTTAGCCTCCAAAGCTCTTCAGCATGGAGGTATCATTAATATGTAAGAGGCCATTTAATTAAAAAAAAAGCAATATAAAAAGCATAAGAAAAATGGACTAATTTTATACTTAGAAGCAACTGTTAAAGAGTAAAAATAAATCTTGAAGTAAATGTTGCTTCTAATAAATTTACATTTATGAATATCTTTGTGCAAAAATAAAGTTTCCCTAAAACAGGTAATTCTGACTTGTACAGAGCTCTATACAAGTAACTTTACTGGCGTTTACTGCCCCAATTTTGTCCAGACTGCTAGATTTTAAGCTCAGAAAATTGCAGGAGAGCATGACAAAAACCATTTGTAGCCTTCCTTTATCTTTCACTTCCAGAAAGATCACTCTCCAGGACAATTACCCAGCGCAACTAACACGACAGCTTAAGATGTGGGAGATGTGCACCAATCATGCTCTCTCTGCCTCAGTCCATGCAGTTAGGTCAATGGAGGCAAATGCTGAAGGAGCAAAGGGAAAAACTCCAGCCAGCAGAAAGACACTTGTCAGCACTAACACCCACAAGTGCCAACAGATGTGATCAATTTAATGAAGCATGTGCCTCTGACTTGGCACTTCTTCCAGAGGGAAGCTCTCCTTTCAGCAAAAGCAGCACATTGTACAAGCTAGCCCTCTTCACCACCCTCTGCCTGGCAGGTCCTCCGAGTGAAACTGGCACATCATGGTGTGTGTGGGAACCGTGCCACCATGACAGGTGGCCACAACTCTGTAGCTGCCAGAGCTACACAATGAGCATCAGACTCATGTTCCAAGTGCTGGAACCAACCAAGCCTGCTTCCATGCACAGAGAGAGTCGGATTTGCTGTCCTCAGACAGGAGAACATGTCTGGAGAAATGCAACCAAGGGAGGCACCAAAGAAAAGGAAAGCAGGGAAGAGAGATACGTACAGAAAACCACTCCCAACAGTCTACTGGCAATGACCTCAGCCCTAGAAATAGGCTTCCATATTTCCATGACACAGTTAGGCAGGTAACTATATTTTTTAAAGGCAAGTTCTTATACTGCAGTATAGGCTGGCCTCAAACTTGCAATTCCCCTGCCTCTGCCTCCAGAGTATTAAGATGATAGGTGTGAGTCACCCAGTTGGGTAGGATTATTTTTTAAGTATCATAATTCTAAGTTAAAGAAAAAAACATACCTTAAATAAAATGAGAGGGAATAAAAACTCTGGGTTTCTGGCTGAACTACAACAGGACAGCAGCAGAGTAAAAAATAAAAATGTTAATTAAAGCTTAAGACTCAAAAGCAAACAAGCTCTGAGATTTTGCTGGCGTTTCGTTGAGCTGAGAACTCAGTGTATGCTGTAGCAATGTAGCAACACCATCCTCGTCTAGAAGATCTCTCCTCTCAATGTGAGAGAGACTTCTAGTCTTGGTTTAACGCACGAGTTGAAGAACGGAATTATTTTCACCATTCTAGCAAGCTTACTGTACAGGGCTTACCTGTCTCTGGTGAGAAATAGCAGACTTGGAAAAAGCTTTTGATAATGACAAAGTATCTCTAGCACTTTTTAAATTTGGGCATTAAAAAAAAAAGCCATGTACCTTCAACTCATCTAATTTGATGATTTTTTTTTTTAAAGTAAATGTCTGATGCCTTTATAAGAACATTTCCATTTTAAAAAGATTCTGTTCCAAAACAGCTTATGTGATGAAAGCACAAGAAGAAAATAAAAGAAAACCAGGCAGAGCCCAGGGAAGAACAGGGAGTAGAATCCCCTCCATTTTCTGAAAAGTGGCAGGATGTCAGAGCACAACAGAGTTGCCTCCTATAAAATCAGGCAGCTAAAGATTGTTGAGATGTTATAATAATACAGACTGTGCCTATAAAGAAAGCTAGTGAGATTACCAAAAAGGAGCTATGGCCTCTCAGAGAGCCTTCTAACTAGTTAAATCAATTTAGAACACTTAATTTCTGTTCCCTTATAAAATAGTATTAACTCGGTTCCAACGTAAACCTCTCTTGAATGTCAAATTTACATGGAAACTAAAACCAAACCTCCTTTTTATTGATTTTGTTTATTCACATTCTCAAAGTACAAAGACCAGGTCTTTAAGCTGGTTGCTTTAAACATTAAGCCTCAAAATTAAACAGCATGATTATTTTCATTCCCATAAAAATTGCACTTTTACTATAAAAGAGTTTTAATTCTCTGCTGTACTTACAAACACAGGCAAAACATCATGATATAGTGTGAGGCCATAAGAACTGCTTGGCCTGTGTTCATCTGAACTGATAAAATCAGGGAAAAGAAAACTAGGTATAATCTCCAGCATGTGCAACAAAAGTATTTTTACATACATAAGTATGATGTACGTGTATATATACACACATACATATAATTCACATGGGACTATAAATCCCATGGGGCTGCTGTATGAACTTTGTCTTTCTAGGTTTTGTAATCCACAGGGCCTGGTAAAAGAAATGTCTTTAAATGTGACTGATTGGTGAGGGAATCAATGATGCAAATTGATGAGCCCCTGTGATACTTATGAAGAGTATGAGAGACCACAAACATGTTTCACCAGCATCTTTCATGCAGAGGGAACTTCCTGTTCTTCATCTGCAAAGGTTTATAGGCCCGAAACCTCTCAAAAGGGATGGGTCTTAGGTAATAAGCTGAACATCAATGTGATGCTAAAGGATGTTTCCAAGGAGTTGGTACTTACTCCAACAGAACATTCTATTCTTGACATGTTTGAAAAAGAGTCAAGAAAACCACAAATATTGTTATTTATTATTGGAAAGTTATTGGAAACATGGCACCTTTGTTAAGAGACAAGGAATACTTTGGTGGTACACAAAAGATAGAATGGGAAGTGTGATAAGGAGGAGAGTGAGAGGCTAGCACAGCAAAGGAGTACGCCACTGGTCCAGAGGAGCAAGGCAAGTTGCTGATCAGAACATAAAGTCCTTAGGTGACTACAGTGGGGGTCAGGCCTATGACCTTGCTCAAGAGACAGAAGTTTCTTGCAAGGAAACTAATCAATGTATGTAAGACATCCTCCCCAAGACTACATGGAACCTCGAGACTTGCCATGGAAACGCAAGGCAGAATCAGGACTGCAAACAGCAGTGAAATTAATTCACAATGATGAAGACTCTAGAGATTTCAGCCACCCACTTTAAACTCTACAATAACTGTGGTACCTCTAACTCAAGCAAGCCAGGGCAAGTCAACAGTCACAGGGCAGAAAGAATGCAAAGATCCAAGTTTAGGAGTAACATTAAAGATCAAGGCACTGAGGCCTGAAGTAAGTACACTAACTACCACAGCTTCATACTTCTCAAAAGTGTCAGAGAGCAGGTGGATTCATTTGATTTACTCTCTCCTGTCTTCAAATGGAGTTCAAGTTAATCAGTAAAGAGAATTACAAGGAGATGAGGTGGCTACAAACAAGAGGTAGAGGAAGATTTCTGTGAAGGCTCCCACATCCATCCTCTTGTTTTTTCACTGTCGCAGGAAGGTCCAACAAATCAGTATCTATTCATAATCCTATCAGAGTTCCACATGACCCAGTGCCACCACTGAAACATGTCCAGGTTAACTTTATTGAAGATATTTATATACTCAAGACCTAATCATCTCTTTCTTATGCTAAAGTAAATACAGCATAAATGATAAAATAGTGTCACTGGACCAAAAAAGAAAAGTATATGGCCAGCAGTTCTTTACCATCTGCCCAGGAATCAAAGTGTGAATTAACTGAAAAACCATCATGTTGTGGGATGGTCTTTTTGCATACTGTGAATATGTGTTGCTACCATTGGTTCATAAAGAAGCTGTTTTGGCTTCTGGCAAGACAGAACACAGCCAAGCATGAAATTCAAGAAAGATACAGGAAGAACAAAGAAAGGAGGGAATCAGAGGCTGCCGCTTGGGGGCCAATATGAAATGGAGGACAGGTAAAGTCTCAAGACACGTGGCAATACATAGATCAGTAGAAATGGGTTAATTTTTTTTTTTTTTTTAAACTTTATTTATTTATTTGCCTTGATGTTTTGCCTGGAAATGGAACTATAGACAGTTGTTAGCTGCCACGTGGGTGCTGGGAATCGAACCCGGGTCCTCTGGAAGAGCAGACGGTGCTCTTAACCGCTGAGCCATCTCTCCAGCCCCGAAATGGGTTAATTTAAGATGAATGAGCTAGTTAGTAATAAGCCTGGGCCATAGACCAAACAGTTTGTAATTAATATTAAGTCTCGTAAGTAATTACTTTATAAGCAGCTGCATAACTGCGGGAGCTTTGTGAGACAGAGAAAAGCTTCCACCTACACCATCACACTCTGAAATACCTTTACCATTAACATTGGTTTTTAAAGACTCCATGAGTGTTTTTTTTTTTGCCCTTTCAGTCCTAGGAATAGAACCTGAGGCCTCACCTATGCCAGAAAAATGATCTACTACCAAGCTAAACTCCCAGCCCCAAAGGCTTCATAAACCAATTACTTTTTATATGGATGGCACTTAGAAACAATTTTATGATTATAAAGGAACTCAAAACAGATATACATATATTATAATTATTAATTCCCAAATGCACAAATTGAAACACAGAAAGAGTAAAGAATCCAGGGAAGAAATAGAAAGTAGCTTTAGTTTTTTGTTTTTTGTTTTTTTTTTTGATCACTCTGAAAGAATACTCCATTCAAAAGTCTAACAAATTTATCTAACAAATTTACTCACTAGAAGGATATTTAGTGTTGTGATGATTTTCCCCATGACTTCACAAGAACAATCTTTAAGAGCAGATTTTATATGATGCATCATACATGCTAAATTTATTGATATTTAATATTTACTACTTAATATTTAATATAGTTTCTCAAAAAAGCATTTCTGATGACTCAGATCCACTCTTGATTGCAAGTAGTTGTTTTAAAAGGCTATGTTAAGACTAATAAATAAATGATTACTTAGAGAAACATTTCTGAAAAAAATCTACAAGTCTGAAATTTTAATTTTCTTGGGGAAAAAAGTCTGAATGTGAGAAACATCTACCCTATGTTCCTACAGATTCTGACCGAACTGCCAATGTTAGAACACAGAGTGACACTATCTGTAATAAACATGTCCTTGAGGGGAGAAACCCCCCTCCCATTCCTGATTCATAATCTTATGGAAAACACGATTGGTACTGTTGTCTTTTATCAGCTTTGCTGTGGGACTGGGATAGGTATAACCTCTCCAGATCATAGACATCATGAGCTGTCACAGTGGGGAGAGCCTGCCCAGGGAACTGATGGACGTGTGCCTTTCTGCCATGTTCACCTTTGGTCTCAGGAAGAGAAGTGGCCCCTAGCTCTTTTCTATACTTGAAGCTATTTCACTTGTCTGCAGACACTGATGAATCAATTGACAATGTTTCTTTCTCTTGGCATGTTTAAAAAAAATGACACAAGAGTGTAGGGTATGGTCATGCCTACCCAAGGTAGTCATCACCAGCATGAGGGCAGAGTCCCCTTCTCCAGTGTCACAATGGAGCTGCATGTCTAAGAGAACCAGAGATACAAGCAGAGCTCAGGTCTGGCCTACAGACAAGGAAGGGGGAGGAACAATGGAGTGAAGACTCTCACAGGGCTGTTTCAATCCACCCTTGGAAACTAGGATGGGACAACCTGGTCATAAACACATGATCTCTACAGAGTTCCAAGCTAGTGGGCAACTGTACAATTTTTGCTGGAAATAAAACAGCACCCCCTCCCAATACTTCAGTAGTTCTGCTCATCTTTGCTACTCACTAGGACACTGGTATTGGAACTCTGTATTATTGATCTAGAATGTAGCATTATGAAAAGAGTAATGAAATAAACACATGTGCAAAGAGTCTAAACCTTTGACCCACTGTGTCCTAAATGATAACTTCATATGAACAGATCAATTCACAATCTGTTAAAACATTGTTCCAAAAGACAGAAATCTGAGGAGGGTGGCAAATAAGGAAGACAAACATTATGCTTACTTTCTTTAAAAGCTTGACAGTAGCCAAGGAAAGATAACAAAAAGAACAGGGCACACAGGAGGTCTGCGCGGCCAACAACACCAGCGACCTTAAAAGAAGGGGGAGAAAGATTCACATAAAAAACATTTAAACATTCCTAAATTTTGGATGTGCAAAAAATGTTCCTTAGACACAAAACAAGCAGCCTTACTAGACCCCATCACATATAGCATCATGCTGGCAGTGCGATACAAACCTGCTGGTGTTACCTTACAGCTGGTTCGTTCTCTTCACCCTTCCTGGTATAAGACTTCATTGCGTTAAGAGAAACTGAGCTGTTTGAACAGACTGTTCTGAGCACAGCATATGTCTAGCAAAAGTGATGTTATTTAATATACTTCAACCAAGAAAACCAGTGACCCAGGTTTCTCATGTCCCACAGGAGACTTTTAATCAAAAAGTGTTACCAGCTCAGAGGGTACAGTACTAAAAAAATAAATTAACTAATCCTGGGACCAGAAAGATGGTAACAGTGGGTAAAGGTATATGCTGCACAAACCTGGCGACCTGAGTTCAAATCCTCAGAACCCACACAAAAAAAGGAGGATGAAGAGAACAAACTGCATGCATATATATCATGGCATTCATGCCCCACCCCCAATATCATACACATACATTAAGCATGCCCTATGGGCACCCACACAAGTAATAATAATAATAATAAATTTAAATTTTTAAATCTGGTTGGAAACACAAAGAACATAAAAGTAGGAAGTATGTTAAAAGTTTAGGCAGAAAGAAAAGATGGGCTTAATGCCCCTGAGCTGTCTCTGCCATCTTTACCAACTCAAACTGGCTTAGAGGATTAACCTGCAAAGTGAAGACGCTCCTGCAGTGACCAATGAGATGACACTGAGCACAATTCTCTTCCTTTCTCCTCATCCCCAACATGACAACTCTACCTTCTTTTCCTTTCATCTCTGAGTGACAATGAAGCTGTATGAAATTTGTGTTCATTTCCTCCAGGCTGATAACCCCAATAACTGTTTTCCAAATACAAGAAAAACCACAGAATTCTACTCCTGAGTACTGCTCTAGTTTACCGGGCATCCTTCACTAACTGGTACCCAAATGTGGCATATACCAAATCACTTCAACGGATGGGTAGATTAATTGCTTCTCAAAGAACAGATAAAATATCAATACCAGTGGAAATTAGTACACATACTTATGTTTCATAAGGATGTGTATGGTCAACAGCTAAACAAGAATGCCTTTAACAGTTTCCTTTTACATAGGAAAGGCTAAGGTGTACTGTCCTGTGTAGTTGTAATCCCCCAGTGGAGGTGCACTGGGAAGTTTATGGTGTTGTGCAAGGATAAGGGAATAGAAAGAATGAGCTGGTCAATTCATCCTCGTAGGATAAGAGCATTAATGAGAGGAAATCTACAGAGAGGTAAGTATGATGGTTAGTCCTGGCAACATGACAGGACCTAGAGTCAGCCAGGAGCCAACCCTCTTGGCATTTCTGTAAAAAAAAATTAACTAAAGAGGAGAAAGCAAGCTAAGCGCTGCTATCATTGATTTCTCTGTGCTTCTTGATTGAATATGCCCAGCTAGCTCAAGCTCTACTATCATGCCTTCCCCACCACAATGGACTGAGCCCTCAAACCATGAGCCAAAGTCAACACTTCCTTCCTAAAGTTGCTTCTGTCACAAAAATGACAGCAATCAATTAAAACAGGAAGTAAAGGACAAGACCAGCTTAATGGACCGGAAGAGAACATAGAAGTTCACTGAAGGGTCAAATGAATACATGAGTTATGGATACTCAGAGGTAAGTTCATTTAATCAAGGACACACTAAGTAATTAGAAATGCAGCTACAGACAAAGCCTGGCACATGGTAAGTGTGGATCCTGTTAGCTTCCTTCATGAATCCCAGAGTGCTTCTAGAAATAGGACAAAGTAGCAGCAGAAAAAGGACCAAAGACACTTTGGGGTTGGGGTACTGCTTCTGTGGCATGGTAGCAAGTAAAGAAGTGATTAGAGCATCCAGGCCTTGTGGGCATCTGGCTGGAATACAAGGAGAGGAGCTTTATAGAGCTGTGGCTTTGGACAGACCAAACCAGAAACCCTCTCAGAATAGAAGCAACCAACAGCAATGTAGACCAGCAAGCTAAAGGAAGGGAACCGGGACTTCTTGGAATGATTAAAGGGGTAGTAGTTTGGACAGAAGCCAAGAATGAAGCCAAAAAGATCAAGCTGTTGAAGCCCCTTCTATCAGGGTGGTTAAGGTAGATGCAAATGAACTTTAAGCAAATGAACCTTATCTTCTAAAGGAAACCTTTTCTTTTGGTAAACTATTATCCTTGTGGTTGGGAGCTCAGTACTTAACAGTTGAGCTGTCTCTCTACCTCTATTTTGGTAAACTATTAAAGACAATCTCAAGTCTTAAAGTAATAAAGGTTATATTACCTGGCATAAAAACAATTGAAAAATAAATCTATGGCAAGTGCTTAAAGAAGCACTTAGCACTTCATTGAATATTTGTCAAGAGTAATTAAAGAGAAAGCTCATAGAACAGAATGTCAAAGGCTATCCAAGAACAGGCTATATCTAACTACTGGATGTTAAGGCTTTTTCTTTCTTTCTTCCTTCCCTTCTGTCTTTGATATTTTAAACTTCTCTTCAACAGTTGAATTTTTCTTCCAGATTACCTCAACATTGTAAAGATTTGTCACTTGTATTTGTTTAATAAAACGATGACTAGCCAGTAGCCAGGCAGGAAGTATGGGCGGGACACCTAGATTAGGAGAATTCTGGGAAGAGGAAAGAATGAGATGCAGCTGCCAGCCAATCCGAAGATGCAAGCTGAAAATGCTGGGATGAGAAAATATAACAAGCCATGTGGCTTAAAAAAAAAAAAAAAAGAAAGAAAGAAAAAGAACTATGAGTTAAGGGTAAGAGCTAGTTAGTAACATACTTGAGCTACTGGCCCAGCATGTACTATAATATTAAGCCTATGAGTTAATTATTTGGGAAGCAGGAGTTGGTAGGACAGAAACCTTTGACTACAAACTTCTGTCAATGTTTTCTGGAAAAGAAAAGAAAACAAAACAAACAAACACTCTCCCTCAGTCCATTAAATAGGTGGCCTCTGAGTTTCCTGACTAGGAACAATAACTAAAAACTGGGGATGGGAAGGAGGTGAGCAAGGGTTCCCCTACAAGCCCCTTTTGTATTGAAGTCTAAGTGTTCAAAGCTGGGGATGGTGGTTGTGCTTAAAAGCCCATCATTGAAGGCGAAGGCAAGAGGACAAGAGTTCAAAGCCAGCTTTGTTTAAATAGCTACAAGTGAATTTGAGACCAGCCTGGGATGGAAAGACCATGTTTTCTCACCTCCCTGGCAAAACATCTGGGTTTAGTAATGAGTGGGTAGAAGTTCTGAAGAGGCTGAGTTTTCCTGATACCAGAGCACAGGCAACTTGTCATCTTTAGCCACGCTTTGAGCACAGTGATACTCATGTCCTCAAGGAGTCCTTAGGGTATCCCATCCTGACGAGTGAGCTAAGAAAACAGATCAGGCTTGGGCAATATTTGCTCATGGTCTCCTCCCCGCTCACAGGTGCCCTGTCAGCGGTCTCATGTCTGCTAACAACCCAGAATGATTTGGGATAGCATATTGGGGAGTTAATTTTGACTTATATCATCTGAGGAACAAATCAATTTGTGCAGACGGTTGCTGGTAGCAATGGCTTTGGTCAAAACCATCTATACCTGGTACACTGGATGGTTAGAAAATGTTAGATGCTAAGTTAGTTATAGTGGCAATCCTCTGTAATTCCAGCACTTGGAAGGTTGAGGCACAAGGATCAGGCATTCAAGGGTAGCCATGGCTATGTGACACCCTGTCTCAAAAACAACAACAAAAAAGAACAAGACAAAACAAAACAAAACCCCCAATAACATAAAAGAGAAAATATAAGTGTTTATTTGCAGTGGGCAAAAATGTTTTCAGTACTAACGGGGGTGGGGTGGGGGTGAAAACACATTCATATTAATTACAAAGGAATGCATGTTATTAAAACCTGACAGGGCTCATGCTGCTACTCCATCCTCTTAACACATATATACAGACACACATTTAATCCAATCTGCAGCATCCTCATGCCACAGGGAGCACCATGCAGGGTAGGATGACATGGCCACACTACAGCAGACACCAGGCTGCCTCTCCAATCCTGGCAGGACACCTGTGAGGCATTCCCCTGCCACCTGAAGATAAACTCCAGGTATCCTGCTCTTTGCACATGTTTAAAGCTGGCATTTAAAAAAAAATGTAGAATGAGAGATAACAGGGAAAAGCTGATAAGAGAGAACTGGATAGTCTGTCAAAATAATGAAAGATAAACACACAAAGTATCTGTCTCTGAATGCTAATTTCTAACTATCCCTTATTTTCCAAAATGGCTGTCATGGAATGGCAGAGAGATAAAGAGAATTTTCAAATATTCCCTTCTCCCTACAGGTCTGTCTGTGTGTGTGCTCATGGACACGTGTGCTTGTACATGTGGAAGCCAGACATCAACCTTGGAGTATTATTTCCCAGTGGCGGACCACCTTGGTTGAGATAGGGTCTCTCCTGGGCCTATAACTAGATAATTAGACTACACTGGCTGGCCTCCTTCCCCATCACTGGAACTACAGCTATACACCCCTATGCCAGGAATTCTATTGTGACTGCTAGTGATCAAACTCAGGTCCCCAGGCTTACACAACAAGTACTTGATTAGCTGAGCTACCTTCCTATTCCCCTCAATTCTTTTCAAAGATCTGAAATATAGTCTTTTAAGATTAGCAGATAAACTGCATATACTTGCATTGTGTGTGTATGTGTGTGTGTGGGGGGGTGGGGGGCTGTCTTTGTGTATGCACAAACATGTTTAAGTACACCCAGGCCTTGAAACATTTTTATAAATCAGAATTTTGGAAAACCTTTGATTAATCATGAATTTTATTTTGGTTTTATAATTATGTCCAATTAGACAAGAAGCAAATAGTCAATCAGAGTTTTTCCAGAAAGCCCCATCTGTTTCAGATGCATACATTGCATCTGAGATGCAGCACTCAGACCAGAGAACTGAGGCTGCAACCAATTCTGACTTGGTCATGGTCCTGCACAAATAAGAGACAGGTTTAAAGTGGACTCCTGCAGCATCAGCCTTAGCCTTTCACAAAAGATACAGAACAATAAAAAGTCCATGGTATTCTCAAAACCAAAGAACAGATATTATGAGATGTCAGATGCCAAAAATAAAAATTCTTTCTAACATTTTAGAATTGACTTTAAGACTCTCAACAGGATAATCAGTTAATTGTAGACATTTTAATATGTTAGAAGTGAAAGTCTACTGTGAGAGAAACAGCATATGGAGCACTCTAATCCAGGTGTTTTGTGCTATCAGATTGACTAAATCCAATCTTTTACTTCATCAACATGCTGCCTCATGTTTTCCAAGTGTTCAGGTGTGCATACAGTGGTTCCTGGCAACCTTGCACCTGTCCAGTTAAGTTAAATCGCATCAGTCTGTGTACTCTTCATGTCCTAGACACAGAGATAATGCCACAGGGCAGCAGGCTAGGATCCTATCACCACTGTTCACTCGGCCAAGTGTGTTAAGGAGAAGAGACCCAGGGAAGGAGGAAGACACTTCCAGCAGTTCCTCTGCACCAGCATGGGCCACGGAACCTCAGAGTTTCAGTATACTCTACACTCAATTTTCTTTATCTTTTTGGGATACTCACAGCCTATAAAGTTGTACCAGACCACCTGATGTCATAATGCTTTTATGCTAATTATATTAAGAACGTAGTTTTTAAATCATAAAACCAGCTGCCAATGAAAAACTGCCCCAGGCCAGGTGTGGTAGTACATGCTTTTAATCCCAGCACTCAGGAGGCAGAGGCAGGTGAATCTATGTGACTTAGAGTCCATAGGATATACATAAGGAGTTCTATGGCAGCCAGGGCCCACATTGCAAGACACTTTCTTCTACCATAAACAAACAAACAAACTGCCCTGTTCAGTCTCTACACTGAGGAAGAGTTCTTAACTCCTGGCCTTTAGACTGCAAAGTCAGGGAAAAGCAGCATTTATACCCTTGAAGTTAGTGTTATCACACAGGCTAAATAGACAGTCCACCCAAAATCACAGTACACATTGAGGAGAAAGTCTTTCTGCACGGGTAGCTGTTATTTGTCCAAAAGAGATGTCTATGACCTGGAACCCATTGTTTCAAATATCTGACAGGGAAAGCATTGTGTATTTCCTGAAGATAGTGTGATGTGTACTCTGTGACCAAGAGGAACATATGAAGAGCCATTTCAGAAAGCCAGATGGCACACAGATGTCTTACTTCTTACACACATGCAGATTGTCACACGTGGGTGATACTTACACACTCAGTGTGCACTGGATGGACAGCAAACATCAGTGCTGCCAGCAAGGAAGCTCTGGGGGCCAGGTGCACCCTCCGGCCTTTACTGGTGAACTGCAGGCCACCGAACAGTACTGAGAAAACATCTAACATCAGGATGGAGATGCCACCATGCAAGAAGATGTTGACCACATGGAAACCCACAGGGTAGAAGCCGCCTGACAGATAGTAGTTGATCCTGCAACAAACGATGGTTGTTCACAGTTGATGCATGAAGCACACACAACAGAATGGCAGCTGTTGATAGACCTTGGTGCTTCCTTTATGAAAACAGCACCAAGGTAAAAATACCTGTCCAGCTAAAAAGCATGAAGAAAGCATGAACACACTTAGCCATAGAGTGGGAAAAATGGCCATGTCACAGGAGCCTAGATTGAAGCTATCCACATATTCTATATGTTAGTGTCTTTCCTTTGACTATGTCTCAATTGCTGGTGGTTCTAATTGTTTTTTAAATATTTCTCTGCAAGATCTATACACAAGAATTTAAATGCAACCCAGAAACAGGTATAAGAACTTTATGTGACTTTGGTTAATGGGGACCAAAAGTCATCTTTAATTTCATTTTCCTTTTACAAATTGACTTGGTAATTGTAAGACAATTCAGAGCTTAATTTTGTCATGATCCAGGAAAAAAAATCAACAGTTTTATTGGATGTTTGTGTTGTTTAGATAGATATCATATTGTTAGTGCTTTGCTAACCAAACATAAAGACTGGGCTCTCTGAGAACCAGAGAGTTATAGATGCTTTGCTGGTCCAAGCATCATCCTTGCACAGGGGCCAGGCTAATCTCTGCATAATTCCAGTTTCAGTTTGTACAGCTGATATCTCAGGCACATTGTCCTAGCCTCCCTACAGTACATTTCCTAAGACCTGAAATAAGTACAGATATCTTAGAATACAGTACTCCTCCAACCTAAGAACTAATGACTGGACTCCCACATACAGTTCATGTGGAAACATGAAATGATGCTCCTGTTCTCACTGCTACCTTACCTGAAAGTCAGGACAGTAAGTGGCCGGTACGACTTGTGACTGGTATTGCTGCTTAGTCTACTGCCCCAGAAGTCATGATGCCACAGATCCCCCAGGGGTGTATCTGACTGAAGGTCCTGCAGGAACACAATGGGACATTCTGGATAAGGACTCGTGATCCTCTCCTAATCTTGCACCAAAGCCTGAAAGCTCCCCCAAGCTGTCAACTCTGCCCACTTCATCCTTCCTACTAATCCTAAACCCAGCGCCCCTACCATCTTTTCTAGGACATAGGAAGGCTCCTTAAAAGGGCTTCTGTATCCTCACATTTTCTACACAAAGTACTTCTAAATGAACAATAACTGTCCAGCTGGTTACAAGCCTTTTAGTAGTGCCTCACCTTCTGGGTCAAAGCTGATGAACTTCCTTGGAAGGCTGCCATAGCCTCTGCACCCATCTGTCTGACTCCATGTTCTTGCCCAACTCTCTTTGAGTTCCCTCCCAAGAGGCTTTGCACAGACAAGTCTTCCCTAGATGGTCACCTTCAACCTTCTGACATCCCAAGTGGATCTCAATCCACTTCTGTGATTCCAAGGCATCTCATATCTGTCCCCAGAGCACCAGACACACTGGTTCCTCACAGCTATGGCTTAATTATTTTGTCACCAGACAGGAGCTCCACAAGGCCTGGGCCACATGAGCTGACATACAGAGAAGGACCACTCAGCATAGTAGTGGTCCCTACCATCCTTTCACAGCCAATTAAATAAAGTGAAATATTAGAAAAACATACAGGTTAAACAAGTATAGGCAAATATAATTCTTAGAATTTCCACTTTTGGCCATAAGTTAATAAGATTGTGAAACTAAGAGAAAAAAAAAAAAAAACCTTCCATACAAGTTTAAAATCTGAAAATACTAAATATTAAACAAAGCTCTATCTTTCTGGGGAGATAATTTAACCTTATATTATACCAAATATGCCTAAATGTATTGTCCTTACATTTAAAATATAAAACCAAATGCTATAAAAATTAAATGAGGGGGCTGGAGAGATGGCTCAGCAGTTAAAAGCATGTTCTGCTCTTTCAGAGGACCAGGGTTCAATTCCCAGCACCTATGTGCTCAGGTGGCTTAGACTCCTTCTAACTCTTGCTCCACATCATTACATGATTAGCCCTTAACTCTAGCAGGTGTGGGTACCTAACAGGAGAAACTGCACCACTGCGTTCTCTAAGAAATGGTCTTTGGAGCACAGAGGGATGCTCAGATCAGAAGAAATGGCTAAGTGGCTAAGACTGAATACTGCTCTCCACCTTGGGCTCACACCCACCTGCAACTCCAGCTCTGGGATTTAATGGCCTCTTCTGACACATGGGGTGTGTGTGTGTGTGTGTTTGCAAGTTTAATTTTTTTTTCCCCAAACAGAAGAGGTAGTTAAATGACAGATGGCCTTAAAGAATAAATATCCACTTTGCAATATGGATTTTAGTACTTACTACTGAATAAAATGCTTGCTGACACCAAGGAAAGCCTCTAGAGGAAGAACAGATGCAAATCGATCACTTTATTCTCATTGTGACTTTCACTTCTACCAGCTTTAGTGGCCTTAGAAATTTAGATCATCCATCCAACGAGCCAGCTGGATGTTGTGCAAAGATGACAGGATCCGTCTGCTAACTCGGTGACAGAAGTGGGAATGTAAGTCCTTGTGTTTTGTCACAGAAGTGCTTGTTCAGTTGTGAGGTGGTTGAGAGTAGTGTCTTATCCTCCCTCTGAACAGAAATGAACACCAAAGAGGCTCTAAATATTTAATTAGGCACAGCCTACACGAAACAGAGTGTGTGAGAGAAAGGTCAATTCTTTTTTTTTCTAATGATTTATGGGAACACTAGATTGTATCTGAAATCCCTCCTAACAGCACTGTCTCAGAGATCATCTTATGGAGCAAGAAATGGCAACTCAGCAGAAGGAAGCATCTAGCAAACAGAATCCAGCCCCCTTCCCTAGCAATCGCCTGCTTATATCATGAAGGCACAGTTTCAGGAGTGGAGGTGTGCATTACATTCAACAAGGAAGGAGAACATGGGGGGCTGGCAAGTTAATATCCAAGGGACAAGAGGTGACGTTGCAGAAAATACTGCTCAATCCATACTGGGCAGAGACACAAGACACAGTCACCATCAGAGCACTCCACACCCCAGAACCTATGCTTCCACCCTCCCAGCTCAATGGAATTTTCCAACAGAGGTTGTGAATTAACCCCTTACACACCCAGGTACAGGTGAGAAGAAAGTCACCACAATAAATAATAGAACTTAAAAAGTTAAGGTGAATCCTTGTCGGAAAAGCTGTTTTGTGCCTAGCAAACCATCAATGCACAGTTGTTCAGAGATACTTGCTTCTCTTGGCAGGTAAATGCAATGAAGAAAAATTACAAGTGGAAAGTCTGAGTTAAAAATGAACATTAACAGATCCAGACATGGTGTTGTGGGCCTTGAACCCCTGCATTAAGGAGGCAGAGGCAGGTGGATCTCTGTGAGTTTGCAGCCAGTCTGACCTATATAGTAAGTTCTACACCAGCCAGAGCAATATGAGACTCTGACTCAAAAACAAAACAAAATAAAAGCGCCCCCAAAAACAAAACCAAACAACCTCCCCAAACCCCACACTCTTTATATTATTATGCTACGGACAAAACACCTTTAAGTCAAACATGAATTTCTACTTCTTAACAGTCTTGACATGTGAACTTTTCTTTGATAAAAAGGACTTTTCTTCACTTGGTGACATCTATAATTTTAAATATATATATATGCTTTATATGAAATATATACTTTACAGCCTTTATTAACTTATGTCTGTGCACACACACAAACAGACATACTATGGTGTGTGTGTGTAGGTCAAATCTGGGGGAATGAATCATGAGGCTTCGTGGCAGACACCTTACCCTGCTGAGCTACTTCAATGGCCTTCATTTCTTATGAACATTCAACAGTGGCACAGAGACATGCCCCAGAGGCACAGGCAGGTGCATTCCTTCACATTCTGGTCAAGAGTAAACAACATAACCTCTGTGCTCACAAAGGCTCTACCTCATGCCTCTTCTGAGCACAGGTTTTGCCTGCCTCCAAGTTTCTTACTCCTTCCCATTTTATAACTATAGAGAGGAGTATTTTTCTAGCCTTATGGTGAACAAAATGGACTAGAATTTTGCAAGGTCAGCAAACTTGCATTTTCAAACATGAAATAAGTGGGAAATCACTCAGCAGCACATTGCTTTCTTCCAGCAGCTGTCAGCACATTGCCCTCACACAGTGAAAAACAAAGTCATAGTCAACTGCTGTCTGCTATAGATCACATACCTTTCAATATGTGATTAGATTCATCCATCACTAGAACAAATTGAAGAGTCTCTTTCTTTCCACTCACAGTTCTGGAAAGTTTCATTAAACCTGAAGTACTCAATCTACTTTGCTCTGCAACAGCCCTGGTTTTGTTATCTTAGCAGAATAGCCTCTGTGTGATACATATGTGAATGGGGTCTCCTGCGCACAGACAGGTGCTGCAGACCTGAGGCATCTAGGAGATAATACATAAAATGAAATGGAAAATCTATAGCTTCAGTGAGACCCAGGCCAAGAGTCAATCCAAGCTTAACAGAGAATTAACATCAACTTGGATGATTACTAAGACATAAGCAAACTCGCACGCTTAAGTTTCCTAGAGGATTAAGACACAAACCTTATTGTTAACAATAGCTTCAGAGTCATCAAAGACAAAATCTCCATCATAGCTCCTGGCAAAACACACGAGGGAAACAAATCCTACTACTAACTTAGCCCAGAAAGGGGGAAGAATAGAAGACGGAATGACGTGATCCAAGTCAGCATCCAGCTCGGCCATCTTAAAAACTGCAGGCTGCCAGCCTCCTGCTCCAGCATTATGCTGAGAAATCTGCAAGGGAAATAAGATCATGTAAATACCCTGAGGCACACTTCTGCAGTGGACATTTTTACTGTAACCAAGAACCAGATCAGTGAGTGTGCTGTGAGTGTGCAGAATGTGATCATCAGACATGTTGTGGTTTTCAAACTTTTGTGGGCAGAAAAGTGACCTGGGACTCAAACAGATTCCCAACCCTACCATGACCTATGAAATCCGAAGCCCTTGGGCTTCTAATGTTTCCTTTCAGAAATTCTGACTTAAGAGAATTCTGTATTTACTAACCCCATAAAGCGAGACATTTTTAATTCTTAGAGCCAGCTTACAAGGCTTTTTCAAAGGCAACAATCAACTTCATCAACTCGGAAAAATCAGTAACTATCCATTGTTGGCACACTGAAGGGTGAGGAGTTAAGAGTTCACTTAGGAAATATGACTGTAACCCTGACAGACCTTATAGTCTGTGTACAGGACTCAAGGACATATGCCAGTTAGTTGAAAATCTTAGAAAAAGGACTAATGAGGTAAGAGCATATGACAATGATTGATTGAACTGGGGTTCACAAAGGGATAGAGTAACTGATTTCTTTGGAAGATCCCAGAAGGAACTAAGCTGTCCCAATTCTGCATAAAGATCTGATTGCTGGTATTGAGAAGAGTAAATCTAGAAATACACACTTATTTGGAACTTTCAAATGGACAGTGGCTTTGCCACAGTCTTGCCATTTATCAGCTGTGTGACCTTTTATGAGTCTCTATTTCCCGTGGAACAAGGGAAAATGTAAGACCTTTTTAGCTATGAGAGTTGCCTGGTTCAGGGTTGGAGAGATGGCTCAGCCGTTAAAGGCTAGGCTCACAACCAAAAATATAAGAGAGTTGCCTTGTTCAATTCCAAGACTCAAACATAAAACTATCTGCCAATCAATTATTTATTCTTATTCCCACCACGCCCTCCACAAGTGCTTCCTCACTATTAAATGACACTGCCTACCTTTGTCACTGGTTATTTATTGATTGACTGATTGGTAAGGTAGGTGTTATTTGGCTATAGGCCTATCACTAAAAGAAGCTGTGGGAGAAACTCAAAGCAGAGACATGGCTGCATAGGTCATGAAGGAATGCTGCTTGGTGGCTTGCTCAGCCTGCTTTCATTCTCAGCCCAGGCTCGTCTACCCAAGGGACACAACGACTAGTAGCCTGGGCCCTCCAACTCAATCATTCGTCAAGAAAATTCCCCACAGCCTTTCCTACTGGACAATGTAATAGAGACGTTTCTTATTTCTGAATTGAGCCTTTGGGGTTTTAATGAATGTCTGGAGAAGGCCAGCTACCGTTATACTTTCCATTACTTTGACAGTCTTTGCAAAATCTTCTTGTAGTACTGGCTTTCGGATATAAAAGTTCGGCTCTTCCCTATTACGAGAACAGCTTCCACTCTGCTTTCAAGCCAATGAAAGAAAATTCAAGCTCTCTGGGCTGGGATGCAGCTTGGGTATTAGGATTCCAGAACTCAAGTAAACATCTAGATAAACACAAAGTCAGCCAAATAGAAATCTCAGGCCACAGACATCTTTCTTTTTTAAGTCTTTTGTCTGAATAAAGGTAGAGGCAGACTGATGGGCAGCAGGGCACACCTTTCAATGCTAGTGATGATCCTTCCCAAAGGCAGAGTCCCACTTACAATCCAGACACAAAAGCCTGAAACTTTCTCTGCTTGTCCTCTGAGTATCATTACCTGATCTTGCTTAGAGCAAGCACTGGGGGAATAGTTCACCTACTTTCTGTAGCTTCTCTTTTCTTTCCACTGAAAAGATAAACCACTGCTTAAATCCTAATTGCAGTCAGGTCACCATGAATACCTTGATTGCTGTTTTACATTCTAGCTAAAAGCATTTGTTCCTGTTGAATTAAAACAAGACTGAGTACTTAGGAAGACACTATGACTTTAAAAATAGAAGGAATTAAATGTGCTTTTCAATTTAGAAAACCAATGTTCAGGGAAACAAATGGTTTATACCAATTTTAAAGGAATCACAAACTGTGGAAGCCACAAAAGATCAGATTACTGGTTCTGATATCCTCAGATTGAGCCCTAAATATTAGAATATGAAATTGCAGTTAGTTATGAAGTTCAAATGGTCTTATGATTACTGACTGATGAAACAATCTGTTCCTAAATTAGCTGCTATGCCTAAGCCAATCATCATTTAGGCAATAGCTCATATATATATAATATGTATATATATATATATATATATATATATATATGTAGACTATAGGTAGACTACAGATCTTATGTACCCTGGTAGGCCAGGCCTCCACTTTTAGGAAGTCAAGTGAATAGATAAGTTGATGACAGATTATCTTCTCTTCCCCTGTGAGGACCAAACGCCTAGGACCTCCTGTGCAGGCATTCTGTCCTCTACCCTAATTCTCAGTCCTCACTGGCTCTTGCCATTTCATGGAAGCATCTCTGCTCTGCTGTCTCAGGGGACTCCCTCTTAGTCCAAGGCCTTTACTGCTTTCTGCAGTGAAAATACTCAACTGTTCTCATTTGTTTAATAGACTTGTGTATACATACATTAACAGAACAGTCCAGAACATGCCTTTCTAAGAAAATACAAAAAAAAGGGGGGGGGGCTACAATACATTAGAAACCTATGTGAAATTTTCAGAATCCACTACAGCAGCCCATAACAAGGGTTCTGGAGATAGATGACCACGAACTCGTGGCTGCATTTCCCTGAACAACACTGTTTTCCTAAAGATCAGTTTCTTCATCAGTACAAGAAGGTACCACTGTGTTCTTTAGGCTACGGTAAGGACTGAGTAAAGTAATAGTTTCTGACTAGTATTTTGGCACAACGCGGAAGAGCTAATGCAGAATGCCCAAGGCAAAGGGACCAACCATTCTCTGTAGCTCTGAGTCAAAAACAAAAGTGAGGTTCATCCTGTTGTAACCCACCTTAATTCAAAAATGCTCAAGAGGCTGCCTGTGAGAGATTTCACATTCAGAAGTCTTGCATCAGAAAGTTACCACTTTGCTAGCTTGTAGCCATTTTCCCACCTAGGAGGGGTCAGCTTGTCTCACTTAGCCCCTATTCCACCTGGGTGCAGGTACAGGGGAGAAGGACAGGATTTCTTCCTCACTATAATTATTTCTCAAAGAACTCTCCCCATCCATCTATTTCTGGGCAGAGAACAAAGTGTGGATGACTCAGTGGCTAGATCTTTCCTCTAACTTCTTCCTTCTTTTGTGTGTAGTTAAAAAAAGAAAACACAAACAGCCCACAGCCACAACATCAACAACCTAGACTCCCCGTGGAGTTCTCTGGAGGTGAGTCAGTAGCTGCACCACCTGCTCGGTTTCCCCAACTCCAGCCAGCTTGGTGGCTCTGGGCTCCCAAGTGGTACCGGCCTTTGCTCCACGGCAGAGAGTGGAGTAGCTGACACTCCAGACGCTGCAGGGTGGCTCGCCGGGCAACCCTGGGCAGGCGGCCAAGCTACCCGGCTGTGTCCAGCCATCGCCTGTGCCTTGGCCAGCTGGCGACCAGGCACGGGGACCCCGCGGCCAGGTGGCTGCTGCACCGAGTGCACTCCCGGGTCACGAAGCTGTTGTGCAGCTGGGTCAGACAGTAGCAAGCAAGGGGTTGGCACGGAGACCTCGGCCGTGTCAGGGCAGCACCAGAGCCTGAGCGCGCACCCCTTACCGCGCGCTCTTTGTCCGGGGTGCGGCTTCTATCAAAGTGCACACTGCCCGGGACCCACGTCCGCCGGTAGCAGCTCGGGTCTCACAGCTAACTCCTCCAGTAGAGGTGCTGGGCTCGGGCGCCGCCCCCGGGCCACCGAACCGCCACACTGGGTTGGTGGCTCTGCAGAGAGCCTGGGAGCCCGCTACGCGCCTAACTGTGCTAGCCCCGCAGCTGCGCTCGGCCCTCATCGGGCCACCCAGAGCGTTACCTGCAAGGAGCCCAAGCAGCGGTCGCATCTCCCTCCCGCGTGCTTAAACTCCGGCGGCTCCCTAAGCCCGCCACCGCCAGGGGAGGGGCCTCCCTTTCCCTTCCCACCCCGCCGCGTCCCGCCCCCCGCCGCGCCGCTCCCCACTCTCGACCGCCCGCGAATGCCTAGTCCCGCCCTCTGCCGTGCGCCCATCGGTTGTCCTTCCCGTCACTCTTACGGTCCTCTTCAGCTCATTGGTACATGTTGGGTGACGTCGGAACTGGGCGCTCACGGCGAAGGAGACGCAGGGGCGGACCGGCTTCGCTGGGGTGGAGAAGACGCAGCTGGGATGTGCAGGGGCCAAGGCGCCGAGGCCTGGTACCTGCTCCCCACCTGCTCCCCGGGGATTCCACGCGTTCTGAACGTGCCTGGCTGGTCCCGGGCACTACGCTCAGAGCATGTGGAATCCCTGCAGAAAACCCTAACTCCACGCTTCTTCCTGTCTGGGAGGAGTTGTTGTAGATGTGTCCCTACTTTCTCCCTCTTAAAACGGGAAGTGAGTTCCTCCTCCGTAGGCCCTGCAGCAGCCTCAGGATTGAGCACCACCTCTTAGGAGCAGAAGGGTGCAGCGTGCTTCCACACTCCAGTCATGACCACTAGATGCTATACCTCCCTTCTGATGGGAAGGCCACTCACTCACTTCCCACTCTCAGTATCTTTGCTGCTACCTTCAAGGAAAAGAAAACCTTTGTACTTTCCTCTGTCAAACCACAGACCTCAAGCCTCCTTCTGACCCTCCTTAAAGCACCTGTCTCTGATCCTCTTTGGAGTGGAGTCCTCATCCGCATCAAGTCACTCCCAAGCTATCCTCTGCTCTGTATCATGCTGCCTCCTCCTGCCCTTTATCACTGATAGAGTACTGTCTCCCCACCCCCAACCCTAGCTGTCTCCAACTCCATTCACTTGGCTCCTATTCAATAAAATGCGTTTGCCAATCCCCGCTTCTGTCTTCTGCCCTTACCAAAGCCAAAGGACATTATGCTTCCCCATGCTAGCTCATCCCAAGATTTCTTCCTCAAAATTTCCACTGGCCTTGGCCTACTGCTTTTCCACTCTCCTGTTTTACCCCGTCTTCTTGGCAGGCTTGCCTGCCCGGAATGTTCTCTAAGAGTAAAGATCTCATCCTTTTATCTTACTCCACAAATTTCCCTGTATAATTTAATCTGCTGCGAACACTCCAGTCAATATACTTCAGATTTACACTTCTGCTCCTTGCTATCACTGAGTTCGGACTCATTTATCCAGTTCCCTATTTAGCTTCTCCCCGTATGTATATCATCGCATCTCAAATGGTAAAGCATCTAACACACTTTCTCTGCTTTCCTTTTACTGTTCTATGATGTCTGGGATACCACCATCTTTTAGTATTTCCCAAAGTCTGCCTCAGTCCTAGCATCTAACAAGTTGCCACAGTTCAGATTCCTAAGAGTCTCTCTACCTTTTGATCACCTCCAATTGGCTGGTATTAGGAATATAAGGGTTTTTGTTTGTTTGTTTTAACTTTTTGTGTAACTTAGTAAGCAAATGATTTTAGAGAGACAGGATATAACTGGAAATACTGGTAAGGTAGGGTCAACTTTGTCGCAAGAAAATTGGCACACACTTTTGAAAATCCCTGGCCATGTTTGTAGAAAGTGGGACTGCTTAGACACATGTAGAAAATAGGCTAGAAAGGCTGCAAGCTTCTAAATTAAAGCATCTAGAATGTTATAATAAGGAATTAGGACTCTATAGGCAGTATGGGGAAACCTCCATGACCAAATCTTATATTTACAGAGATTAATCACCAGAACCTATATGGAGTGAGATGAAATAAGGCCAAGGCAGGGATTTTGTTTCTCCAAAATGAGCAGAATATTGTGCTAGAAAACAACAACAACAACAAAACAAATGAAGTATTTGTTTAAAAAGACTTAGTTCCATAGACTAGACAAGTTCCTAAAGGAAAGAGGCAGTCTCCTAGCAACCAGCTCCCAAGAGTAATTAATCTAGTCCTGTGAGAATTAACTCAATACCTTAGTGAACTTTTCACCTCTTACAGTCTTTGCCTTCATCACCACTACCACAAAGTAATCACATTTCAAACTGTATCAATTAAATCATATTATTAAAACTATAACACCCCATTTCCTTCCAATATATTTTTACTTTTCCTTAAATTAACTAAAGTAGCTTCACTTCTGTTTAGATAAAGAAAATTTGATTAAGATAAATGTTGACAGAAAATTTTTTTTGTAAGGAACCACATACCTCTGGTATAAATTTTATCTTTATTTTCTTTCTCTTGTCCTATTTCCCATGTTAGCTGTCTGAGCATAATCATAGGTAAATAGCTAGGATGGCCCAAGCCTGTAAATCCTCTTGTTCATGGTTCAAATAAGCAAGATGGTACCCAGGGCCCAGACCAAGTAGAAGTAAATATATTCAGGTGAAGGCAGAGGATTCTAACAGTCAGTGATTACAGGACAATGAAAAGGGCCCACAAAAGCTAATGAGGACAGAGGATCCCCTGACAAGAGGGCAGGGAAGTACTTGTCAGCAGGTAAGATCTTTTCATAGCCTGGTAATCATGGAACTGAATCCTGGGGTGTCACAGCTTGGAATTTACAGGTGCTCAGACATTCTGTTTACTAGCTCTTTTCCTTCAACTCATTTGAACAGCAGTATATTTTTTATGTTGACCTCTCCATACTCTTCAGTGAACTGTCATAGGTGTTGTGATCTGATATGGTAAGCGCTTTACCCGAGGTTACTGGTGGATGGCTATAGAGATCTCATGCCCCATGTGGTGGGAGTCAGTGGCACAGCAGCAAACACTTAGACTGCTTCTACATAGAAAGACTTTATTATTATAAAGAAATAGAGAGAGAAGGAGAGAGAGAGAGATAAAGAGAGAAGGGAGGGAGGGAGAAGGGGTTGAGCGCGTACTCCTGGGAGAGAAGAGACAAAGAGGAGGAATGGGGATTCTTAAGTGGAGCTCAGGGTGGGGCGCGGCTTCAGAGGCTAAAACAGAATCCTAACAATAAGCACAACCATCTTCTCCCATGAATAAACTGCAATTCAGTCTCCATTTGTGACAAATTGTGTCTCTTCTGTATACAAAGTAGGTGTATTATTTAATGACTCACCTTTATTTTAAAATTATTTTAAACTTAAATTCTTGTTTGCACATTTAAAAATAGCTATGCTCTTATCAATATGAGGTGAAATTTACTTATATAGAAGATTAATTACTTATGTGTAGACCCTTTTCTTCTTTCTTACAAAATGTACTGAAAACTAGATATTTGTGAGTCCCTCTGCTGGATACTTGAATGACAGAGCTGAAAGAGTTCATACCCTCAGGGAAGTAACAGGTTTCTAACTGATTGAAGAAGGGTAGAAGACAAGGAATACAGAAGGAGAAAGCAACCTGGGGGCACAGACTAATTGTCAGTTTGGCAGAGCTGGAGGATCCCAGGAGACAATCAGCATGGTAACTCTGGTCCAGAGATCTCAGGAGAGATTCTGAGCTGCTGTTACAGATCTAAGAGCAGACAAGGAATGCTGCAGTCATGGATGTGAGAGCTTCTTTCTGGGAGGGCCTCTTTAATAGAGGGCTTTTAATCCAGAACCCAAAGGGAATGATGCTTGGATATGCCCAAGACTTTCTCAGGCTCAGTGATCTGCTAAAAGCACTCACAGAAGTGAGCAGAACTTCCTCTCCTAGTTAGTTTATAAGAGCTAAAGACACAGATAAAAACCTATAGGGGACATGATGTGTAGGGTTGGGGCAGAGGGAATACCAATCACAAATTTTCAGTGGTCATAATCTTGTTTAGTTGTACAGACAACACCTGATTCTCCTAGAAAGAGCATGACAGGAGCCATAAAATACATTTTCAATTTAAGAAGCTCCCTCAGCCTTAGTACTCAAGGATGGTATAAAGTCAGTCATGTAGACAAGACTGACAGCCTAATCTACCCACCAGAGGTCAAACTAATAAAAACTGAGGCCTACACCACCAATTACACTGTTAGCATGATCTAGCATTACTCAACAAAACAAGTAAATGCTTATCTGACAGCATATTCTGAAGGCTTAGAGGTTATCTCCCAGGAAAAGGGAAAGGGTCAAATCTTCTTGTGGTGTTCAAAGTTGATCTTTTACTGTCTGTCACAGGAGATCTGTTCACATTGCCAATCAGCTGTGCCAATAAAGTTATCTTGAATCAAGGTTGGAGTCATCAATTGACTAATTTAACCACAGAGCTGTCGGAAGACTAGGGAAGTCTGATAGAGAGGACAGGAAGAGAAGAGGGATAACTAAGGGGGATTTTTGGTGCGTTTGGATTGGAAAAGCATGGGAAGTAGGGTCAGCAGATCAACCTCTGCTGTTCCTTAGATTTATCAGGTTTTTGTCTCAATTTCTGACTCCTGAGTTTTTGTTAATAGTAGAACTATTTAGGTAAATGCTACATGTGGTGTCCAACGCATGGCGTTATTAAACCATGCCAAGGTGATGAACCTGCTACCTCTCTGCCACTGCTGTAGCTGACTTTCTCTCCCTCTCCATGGGCCTTTCCTGCAAATCCAGGGTTTTTCCATTGTGCCTGCCCCCAGCCCCAAATGACTCTGGGGTTAGTCACCCACCACCAGCTCATGCTCTCACTTCCTGCCACATAGACATTTCCTGAACTCCTTCCCCAGACTACCAACCTAGACTTGCTTGACCTCCTTGACACCTACTTAGGCTTTTACTGCTGCTGCCCCCACCACAGGCAAACTATTGCAGGTGCCTTCAGCCCTTGGCCAGACTTGTATAGCACAGTAACAGCAGACTATGACCCCAGCACACACTGTACTATTCTGGCTTCCTGGGTACTCCTTCCCCCACAATGCCTCTGCTGTAGCTGTCCACCCCCTCCCCTTGCATAGCTCTGCCATCACTGTAGTTGTTCTTGTGGACAAACTAAAAAGTCATCAGATAAGGTAGGATATCCAGGAATTCTTAAAAGGGAATTAGGTTAAAAAAAGGGGGTGGGGACTTTCCCTGACAAGTCTACCTGGATTGTGGTAACACCACTAAGCTGACAAACACCACCCAAAATCAGCTTTGAACTACAAACTATTCAGGAAAACTTCAAAACAATATGGTTCTTTTGTGTATTGATACAAATTTGAAGTTAAAGTTATTTTTGTTACAATATAGTGTATACATGTTTTTTTTTTAACTTTTGTTTAAGGTATTGTACCTATGCAGCTCATTTGAAAATATAAAGTTCTAGTCCTTAAAAGCTATTATTACAAACTATTTAAGATAATTAAGAAATACAGATTAGTAGTTAGTTATCTATAACAATCAAACTTGTAGTCATGTTAGGTAGGTTTACAAGGTCAAATAGAGGTAGATTTTAGATAGATAGATGATCTTCAAAGACTTCAAAGACCCACAGAATATGGCATTTAAGATGTTTTAATGACACAAAACTTTTCATGACAGTGAGATATGCCTACTCCTGACAGCACCAATCTACTTCAGAGAAGACAATGAGCCTTGAATATCCTCCATATGGAGTGTCCTTTCATTGTAGCAAAGTTAGCCATTGGGCAAGAAGTTGTAGCCAGGAGTTTCTGGCCTGGCCTAGCCCTGATGTCCAGACCAACCAGCTGCTTGGTTCCAAATAAACACACAGAGGCTAATATTAATTATAAACTCTTTGGCCTATGGCTCAGGCTTCTTGCTACATAGTTAATGCATCTTAACCCATTTCTATTAATCTATATCTTGTCATGTGGCTCATGGCTTACCTGTACTTTTACATCTTGTTTTCTTGGTGGCAGCTCACAACATCTCTCCTGACTCTGCTCTTCTTCTCTTTTATCTATGCTTGGAATTCCTGCCTATCTCTAAGTTGCTTCACCATAGACTAAAACAGTTTCTTTATTACCTAATGATAATTCACAGTGAACAGAAAGACATCCCACATCAAGAAACTACCCTTGCATCAATAACTGACAGTATGCTGTCCAAATTGGACAAAAGGCCACTGCTGAACTTGGTCAAGACAAGGTAGGACAAAATTCCTGCATCACAGAAAAGTCCGTCAGATATTCTGAGCTTGTAAGCCGAAGATGGATGCCTTAGTGTTGCAAAGAAACCTTGGGTGACTGTTCAGACAGCTAGTTGTCTCTTTCATTTCTATAGTTTTGGAAGTTTTTTGCTCTACATTTCCTGTCTACTCAGGTAATATCCTTCGAAGGTTTCTGATAGGGGTTGAAGACTTGGTAGTTATGCCATGTTCTTTGTTGACAAATTCAGAAAAGAAACTTACAAGAGAGATATAAAGTTTTTAAGGTTGAGAGACTTAAAAGCTTAAGTTGTTTATCTGAGAAAACGTTTTAAGGTCTAAGAGGATATTTTAGGATGGTAATACAAGCCATGATAGAAAGTGGTTTAGGTATAAAACTTTGGATTCATAAAGATAAGATAGACAATAGAATATTTTCTCCTAATTTGCTGTCGCGAGCCACCTCGTCCTGCAAGGAACACGCAACACCGGATCCTTCTCTTTGCAGTTTATTTGGGTCTTTATCTTCTTGTCTCTCACTCACTTACTCTCACTTTCACTCTCAGACGAACGACCCACTCACTCATTCACTCTTAGACGAACGATGAACAACCCCGGGGGGGGGGGGGGGAGAGTCCGCTTGTGGCTAAATACCCTCTGGGCTTCCAATCCCGGTAAGCCACGTAGACATTGCCCATAGGTCCCGAGGCGCGGGAAACAAGCCACCATCCTCGCCTACAGCCAATAAGGAGTTGTTTACTCCTGAGAGCACTCACCGTCGAGAAAGGTGGAAGGCAGAAACCAGCACCACCTTTAGGGCGTGGTACAATGCAGCTCCCTACAATTTGCCAAATACAAATGGACTGAACATTGTGAATATAATTCTTACCTGCTAATTTTTCTTATTGTATATAGTTTACTCAGTGTTAAAACTTTTCCTTTTTATTGAGACAAAGTGAGGAAAAGTTGTAGGATATTTGGTTGTTCTGTGATGCTTTGAGACTGTGTTAATAAAGTTAACTTTGAATCAGAGAGTAGAGTCAGCTGTTAGCTGACCAGAATTATCCAGAGAAGTCTGGAATTTGGATAGAGAAGATGCACAGGAAGAAGAACAGAGGGACTGTGATTTTTCATGGTCTCTTTCATCTGCAAAGCGTAGAGAGAAGGTCGGCTGGTCATTCCTCTGCAGCTTCTCTGATCTGTCAGGTTTTCACCTTGATATTTGACTCCCAAGATTTTTTTTTATTGATAATAGTACAACTTAGATAAATGCTCCATTTCCTTGCTGCAAATGTTTCTTTGATATACCGACTAGTATATTTTAAGCTTGCCTTTATTTATGATTTTTCTTTGTTCTATAAACTATACAACTTCATGACACTGCTTCCATATTGGAGCATGGAATTTGGAATAACCTGCAGCTGTGGATTCTGGGCTGTGATGAGTACTCTTTTCTTGTCAGTTTGATTACATCTGTAATTAATTGAAACCCAACAATGGAAGTGCACATTTGTTAGGGATTTTGTGCTTAATTTGAAATGGGAAGATATACATCTGATTAAGACCTTTGATATAGGAAGACACATGTTTAATTCAGGTCTTTTGAGGTGGAAAGATTTATCTATAATCTGGGCTATGCCTTCTTCTGGCAGCCTATATAAGGACATAGAAAAGGGTAATTTTTGATCTTTGCTTGCTTGCTATCACCTCACTAGCAAGTCCATTCCTTAACTGGCATTAGAGTCTGCTTATTTGGAATTTTGGTGTATATTGAAGACTATCTGAGGCTTTTGGCCTTGTGGACTGAGCAACTACTGGACTCTTGGGTCTTACATTCATAGGCAGTCATTGTTGGATTAGCTGGACTACAGCCTGTAAATCATTTTAATATATCATATGTGCATACACATATTCATTCTATAACTTCTGTTACTCCAGAGAACACTGACTAGTACATGGACCATACTCAAATTTGACTCCAAATAAACTATTTTCTATTCCTTTTAACATGAGAATTGTTCTGTTGTGCATTTGTTTATATTCTTCATGGACAATAACAATAGAAGTTCATCTTGGTCAGTTGCACATGTGTCATGCACACAAATTGTATGTGTGTGGGTTATTTTACATGGTTATTATACCCTATTGTGAGAATTCCTTTCCTAGAGAGAAATTAAAAATATCTACCTCTCCTTGAAGGGCCTAGTGACAAACCAAAGTATGGTCCTACCACAGTTCACCCTTGGGAACCAGTAAGTTTATTGGTTTACTTAAAGAGTATTTATTGATTAGAAGTTGCCCTAAGAGAGTGTGGCTGACCCCAAAGCAACCACTCTAGAAAGCCTTCACCCTGTATAGATGATGACTTCCTCATACCTATGTGGATGGAGCCCCCTTCAGTTGACCTTCCCTAGCCACATACTGTAGCATGTTCCATTACTCTAGGCCACACACAATCAGTGTAAAACTGCATACAAATGGTGAGAAGGAAGCTAAAACCCCAGGAGGGTCCACTGACATTCCTTACACCCTCTTCCTGTGAAGGGACATCAATGGCTGTCACCCTGATGGTTACTTTTGCAAGGAGGCACACAGATCTAATTAGGACAGTGGCTGCTTTGCTCAGAGGGCCATACTCTACAGTATTGAAGTTTGTTATAAATATCAGTAATGCAAACAGGAAAGCGGAATATTAACATGTGCAGTAGTTTGTTTAAATCTGTGCAGAACTCACAAGCCCATGCTGAGACTTGGACTAGACAACATGAAACTAAAATATTCCAAGAGCTGTCAGTGAGATTTTATATTCCTCAAGAAATCCTAAGTCAAAACACCAAGCAAGAGATTGGAGGGGATTTTGTGTTAGCAGATTCCTGACAACAAAGCATCTTGAAAGCATCCGTAAGTCCTCTATTAAGCACAGGCTATACAAATCCCTGACAGGAATGTTTGAAAGAAAGGCTTTCCTTCTTTCAGGGGGATATTGATATAGACCACCTCATGAGCATGAGCAGACCTTGAAGGATGTTTGTGAATCTCAAAAGAATAAAAATTTGACTCTCATACATGTTAGAATGAAACAATCTAAAGGCTTAATTCAAATTTCTAGTGAGGAAATAGAATAATGGTGATACAAATTTGGATTAAAAATGAGAAGAATTATTTCTACCAGAAAAGACTTTTTGTGTTTATTGGTTTGGAACAAAACTGATAAATGTCTTACAAGGCAAAAACTTGAAACCTTTAGGCTTGTCTTTCTATTAGACAGGAATTCTTTATATCTCCACTAGACAAGGTCTACAGTTATACATACCACACATGACTGAGCTTATACCTCAAGTATCAAGGAGGAAAAAAATAAAAAGGTTGTTTTACTAAAACCTAATACTCAAATGAGTCTGATAAATTGCTTTCATGTGGGTTTTTTTTTCAGATTTTAAAAATTAATTTTCTCCAGCTTGACCACAGTTTCCCCTCCAATGGGACTTGACAAAACTGGTCTGATGCTGGAGCCATTACCTCAGAGGAATTAGCATTGTGGTTTTGGGGGACCTGATTCTTCCCCTGGGCTGTGGTTATTAGTCCTTAGGCAATTATGTCTGAGATATCCTGTGGGTTTGTTTTTTTTTTTTTTTTTTTTTTTTTTTTTTTTTTTTTTTTTTTTTTTTTTTTTTTTTT